>JABRWK010000004.1:518336-631736 GCA_013372445.1 Hypothenemus hampei
CTTCTACACTTCTCTTCTAGTCTGGTTGAGTAAGAGATTTCGCTTGAGGGCAGGTTAATTGGAGTCAGGGCTTTGGATGATTAATATTATTCTGTTGAAATTATGTGTCTAAACTTTATAAAATTATAAGTTCAAGTTTAATTTTTCACACAAAATTTTAAGTGGATTCATTCAACTCAAGAAAACGTGAATATTATGTAAAATTGTTTAGATGGCAGGCATGCACCTTTGCTTAAATCTTTGAAAAACATCTAAATAATAACACCAAAAAAACGCTATACCGGAAAGGTTCAAGTATGAGTGGGAATTTTCTTCCCAAAGCCACAAGAATTTTTGTAAATGAAGGTGCCAAACCAAGTGACATTTGTCAAAAACTTCAAGAGCAATATTAAAAAGCCTTCATTCCAATTCAATAAAAAATTACAGCCACATTCTGATTCATATTTGAATCTTACGCGTATGAAATATTTCAAAATATGAAAAATAAACAAATAACAAAAAACGGAACAGAATAACGGAAAATACGGGAAGCGACTTCAATTGGCCAGAACCGGATTCTGGGAAAATGTTTCTAAAATATTTGGTTAAGTTCCAGAATAGTTATTACCTCCAAAATGTAGTTAAGTCACGTCCTTCATATTTCGTTAACCTTAATAATGTTTGTTTAGTAAAAGTTTTCTAATAAAAAGCTCACGATGTCAAAACAAGATTTATCTAACTTAAACTATATAATATATACCTAACTATATAAACACTCTAAGCACTACCGTTCAATTAATTTAAGGGCGATAATAATGTCTCATTGTTAGTGAGAAGTAGTGAACTACCAAATGCAATGAGCCAGATGCGTCCATAAGAAAAGAGTTTATAATATTTTTCCCATTTAAGTTCGATTTTTAGGAAGGAAATATTATTAACTTAAAGCTAAAAGTAATATTTTTAGTCGGCTTTTCGTTTATGAAACTGGCGTCGTTCGATATACAAGCAAGTATGAAAGTGGCTCATAAAACTTGGGCCGAAATGATGGGGAACGTCAGGAAGCATCCAGGCGTAAATATTGTCTCGGCAGCATATTGTTTTATTTTTCCTTTTTGTTTCGGCGGCAGATTTCCGTATTTTCGCTTCCGCCGCCTTTCGGGCCCTAATCATCTTTCTGAGTTATACCACGATACAAAAAAATATACCTCGAATTTCCTTTTTTCCTTCACTTTTTTTTTCTTTTCTTTCTTTTTGAAACCCAGGAATACATAAGAATAAAATAAAACGTTGGAGCACCTCGTTTTAGTCATTGATCTCGACCATGGCGAGCACATACGAGCAATCAATCGAGCGAACGTTTACGACATCGTAAAACGGTTTTATACGTTCGCTACGTAACCAGAGACAGAAACGGGTACTGTATTTGATTTTCAACACGTTTTCGTTATGACAGTTCAATATAAAAATGACTTTTCAACGTGTGTGAAACCTAGAAAGACAAGTTCAACAAGAAAAAAAATAGCCACCCATTTATTTAATTGCTTTTACTGGTCATTTCGTTGATTTTCCTTCTTTTCGTTGGTCGAAACACAGCCGCGACTAATTGTCGACTGATAAATAAATAATCCCAGCCGGGAGGAGAAAGAACGGGAATCGGAAAGGATGGGAAAGGAGACAGTGGCCGTAATTGATTGGGGCATTTTTATTTCGGACTTTTCTAGCGACATTATTTATGAATCGGCCATTTCCGAGATCAGCCCGGCTATTAGGGGGTCCCCGGGTCCCCGGCCAAAGAAACGGTTTCGTGTGGATGTACGTCACGTCTGGATTATCGCAGAAGTAGTAAATTCAATTTTATTGCCGCCAGAGTGCCGTGAAGATTTTCCATCCTAGTACGATGCTTTGATTAAAGAAGAAGCAAAAAAAATTTTCTTTTGAAGATTACTTTAAGACAAAACTTTTTTTCTTGTTCCAATAACATCTTTTTATGTTATTGGCGATTTTACGAGGGTACAGTTTTTATGTTGTTACACATCTGTGCGAATTTTTCAAACAAAATACAAGATAATTCTCTCTCGTAAAATGTGACATTGTCTTCGTGCGTTGGAAACAAGATAGTGTCATATCGGCCCGGAAAAGACCACTTCCGCCCCTATCGTGTCCAAGCTGCGTATATCTTGTTGCACATTGTTAGGAATAAACTTCTATTAGATATTTTTTACGTGATGAGCGGTTAGTACAATAAAAAAATATAATGTTTCATCTTCGTTTAGCTTCATTTAATAATGGAGTAGCGCTATCCCTTTGTCGAGCGATACGTGATTAATTTTTTTTCCTGTTTTGCCAGGGTAATTTATTAATTTCCTAGTGCAAACAACACGCCCAGGTTTTCTCGATAAAAATAATAACAAAAAAAATTTTTAGGTGCCTTCGCCCTTGAGCTGGGGGAGTAACCATTTTTAAGGGTAGACCGAGTACGGGGGCCGTCTTGCAATCAGCAGAGTCGTATCCCGGGGGAGTCATCATTGTAGGCCCCGTCGTCGCCATCTTTTGTATTCTGATAGTTACCTTCTAAATATCATTGTTATAACGTCAACGACCCTCGTGACTTTTGGCGATTATTTTTTATTTATGTTCGGTTAAATTTCAGTCGTAAAAAATGTTAATAATTCTCGAACGAGACGGTTATGATAACGTAGACATTCAAAAAGCCTTTGCTCAAACTTTTCGGCTGTACACTGGCAAATGTGTGCTTTTATACTTAGGCCTGTTTGTTTTGTCGAGGAATTTATTCATAATGGTTGGGTAAATTTTCTTCGTCAACACGCTCTCGTAGGAAATTAAATGCATAACTTTACCATTTTCCTCTTAATTAGTCTTAATTAATTTTTATATATATAAAACAGATATTGACTAGGAACAATAGGATGTTGATTTCATAGCCATATGAGAAGTTTGGTGAATTCTTTGCCCGATTTTCGATTGTTAAGCAAAGTTCTGTGGTTTTTGTTCTTCATCTTAAATTCAATTTATTAAGTAAGAGGGGGTGTAAAGGATTTAGTTCTGCTAGTGCTAGAGAAGGAAGTCTTATGGCACTTTGGGCACGCACGCTTTCCTGTTGTTCCCCGGGGAATAGCAGAGCCGACGTAATTCCAGCTTTTCCCGCAGGAATCTGCATGATTGCCGGGAGATGCCGCACGGAATACGGCGCCAAACCTACTCGGCGCTATTGTTATGTAAAAATTTGGGCGACGACGGCTGTCGAATATTCACGCACTTTTTGCCTGCCAAATGCGGATTCCTGTGTTGATGTGTCGCCCCGAATTTCCTCGTAAATCCCTTAAGATTTGTAAGGTAATTTCGGGTGAAAAGGAGACGGAAATTACGTTTCATTTCATATCGTCGCAATTTAGTTGGATTTTTTTTCAAACAAATGTCACGAAATAAAAATCCCTACCCTTATAGGGTTCCATAGAGGGTCCTGCAGTGACTTCTTCAAATTACCTTAAATAATGCTTGTATAGCAATGATACAAAGAATCATTGTATGTCCAACCAAGGAAACTTCACATGCCACATTAACTGCAGACTAATAACAGTTATTCTTTAAGTTTGTTTCATTGTGTCCTTCGCTCTGTATATTGCCTAAAAAGATCTCAATAACAAATTATGTATGGTTGACACTTGTTCATGCCATTTAAAATGATAACGTCCTGTATACTAGATCTATGTACATATATTTTTTGGAATTTTAAATATTTTCTAAACTAATTCGAAATTGAAAGTTTTTAATTATTCTGTGATTAATAAAATATAAAATTTGTTTTGTGTGGAAGGAATGGATTTTCATCATTTTATCGACATGGGATAACAAAACTAATTTGTTTTTTATATCGTACATTTTTTAGTTATGGAAAAAAGAATTCAGCTGATTGCGGATGTTTTTTTTTTGTTTTAAATAATTAATTCAAAACTATGGAAATATCCTTTAAGATTATCAGGCCTATTAAGAATATTACCGCTCTCAAAATTTTCTATTAATATTTTCTATTGAGCGCTTTTACCCAAGGAATACATTCATTGGCGATTCTTAATGGCGATTTAAATATGTTTTTTTTTTTCATAAATCCCGTATGTATGGGATGTCTGTCTCGATAATCTTGAGATTATTATGGCGAAATTAAAGGTTTACTCTTACCACGTAAATAAAAAATGTGTTAAAAGCTAAGAATTAACGAGCGACCTCTGCTCAAGCTACTAAATAATTTGCTTGGAGGTTTTTGCGCGCGTTTACACCGACTTTCCTATGCAAAGCTCGAACGATAAATAATAAAATTTTAACTCGCGCAACGGAATTCATTATAAATTTATTATTTTAAATTGCATGACTACGCTACCTGTCGCATAAATTATATTAATACGAAATTTGCATGGGTTTTTAAACTATTCAGGCCCGAAAAATTAGGTCGCGAAACACGAGCTAATGCCTAATAGTTTTAGTAACATTTGCTCGAGTCGTAAGTGATTAAGTAAATTTTTTTCATGGGCTTTCATGCATAACTTTCACGTTCACGATCAGCGTTTTATTATCTCGAAAAAACGAGAACGTGGCCCCGTTATTGCATTACACTGTGATAAAATAGCGCCTATTGGTAAAAAGGCCCGACCATTTGGACGTTTATTGAACAAATTCGCATTAATTGGTGTTTAAACAAAAAGTCATTATTAATGGCCCCTGTTGGTCGGAATTACTATTTAAATAAATGCATTTTTGATCCAGGCTTTTATCAATTTATATTTCATTGTCAATGGAATGGATAGAAAGTTTATTTCAAAATTAGTCGTCCGAACGTCCCACTAGGACTAAATGTTTGGATCGAAGCACTTGGGGTACAAACCAACAGCGATACCTTAACAAAGAAACTTGCTTGCTCGACTGGTCTTTAAGACATTTTCGCACAAACACCTAATGACATAAAATTTAAATATATAGTTCTACAAAATTGTTTTTGCGAAAAATATTGGTTATATTGTTATAGGGATATGACCTTTGAAGTCGGCAAGTTCACTTAAAAGTGGACACTTAACGGTAATGGCCAGACTAATTAGTAAAAGAATGAGCGAGGAATATGCAATTTTCGTGCAAGCTTAGAAGTTATTTTTGTTTACGACTGGCATGCAAGTTTAATTAGAGAATACAGACCATACCTTTGGCGTTGCAGTATTCGCTTTAGTCACAATATAATTAGGACATTTTTTATGCGATGAGCCATTCTACGAAATTCGTATTTCATCAAATTATTTGTTTTTGGTTAATGCAGTTATTAAATTTCTTGATGTCAGTGCATACGTTAATTAATATTTTTTATCGTCGACCAAACGACAAAGCCGTTTGGGTAGAATTACCCACAGCTACTTTATCTAGGTAATATTTAAATTCATAATAAGCGCCTGGTAGTAAAATGGCGT
Organism: Hypothenemus hampei; assembly: GCA_013372445.1. NCBI lineage: Eukaryota > Metazoa > Arthropoda > Insecta > Coleoptera > Curculionidae > Hypothenemus > Hypothenemus hampei. The sequence continues at coordinate 523,784 of JABRWK010000004.1, forward strand.
TAGCATCATTTCATGGAGAGGCCTCGACGTCTGGTCGAAATTACAAGTTATATGTAAGTGGAATTTATTACGAATTAGTATTAAAGCTACAAAGGGAAATGTGGACCAGGAATGCCTTTATTGCTTGCGTTCATTTACGAATTTTAAAATTATTTTGCGGCTACAAAGCGATATTACATTCGAGCACAAAATTTAGGTCCTCAAAAAATTTTTCAATAATAACAGGAATTTTCCATGACATTAATCATGTTCAATTTTTCCTTTCATTAAACAGAGAAATCTCAATGCTTCGCATTTCCTTAATCTTGATAAATTCAGTGCCAACAAGGAAATTGTTTTCCTCTTTGTGTTCCAATTGCAAATCCTATATGGAAACCCATCGCTGTATCTCTTCCAACGTCGGGAAAACAAATCCCCAACGCAATGGTTAAAGTTTCGAAGTTGGAAATTAGAAATCCGCCGAGATAATTTCGATCCTAATTGCCCCCACTCTACTGCCAAATTAGCAACAAAACGGGCTCTTTTCCAGTTCCGAATTTATATTACTTTTAACGGAATATTAATGTTTTTCTTTTCGCCCGCAAAACTTGCTCTCTACAAAACTTGATTAAATCTAGAAATTGTACGTCCAATCAGATTTCAAAAAAGAAAAAATCCTTTTAATGAAAAAAAATCCCTCACATTCGACCTGATTTGACAAAAGAGGGATTCGAAATTATCCCCTTCATACATATGTAGCAAAGCGATGGTTATCATAAGCAACCTACCTCTATTGTGTATGTGTATGAATTAATTTTGTAGTTGTAACCCGAATTCGTTTCAATGTGTGAGTGTGCAGCAGGGTAACATTATGGCGAAGTTGTCGTGCTGGGCCGGTGTTGTTAAATGAGGCTATTTGTGCCCCATAGGAAAAAATTCAAATTACATATGGGGTGTTTTTGTTACAAATTGTAGCGATATTTTTCATTACGTATGTCTGAAGGGGAGGAACTCAGTCATTCATTTTTGTAGCCATTACCCTCAAGAAAGAAATTACTAAATTAAGTTATAAATTATTTATGACATTCTATGGATTCCGCAAAACAAAGATAATTAAAATTTGTATACATATTCAGAGTTGTTTTTTTTTCCCAAATCGAGTTAACTAGCTTGGAAATCAGGTATACAAAAGCCTTTACTGAATGCAACTAAGTTGGCTCTAGACGATAAGCTACACGCGACGCCAACAAAAGCGTTATTTTTCTTCATAAAAGTCGGACAGGTTAATTGTTAACGTGCACTACCACTACAGGGTGAGACCCCCGCGTTAATTTCGAAAGAACCTATTAAAGTTGGAAAAGTTAATTTCCGGCTCTTTTCTCAAATCGGGCCACTCTCTCTATTCGAGGCAAAATTTCAACCGGGATCAGCATAGACATAAGCGGTGAGGTTTGAATATACTTTGTTGCGTGTGTCTGTGACCTGGCTTGATATTTCCTATACAACATGCACCTGATTTTGATACTTTCCGCTTTGTTACATTCGGCCCTTTTGTTCCAGGTAATTTTCAAACTTTTTTCCCATGATGCATTTTAATGGAAAAGCTCTGTTTCACTGTTAGTGGATAATGAACCATGTTTGTTAAAAAAATTTCGATTATTTACCATTGCAACAATTTATAGGTATGTATGTCAGTCTGACCGTTTTTTGCAAAAAGAAATAATGTTTCCCATGGTTAGTACGCTTATTCATTCATTGAAACCACGTACAATAGTAGTATTGCTTATTATACCCACTTCCTACAATTTTTGTTAATTACTCACCTATGACTTTTTCTCGAGAATCAGGGGTGGATGTATCAATACTGTAAGTCCTGAGTTTTCAAGAAAATCCCGATTACGTGCAGCAAAATTAGCAGTTACATGAAGCTCTACGTAATCCAGTTAGGTCGAAGTTCTTGAAGTTTTTCAAATAACCGTTGATAACTATTGCATTAAGTAGTAGTAGGTACATCTAAAATTCAAGCAAATAGCGGTTTTAAACTCTTCATATATTCCATATTGTATACATACATATGCATGTACACAGTATGGAAATGGAATAAATTCAACTTTAAGCGTTTTTGAATGATAGTTGCATTCTCCAAATGTTCAAATTGGTAGTAAAAGCATGTGATATTTCATTTGGAAGAGCTTTTCATTCCCTATTCAAGAATTGTGTTTTNTTTCTATTTCCGATGTTATAAATGAAAAAAAACTAACAAAAAATAAAAAAAAAAACGCGAAAAAACAAAACACACTTTTTCGGTCTTTTTTGTAAAAAAACTGAACCTTAACCTGTGGCTTACTTTCGATTGTACGCACAAAAAAAAAACAGAACAAAAAAAATCCAATAAACTGTACTAACAATAGAGATCGACCTACACATTATTATTTTTTAAATAAAGTTTACTTCGAATTTTCCTTTTGAAATTATAATCGTTTGTTATAAATTACTAGACTGATATACACATACATACGTCCAAAATTATTGCATATCGATAAAAAGAGCATCTCTTTTTTTTTGGAATTAAACCGGCATTAATGTCCGAGGAGGAAATACAGACTATAAGGTTCAATAGTTTTTTTTTGTTCCTAATTGCTATACTTAGAATTTAATTTAGAATTTTAAAACCTTATAAATCAATTTTCTATTATTTATTAAATTTAGATGAAATAAAAGTAAATAGTACAGAAATATCTTTTCCATTTAGGGCTAAAGTAAGTCCTGATTAACTTTATAAATTGCTATTTCCTGGAAAGTCTTTAGATTTTACCAAACATTCATATGCAATAATTTTGGACGTAGGTGTATGTACCAAATTTGAACCGAAAATTCCAAAGCGTTCTTGATGTTACAATTTCCATTTCGCTACTTAGAAGTTAAAAACTACTCAGTTATTAATATGTACCTATGTATATCCTGTCACTTGCTTATAAAGACTATCATAGAAAGAAAGAGTAATACTTCCACGCCTATATCAGTTTGGGACAATGTCACAAAACACATTATTAGTGTATATAATTGAGAACTAAATTCCTGGCAATTTGAATGCATAAAACTTAGATAATTATAGAGGCGCTGTATATTGCGTCCATAAATTTAAAAGACAACCTAAAAACTTGTGGTGTCCCGTGGGCGGAATAAATTTCATAAAATTATACTCGTCCATTCCAGTACGTTTAGCGGACATATTAAAAATAAAAAGGCACAACGGAAATCCGCGTTGGCGTGCTTTGATAAAATGACCGGGGATTCGATCAAATTATTTATTTCGTTCTTTTTTACTTTCAGGATAGAGATTTTTAATTTCTGGTTGTGCACCTTGAAAAAAATTTGTTCGGCTCTTCACCTAACGAGGCGAAACTTTTGAACGAGCGCCATGTATATTTTTCGGAAAAATTTTCTGAAAAGCTTTCTCTAATTAAAGGGTTAGGTATGCCTTCCACTCGCACTATTATTGCGTAACTACTACAGTAATTCAAGCGAGGCTCAATTATAAGTTTCCTGCGGATTTCGAAAAATGTTCGTGGAAAAAGAAAAACGCCCGTACGAAAAGAAAATAAATTTATGCGGCTCCGTTTGCTTTGATCTTTTTTTAAGTACATCGTTAAAATTTCCAGTCGTTGATTAGAGAAATGGGAGAAAGAAAGAGAAAACAACTGACGACCGGCGTATCTAACAGGATAATTCGGATATAAAAATGGAATATTTTAGTTGCCGGCATTCTTCATTCAGAACTTGAAATAATTAAGGGCAACAAATCACGAGACATGTCGACAACCCCCCTAATCGTAAAGGGGGACAAAAATCTGTCGCATTCAGGTCACCTCCCAGTGTTAATAGGGGGCCAGAACTGATTCCAGCCAATTTATTTCCTTGCGGGACTGGACGTAACGACTTTTCCCTTTTATATAACTAATAATCAACGTATAAGATTACAGAATTCATCAGACCCTCATAATATACAGCATGTTCCAAAAGAGGTTTATATTATTTTTATATTTTCTCTTCTGTTTTATATTCATTTTCATTTGTTTATTACTGAATATGTATTAAACTATTACGAATGGATGTTGAAAGAAAACAGGTTGTGGTTTGAGGGAAATTAAATTATGAAAAGAATGTGAAAATTAAAGATAGTACTGGCAAAATTAAAAATTACGTCGCAACTTGTTGCCATATAATTTTAAATAAATAGCTGAAACTAATTTTGAGGCAGACCGTGCAAATAAAAGGAATTTATTAATATTGCGGTTTTTCCTAGCCCAGAGGAAAAATATTAAAATTAAACGGGCGCAAAAAGGCAACTAAAGCAAACAAACATCAAAGAATCTTCTTTGGGAGTTTCGTCAGAGCTTCTCGAGTTTAATTCATCTTTCTCCTATTAAATTATTTATTTGCTTAAATATTATCGAGTTATTTCGGCATTAAAACATTTGAATTGCCAAAAAAACATGATGGTATTCCTCCTTCACGAAAAACTTTTGTAAATCCGCGACGTTTTTACGAGGAAAAAAGATATTAAAAGTTCCCCATTTCCCAGACGTCAACCTCTGGAAAAATGGAGTAGGGTTATTGTCTCCGAACGCAGAACCTGCGTAAATTATGTTTTTAATTCCGTATTTTCGATATTCCATTTACCTAAGTAGTATTTAAAAAAATATATTGTGGTATTAAAAAATATTGACGTTAATTGATGGCTGCTGTTACTCTATTTTAATCAGCATTAAATCAATTTCCTTCTGCAGGGCTGTGCAAAAAATAATTTGTATATGGTGTTTAGGATTGCAAAGTTACTATTTCTCAGTTTCCAATTTCCATTACAATGACTCTATGGAGGTGAATAAAACAAACGTTTCCCAATTCCAGTTCTGATTTATCAGTGATGCATTATAACAATAATCATTCATCAAATCATTCTACTGGTTTAAGAGATAGATCGATGTGGCAGACAAGTTGATGCTGCATACAATATTCCAGTAACAATTTTAGTTAAATAAAACACACTGAATGTTCATGGACATTGAGGACCATTAAACAATTTTAAAAAGGGAGCAACGCTACACTAATGTCTAGAATGCAATCCATTTGTTTCGTTTTACAGTTGGTTTCAACTTATAGCATTAGACGCTATGAAAAATATGCAAGGAAAAATCCGTTTTAACATTATGGCCAACAGTGGAGCACTATTATTACACGTTAACTTTAAGAAAACTTCCGAGGTTCGTTGAGTGTAAATGCCCCGGCGTTATTTAATTTCGAAAGTATATAAGCGTCGTCAAAACTTAGCAAAACGGCCGCTAAGTGTATTCAAATAAGCTGAAGCAATCCTTAATTACAATTCATTTGCATAAAGTACTAAAAGTTTATGTAACTTGCAAGGCGAAATTCTTGCGGCACACTAAATACTCCTCCCGCTAAACTTTAGCTCTCTGCTACGTTGTGAGGTTGTCTCGTTAGTATAATTATATATATTTATAAATTTTAAAGTTAAATCACATTGAATCTCTTTTTTTCTATTTTTTCCTGTAGAAGATTGCAGTGAGTTTGACAGCTTATCTCGTCAAATGTCGATTCTTCCTTATTAGAAACATGGGGAATAGAAAAAAAAAACATTTACTTTTCTGACAGTTTACGAAAAATGTGAACGAAAAAGATAAGAAAGATAGTCGCGTATCGTCATGATGAATGTAAAAACTACGTGCATATGTTGCCAAGAACAGTTCACCGGCGACGAATCTGAATAAATATGACGTTTCTTTACTTCCTTTATTCCCTTATTTTATCGAATGAATCACGTTTAATGCCATAAAAACACACAGGGATTTTATGGGTCTCGAATACAATAAAACTTTTATTTATTAAAATATGTCGTTCCCGTTTTTATTAGATGGAACGCCAAATAAATATTTAGTGCAAGTCTTTGGATATCGCTTTCATGGTGACTAAAGTTTGCTCTAAAGAAATCAGTTTGAAAACTATTGAGAAACGACATAATCACAACCTAATGAACCGACAGAGCCTGAACGACCAACCTCTATGGCAATTCAATTTGGACATCTGTCGTCTTGATTCGATCCACCAGCAGTTTCGTGGCCGTTCACTTGTATAAAATGTTGATATATCGACATCATGTGGGCAATAACGTGATATGTTAATCCAGTTAATCCATGGTAATTGACCAGTGTATCGGGGAGCAGTTTAGCCCTTCGAAGGTTTTATTAACAGTTGGCCGCACCTCCTATTCTGTGTCCTTTCGGGTGACGCTGAGGAATCGCATTTCGTTTATTAGGGAGTGCGAAAGTGTTTGTGCGAGGTTTTATTATTCGCGGGAATTTTCACAAGGGACACTCCCTTATTATAATCATTAACTTGTCGACGACGGGCACGTGCCTTTAAACACATAAATACACGTGGGGAACCGCCCGTCTTCGAAACCTTTAATTAATACGAACAAATATTTGTTAATTGCACCATCTATCTTGCGCAAAACACAATTATGTTTTCAGAGTACTTTGGAATTTCGTCTGAAAGTTAACGGTAGATTTATGAAGAGAGAGGACCCTTCCATGAACGAACGTATTTTATCTAGAACGGAAAAGGGTTAGAGAATATTCCAGCTATTAAGTCTGATTTATTGCCCCTCTGTGGTTATTTTGCGTTTTGAGTTGCAACAATATTAATTAAAAAAAAAATAATAAATAACTGATTCGTCGCGCCACTGGTCTAATACACTTCAGGATTTCCTGAATTTATAACGGATTCCCTGGAGGTGCATTATTTACGTCCCCCGAGGGCAGCTTGACGCGATTCTATGCCAATCAATGATAGGGCGGCCGCGCGTCCCCCCACTATACGAGGGCTTTAAATGGGGATAAATTATCGTCAGGCTGGGGATGGCCTCGAGGGCTGACCGACTGGTGTCCCGTTCCGTGTTAACCAGGGCAAATTAGGCATTGATGGAGATTTACCGAGATTTCCTCCAAAACTTTTTCCGTTCGGCCAGGCACTTTCTCATAGTTCTAATCCACTTTGGAAAAGTCCTATAATTTTTGGTCCAGACAGACAACATTATTTTGAGAATTTCCTTAACTTATGTTTCAACTGCACGATGCGTATTTTCATTATTATCTCCCAACCGGGAGTGTTCTCCCCAGCAAACTTTCGAGGAAACTCTAAAACTTGTGTGGAGTTGTATTGAGGAGCCAAATCCTGCGTGCGAACCACATGGGAAATCTAAAATCCCTTTTTGTGTTTGATTTTTGCAAAGGGCCTTGGCGCCTGTTCCGGATTCCCTTAAATGGGAATACTTTTCCCGGAAAAAGGTGCAAGAAAACGAACGCACAAACTAGATTCAAGACAAGGACCATGGTTTCGAAGCAATCGATCGTTGCTAAGATACCCATGCTATTTTAATTTTGATTTCGCTGAAAATTCGAGACAGACCCAGACGTTACTTAAACTTATTGAAATATCACGTCACATAGGTTTTATCTGATCGAGCAGCAGCAATGGCTGAGACGGCAGCGTCCATAAAGTCATTCTACTCGGTTTTTGATCTTCAATCTCTAGACGCAACATACAAAGCGCTATGGAAATTGTGATACGTTTCGCCTTCCTCTACGACTTTTTTATTTTCGTTTAGAAAAGGGATTTTCGGTGAACTTCAAAGCTTCTTTATACGGAAATATTGGTTCTTTTATTCCCCTCATTTTTCCTTTAAACGTTAGTTTATTACAAAAGTGTATTATGTTTGAAAAGGAACTTTTTGTTTATGTTATAAAACACCAAACTTCCCGTATGCAAATTCTTTCTTTGTTGATAAATTATTTTTTTTCCAGGTGAGTGTGTGTCTTTCGGCCTAACTATCATTGCCTTCCGACACATGCCCCCGCTTCGTAATGAGCTACCCGCAAGGTTCGTATTTAATTTTAATACTTTTGATTTCGAATTGACATATGTATGTATATGCTATGAGGACTTGAAAGCTGAGACAAATTCAAAAAAAATTCTACAGGACTATGAATAAGAAATCGTCCGTGCACAGCGTTCTTAATTTTGACATGGGCAAATTTCGTCATGCAAATTTGTTTTACATCGGTACCTTTAGCTCGAATATGACATCATCTTTTATTCGTTCAAATGACAACCCAATTTTTGATGCCGCCATTTGAAAGAGCTCATTTTTTTATATACGAAGAGATGTTTTTTTTTGTTCTGTTGCATAACACATTTTCGAGAAAGAAATATTTTCTATATTCTTTATAACGTATTTATTTTTATTCATTAAATTCCCTTAATTACCTCTATCAATAAAAGTTAAAGTAAATATGTTAAAAAATTAAAAGGAAAAAATATTAAGGATCAAAGTAAATGTTGGAACTGCTTGCCATTTACCTGCTGACAATGAGCAAGAAAATGATATTCAAATTTCTTTATAACATTATTAAATATTCGAGGTGCATTTAGTTGGAATTCCTCTTTAATTATACTGTTTAAATCTCAAATATTATTAGGCTTATACAGGTAAACTTTTAATTTTAGATAACCTTCATAAGAAATGGTCAAGTGGACATAGATTTGGAGATCTTGTTGGCCAGTCGATTGACCTTCGCTTATTAATTATTTTTTAGAAAAAATTATATTAAAGTAATTACGAATAGCAAGAGAATAACGTGGCAGTATAACATTCTGCCGAAATCATAGAATGTTATCTGGCAAGTCAGGATATTGCACACTTGGATAGACAGCAACTATCGCTGCAGTAATTCCAAATAATTTTCGATTTTCAAGGTATCTTCCATGAAAACGGTATAGACGTTGATTTTCTGTGGAAATTATGCGTACCTTTCTATCATCCATTGTGGATTTTTAGGTGCCAGGAATCTAAATTTATATCCATTGACAAAGACCCTTTTTTTAAATATTTTAAAATCGAAAAATAACTAATTGGATCTGCTGCAATACGACTTTACGGTTGAATTTGTAAGAAATGTCATGTAATAGAACATCCAGTTGTTTTACTTTTGACACTTCTCTACAAAATTTTATGAATTTATCTATTACATGACCCTCCTATTGAAATTTTCTCTCTACCGTACTAATTGTTGATCTTATAATTAGTCGATCAATGTACTCATTATTAAACAACTTGTACATTTCTTATTCTGTCTGCGATTTATCCCCATAACCAATTATCATCATTCATTTATATTCCTTGTGTTTCACTTAAACGGACCATTTTTCTTCTCAGTAAAAGTTCAATATTACAACTAATTTAAAGAGTGCTCTTTCAACATTTGTTGTGTGCATAACAAATGCTTTTCAGATTTGACAGTTAACCCTTGTATTAACAAAAACAATAGATAATTTGAAAAAAATGATTTATGATAAAAACCTTCTAAAACATTTTTTTAAGCATTTTTTAGAATTTATTTTATTTCTATCTAGAAGCATTATTTAAAAATCGCTCTGTATACAAGTATCGCTCTGTATAGAAAAACGTGCACTTTCAAATAGTGACGTGAAAAATAGAGGTAGCCATTTAGAAAAATAACTGATGACTCCATATTTGAGTAGCTGATGACGTCTTAAAATAAATTTGTGGGTGAAAATTTCCACATTGAAAAATCACGATCAATCAATATGTGCAAGCGACTTTTTTTACCATCCCTGTAGAATTCTTATTTAATTTTTTTCAACTCCTACGTCTTCACTGTATATTTATGTGCAATGTCAGTATGTAGGTACTTATTAAATGACAATTATGTCGGTAACATCTTAATTCCAAAGCCTGTAACACAACCGATCCATAGAGAAGTGGATCCATCGGCTGACCCGACCAACCTTTGTAATGTCTTCGCGTTGGCATTTAATAGGGTAAGCCGTCGGGCGGAAAATTACTTTTGTCGCCCGCCCAAAATCGTCCCTTAATTATAAACTAGGATCTCGCCGTCATTCCGAGGAATTTGATGTCGGATTCATGAATATAGTTAACTGCGCGGCTATGCTGCTGGGAATTAGCAGGTGACAGAATTTAATGTTAATTTCGAGCGATGCCGAAAGACTGGAATATCTATATTAAGCTTTATTGGGTAAGAATTAAATTTAGGAAATATGCAAATCGGGTTTAGTTCTGCCGGGGATGGTCTATCTTGGCAAATGTTTCAGTTTTTGATGGGCGTTATAGAGTTTTCAAAATTATAAACGAAAATCGTAGACGGGGTATCGGGAAATACTCAAACTTCATTTTGTATAGTCCATATCTTTCGGATATCCCAGAAAATTTAAACATATTGGAGGGACTTTAATCGATTATATTATTAGAATTCGTGGAACTTCTATTTATGATTTTTCAAACTGAAAGAATTAGATTAGATTAGATTGATTTCCTATTGCATAGCAGAAATTTCTCCTCACTTGAGCATTCGAGTGATAACAAGGAAGAACAACAATATCTACCTACTAAACGTTAATGTAAATGACAGTTCAAGAAGTACAATTTTTTTACTTCTTTTTTTTTTTTGTTCAAGAGTAGCTTCTATTCAAAATTTCACATATATTTCTTTAAATTTCTTTTGGGCTGGTTGAATTTTCTGTCAACGCTTCACTATTGGTTCGTGGTTAAGTACTCTTCAAACAATTGTAGCTAAAGTATTTCAAACTCACTTTGAATTTCTTCTACACTTCTCTTCTAGTCTGGTTGAGTAAGAGATTTCGCTTGAGGGCAGGTTAATTGGAGTCAGGGCTTTGGATGATTAATATTATTCTGTTGAAATTATGTGTCTAAACTTTATAAAATTATAAGTTCAAGTTTAATTTTTCACACAAAATTTTAAGTGGATTCATTCAACTCAAGAAAACGTGAATATTATGTAAAATTGTTTAGATGGCAGGCATGCACCTTTGCTTAAATCTTTGAAAAACATCTAAATAATAACACCAAAAAAACGCTATACCGGAAAGGTTCAAGTATGAGTGGGAATTTTCTTCCCAAAGCCACAAGAATTTTTGTAAATGAAGGTGCCAAACCAAGTGACATTTGTCAAAAACTTCAAGAGCAATATTAAAAAGCCTTCATTCCAATTCAATAAAAAATTACAGCCACATTCTGATTCATATTTGAATCTTACGCGTATGAAATATTTCAAAATATGAAAAATAAACAAATAACAAAAAACGGAACAGAATAACGGAAAATACGGGAAGCGACTTCAATTGGCCAGAACCGGATTCTGGGAAAATGTTTCTAAAATATTTGGTTAAGTTCCAGAATAGTTATTACCTCCAAAATGTAGTTAAGTCACGTCCTTCATATTTCGTTAACCTTAATAATGTTTGTTTAGTAAAAGTTTTCTAATAAAAAGCTCACGATGTCAAAACAAGATTTATCTAACTTAAACTATATAATATATACCTAACTATATAAACACTCTAAGCACTACCGTTCAATTAATTTAAGGGCGATAATAATGTCTCATTGTTAGTGAGAAGTAGTGAACTACCAAATGCAATGAGCCAGATGCGTCCATAAGAAAAGAGTTTATAATATTTTTCCCATTTAAGTTCGATTTTTAGGAAGGAAATATTATTAACTTAAAGCTAAAAGTAATATTTTTAGTCGGCTTTTCGTTTATGAAACTGGCGTCGTTCGATATACAAGCAAGTATGAAAGTGGCTCATAAAACTTGGGCCGAAATGATGGGGAACGTCAGGAAGCATCCAGGCGTAAATATTGTCTCGGCAGCATATTGTTTTATTTTTCCTTTTTGTTTCGGCGGCAGATTTCCGTATTTTCGCTTCCGCCGCCTTTCGGGCCCTAATCATCTTTCTGAGTTATACCACGATACAAAAAAATATACCTCGAATTTCCTTTTTTCCTTCACTTTTTTTTTCTTTTCTTTCTTTTTGAAACCCAGGAATACATAAGAATAAAATAAAACGTTGGAGCACCTCGTTTTAGTCATTGATCTCGACCATGGCGAGCACATACGAGCAATCAATCGAGCGAACGTTTACGACATCGTAAAACGGTTTTATACGTTCGCTACGTAACCAGAGACAGAAACGGGTACTGTATTTGATTTTCAACACGTTTTCGTTATGACAGTTCAATATAAAAATGACTTTTCAACGTGTGTGAAACCTAGAAAGACAAGTTCAACAAGAAAAAAAATAGCCACCCATTTATTTAATTGCTTTTACTGGTCATTTCGTTGATTTTCCTTCTTTTCGTTGGTCGAAACACAGCCGCGACTAATTGTCGACTGATAAATAAATAATCCCAGCCGGGAGGAGAAAGAACGGGAATCGGAAAGGATGGGAAAGGAGACAGTGGCCGTAATTGATTGGGGCATTTTTATTTCGGACTTTTCTAGCGACATTATTTATGAATCGGCCATTTCCGAGATCAGCCCGGCTATTAGGGGGTCCCCGGGTCCCCGGCCAAAGAAACGGTTTCGTGTGGATGTACGTCACGTCTGGATTATCGCAGAAGTAGTAAATTCAATTTTATTGCCGCCAGAGTGCCGTGAAGATTTTCCATCCTAGTACGATGCTTTGATTAAAGAAGAAGCAAAAAAAATTTTCTTTTGAAGATTACTTTAAGACAAAACTTTTTTTCTTGTTCCAATAACATCTTTTTATGTTATTGGCGATTTTACGAGGGTACAGTTTTTATGTTGTTACACATCTGTGCGAATTTTTCAAACAAAATACAAGATAATTCTCTCTCGTAAAATGTGACATTGTCTTCGTGCGTTGGAAACAAGATAGTGTCATATCGGCCCGGAAAAGACCACTTCCGCCCCTATCGTGTCCAAGCTGCGTATATCTTGTTGCACATTGTTAGGAATAAACTTCTATTAGATATTTTTTACGTGATGAGCGGTTAGTACAATAAAAAAATATAATGTTTCATCTTCGTTTAGCTTCATTTAATAATGGAGTAGCGCTATCCCTTTGTCGAGCGATACGTGATTAATTTTTTTTCCTGTTTTGCCAGGGTAATTTATTAATTTCCTAGTGCAAACAACACGCCCAGGTTTTCTCGATAAAAATAATAACAAAAAAAATTTTTAGGTGCCTTCGCCCTTGAGCTGGGGGAGTAACCATTTTTAAGGGTAGACCGAGTACGGGGGCCGTCTTGCAATCAGCAGAGTCGTATCCCGGGGGAGTCATCATTGTAGGCCCCGTCGTCGCCATCTTTTGTATTCTGATAGTTACCTTCTAAATATCATTGTTATAACGTCAACGACCCTCGTGACTTTTGGCGATTATTTTTTATTTATGTTCGGTTAAATTTCAGTCGTAAAAAATGTTAATAATTCTCGAACGAGACGGTTATGATAACGTAGACATTCAAAAAGCCTTTGCTCAAACTTTTCGGCTGTACACTGGCAAATGTGTGCTTTTATACTTAGGCCTGTTTGTTTTGTCGAGGAATTTATTCATAATGGTTGGGTAAATTTTCTTCGTCAACACGCTCTCGTAGGAAATTAAATGCATAACTTTACCATTTTCCTCTTAATTAGTCTTAATTAATTTTTATATATATAAAACAGATATTGACTAGGAACAATAGGATGTTGATTTCATAGCCATATGAGAAGTTTGGTGAATTCTTTGCCCGATTTTCGATTGTTAAGCAAAGTTCTGTGGTTTTTGTTCTTCATCTTAAATTCAATTTATTAAGTAAGAGGGGGTGTAAAGGATTTAGTTCTGCTAGTGCTAGAGAAGGAAGTCTTATGGCACTTTGGGCACGCACGCTTTCCTGTTGTTCCCCGGGGAATAGCAGAGCCGACGTAATTCCAGCTTTTCCCGCAGGAATCTGCATGATTGCCGGGAGATGCCGCACGGAATACGGCGCCAAACCTACTCGGCGCTATTGTTATGTAAAAATTTGGGCGACGACGGCTGTCGNAAAAAAAACAAACAAATCAATCTCAAATAAATGTAGAAGATGTTCAGATTGCATGCCTGGAGCGTCTTGGAAGCCTTTTAATAATAAATAAAAATGTCTTCTAACGTTACTCAACATCTAAGGAGTGACTAATTTAATTGCAAATGTTAATCTTTTTCTTAAGTCACCTACATCGATGAGTTTAATGTTCTATACCATACAATTCACGCATTTTCATCAGAAATCTAACGGTACAAAATGATTGTATCAAAATGTTTCCCTATCCATCGATTTCTAAATGTTAAATCCAGGTACTGCTGTACATTTATTTAGTAATTTGGTAATGCATTCATGGAAATATATCACATAACTCGTGGGTGTGTGTTTGAAATATTGTATTGGAATAATTTTAAATCTGTATTGAAATTTCCATCAATTAAAGAGGATCAAAGAACACTACATTAAATTTTCGTGTTCAAATATTCACTTTTTCAGCATGTTGTGTATATAAATCTCGAACAATGTCGACTATAAAGATTGTTGATAAGTTTTCATGTCTTCTTTTCTGTTGATACACTCAAAAAATCCGGTCGCGATTGATCTGTTTGTTATTCTTTGACATTATCAAGAACATAACGTTAATAATAGTTATCACATTTTATTTTGTTGTAGCAAATGCTTTTTTTCATCGTAAATTTTAAAATAACAATTTTGAATAGAGAATAAAAAGACCTTTCAAATGAGATAAAAAAAACTTTATTTCCAATTTATAAATTTGAAGATTGCAATTGAGAGGTGTACAGCAATAAGGAGGTAACTCTATTTTTTGAATTTTTGGAAATTCATCAAAAGAAAACGTTTAAAAAAATTGAATTTCAGAAATAACTTTTTGTTTTGTGTTTCATATCGTGAGATCTAAGTCATTTCAAATCCACTGACTTTTTTTTCAGAGAAGTAAGCAGCGTTCTTATTGTGGTCCATTGAAAAAAAAACGAAATAAAAATAAACAAAACCTGCTTAAATGCTATTTAATATTGAAAAAAATAGAAAACATTAATGAAAAAACCAGTTATCTCTGAAATCCAATTTTTAAAAGGATTTTTTTGAATTTCTAAACATTTAAAAAATGGAGTTACCTCCTTATTGCACTATTCCATTTGTTGGAGCTACTGTTATCTAGTATGATATAGCACAACTAACGCAAGAAACTGTTGCCTTATTGCATCCCGTGAAAGAACGTTTTTTTTTTTAGGAGGAATTCGTTCCTACCTAAAAACCGCCAAAAATGGAGTTACCGCCTTATTGTTGCACAACCCTCAATTGTTATTCGAAAGAGGCTGAACTTAGGGATGAAATTTTTATGTTGTAGAATGTCATTTCAGAATCTAAAATTGATGTGCAGTAGAATTTTTGTTAAATATACACATTACTTTAGATACTGAATTTATTCCATTCGCCTGTTTCACTCTGTAAAGAGTAATACAACAATTAATTCGAACATGATTAGATAAATATTCCAAAACGACAAAAGTATTACATATTTGTATGTGACTCTTGGATTTCACTGGTAATGACCAGTTATATTAATGAATCAATTATACACGTACATCTCCGTTTAAGTTTTTTACTGTTATAAATAAAAATATACAAAACATTCTATATTAAAATTAAGGAGATCTGGCTGTGTCTATTTCACGTTCAAAGTCGTACAATTCACAAATAGGAGAAAGTCTGAGACGTATATCTTATAGGTTTAAAGAAATTAGAGTTGCACCTAGTTCGGTTCAAGTAACGCAAATTGAGTTCGCAATCTCAATCTGTGTCGTTTGAACCATGACCAAAAATCAAATTTTTATATTTTTGCCATTCTAAAGAACTTTTTTTGTAATAGATTACTTTTTGATGTTATCCATTTTACAAACTTCATCTACCGAAAAATAATTGTGCAAAATTTTGTTGAACTCACTTTAATCTAGACAATTTTACTTGATTTATTTGAACGTTGACTCAGTTTTCATGTGTAAAATGTTGGAAAGTGCAGTACCCTACATAGAAAACAATAAAAATAAATTCTTCAGGATAACACGCCGACATTGGAAGCTTCGGAAATTGCACTGGGTCGATTCAAAAATCATGACCTGTCGTTCGCGAGAAGACAACAGATCGGCCATTATTTAAAGAACCCGTTTCGGAAATAACTTTTTCATTTTCCTGTAGCGACCACAGTTGGCGTTTTCAATTATTCACTCGGAAGTGTACTGAACAGTGTCAACGATAAACATCTCGTCCCTCGAACATCTATAAAATTTTTAAATTGTTCCGCAAGTCAATTTTCAAACAACTACATATATGCTAATCAAGTTTAATATAGTAGGCTAACTCGAACAACTAGCAGGTTACCTAATTACATTACGATTGGAAACATGCAGCAGCGCTGGTTGAATTTTGATATAAAATTCTCTTTTTTGTTTATCAATCGCTTTTGCACGCAATTTATTTTTGAGGCGTGCCACTTTCGCCCATCACGCCACCGCGAACCCTGCCTCGCTTTTCCAATAATAAAAAAAATATCACTTAGGCCTGAAAACAGTCCACGTCAGGCATGGCTTTTACATATAATCTCGTTACCGTAAAAATGAAAACAAGAAAATACGGAAAAGCGGAATAAAGGAAAAACCTATACCGCGCCATGAAGGCAGACGTGCCTTGGTCGGATAATGCATGTATATGAGTTATTTTCCATGGTAAATGCAATGTAAATATTGGCCGGAATAATAGGAAATTTGCCCGTTTGCACAATCGACTTCACCTCGTATTAAGAACGTTGCTCAATTTTTCCCGGTTAAATCGTCTTTTATAAATTAGAATTTCATCGTCGGTATGCAATGTTCAGTTGCTGGTAATTGACATATCGAAAAATGGGAATTGCTTCGGTTATTGAATTTTCCCAACGTACATACCGATTTTTCTATCACGATATTTGGGTCACCTGTTTTCGAAAGCGAAACAAACAAATTGCTTTTGTACGTCGACTTTAAAAAGACGAATAAAAATTGCCCCAGAGCACACGTGTGGACGATTTAATAGAATATTTTAGTTAAAAGGTCATTCTACCCTTCCACTTAAAGAAATGATTGCGAAAAGTCGCATTTAGTTCTTTGGGCAGGGGGAAACGTGTGAAATGGAGCCTCAACTAAATGGACTCTTCACCTTATCATGTTTTTATTGTTGTTGAAAAAAATAATAATACCTTACAAAAGAAAATTTCCATACAAATTGCTCACTTCCACCCCTATTTATCAGGAACATTACCTTTGCTCTTTTTTTTTCGAACCAACTTTTCAGGGCCCTCAGAAAAAAACAATTGCCTGGGCTCCCTTGTTATGACACTTTCTCATCCTCTGCCCCCCTTCCCCATTACTGTACCTTGCACCAGGCCAATTTCAAATTCAAGTTTAGTCAACCGTTACTCCCCATAGTATCTGGGGAGTCTCACATCATACGAATTAAGACGGGGAAATTTCCAATTAAAAATGTTACAAACATTTATTTTAAATGCTTTTTCTATTCAGTTAACTTCTAATAGTGAGATTACACATTTTCCATTTTGGTTCTCGGTAAAAATTTCTTCGTTCAAGTTTTCAGAAACAAAGAGTGACTTTAATTTTCAGTCGTGTTTCACGTCTAATATTATTGAAATATGGCTGCACTCGTTTCTGAACAATTCCATTTTCCTCGAATGCAGTCTCACGGTGGCTTGCCGAGAAAACTCTTTCACTACATTCGAGTTAGAAAACTGGGACACACACATATATTCACACACACACTGTTGTATGTAACATTTCAAGTGATTGTTTGGATGGTTGCAACATAAAAATTAATCGTTGGATGTTGCTTGTTGCACGAAAAATTTATAGACTCATGAATCCTGCAGATCTAGCTATCCTAACTAATATTTATTTTTCATTCGACCCGAGAAGATTCTTTATATATTACGGGCTATTCCCTAACGTGTCGGCCTTCGATACACGTCTTTCTTTATCCCCAGTATATCCTTGTTTATTCTTGCGCCCTCTAAGTGGGTTACATCGAACCGCTATGCTGACATTCAGGCGCTGTTTTCAACCTCCAAAGCTTTATATTATTTATAGATGTTATGCTATAAATGAATTTTGTCGTGATTGTCTTGTCCCTTTTGATTGAACAAAAAATGTCCCCTTTTTTAATAAAATTAATTAATTCCAGGAAAGGGGCGATTGTATTGTGCATATAGTTTAAGCGGTTCTGAGGGTGAAGATTCTGTTGGTCGACGGTACGCCGATTCTCATACATACCAACATCCCCTTTATCAACAACCTGCGGGACTCAGTGACACTCCAACATCAGAAAACGCATCAGACGCCACATTAACAGACTCAGAATTGGCTCTGGCGAGAGATTCCACGTTATTAGTACACAACGGTAAGTGATGCATTTTAAATCAGGAGGAAATGTTATCTGGCAATTCACGTCTTCATTATTCTGGCTTGATCCGAGTGAAAAGGACATCTTCGAATATCGTTACATCGAAAAGAAGCTAGCTCTACTATATGCTGAGGCTTCTCTGGATAAAATTCTTTTATTGGAGCTCAACGTTATTAAAAAGTTGTCCCAGGAAAAATTAAGGGTGTTGTGTGGTGCAACGAAAATTCCATTGTTCGGGTAATATAATTCCTGAACTATTGTACCCTAGAGGCATTTATATTTTACCAAAGCCATCCCGTGGGATTACTGGTCGAACCCTTTGACAGACCGACCACATTAAAGCCAGGGACGTGTCAGGAATATGAACAATTATATTTATTACTAATTTAGGTACCTCCAGATCTAATTTGATATCGGTAAAAGTACGCGTCACGACGGATCGATGATGGACGATGATGCGAGGAGGGAGCAAGATATAAAAAAACCGGAAATTTAATCAAGTCGGCAAATATCCAGAAAAACGCCTTCAAGGAATTGTGCTTGCCGAATGGGGATTATTAGACCCGGCGAAAGGTCAAATGACAGAAAATGAGATTTTCGAGGATTAAATATTGAAAAAAATTGGATACGAACCAGCGGTATAGATATTGAGCAGCAAGGTCGAATTGAAGTCTTCAAAGATAATTACAGAAACGTTCGACGAAAAGAAAAGTTAATTGAGCATATAGAATTCAGTCGAAGGCCCGATGCACATCAATAGACTCTTTTGCGTTTGATGTTGTCCCGATGAAACGGAGCAAAAGGCAAAGGCAAAATTTATCAGAAAAATTTCCGTTTAAACTATTTTCATTCCATTTTTAAACTAATATCTAGACAATTTCGTACTGTGAACTGAGGTACAGTTAAATTTCAATTTTTCTGCGCTTACTGCAAATCCGAGAATGAAAAAATTTTTTGCAACGTTCAAATCAATAGACCTTCGTCATCAAACAAATTCGACGATTGGCAAAAAACTGTACGGCTCTAATGAACGCAGATCAGCGACGTAATAAAACGAAAATCTTCAAATACGTATAATTCGAAATTGAAAAGGGCACCGATAAATTTGGGACCGTGCGGGGCGATGACGATATCTCGACTTCAAACGGATCGTTTCCAATTGGTGTTCACTCGGGCCTGGACCCAGTCTTTTGCTCAATCAACTCGGGAGCCTTTACTTGAGATACTGCCGTAATAATCGCAGTTTCCAAAGATAATTCCGGCTTTGTAAGCGCGTTTTAGTTTGGTGGAGGCTTGATTAAATTTCGTCTTTTTATGGACTCTTTCGGATTATCAAAAGACACTTTTATATTCGATAAAGGAGACCTCTATTACAATTGAGCTTCTATTAATACTAGAGCCGTATTGCAACATCCTTTTTACAATTTTTATCTTATATTGACAATGGTTATTTATGTTATGTGGTCCTTCAATAAAATTTTGCTTTTTTTTAAATCTTATCTGGGTACGTGACAAAAAAGATTCTATTATATTCAAGGATCTATTGAGAGTAAAATCTTGTGGTATTTCTTTTGACTTTGCATTTGTGAAATAAAAATTACATCAAAGCCATTTAAGGAATGTAGACTATTGAAAATATAGTCACAATAATGCTTTTAACATAACTGAACAGCATACGAGACACACTTTTTAAATTTTATCAAGTGCGTTTCTTTTGAATTGAAACGCGCACCGCTACTGACTGAATCCTGAAAGGGATGTCAAAGGGTTGGTTGTCTAATCCGATGGGATAGGCTTTATAAAATATGACCGTCAGTCTGGAGGGTTCAGAGCAGTTCAGGAATTATGTTACGCGAGCAATGCCATTTACTTCCATACCAATGTATATGGAATATATATTTGAACAAGAGCCTTGGATATTTTACAATTCAAAATACGGTATCGCGTTATTGAGTTAAAAGGGGAATTAGGTTGCGGCATCAACGATTTTAATGTTTTATATGGCGAATATGGTGTCTGGGCCCATTTTCCATTCCAACTAATTAACTCGGTACAAAGAGAAACTTTCTAAATAATTCCACGTTAAATTTGTATCAATGATTTAAGGAAGTTACATGCATAATATTAAGACAACCATCTTTTTGATTTCGTGTCACAGATGTGAAATTATAATATCTTTTTCTCTTTTTTCTTAAATCTCGTATTGTTTTGTTTTCAATGTTTCAACTCGTTTGACGTAATAATAAGATTCATGAGTCGTCTTCAGATTTTGAACTGTTGTCTTACAATATCAAAATAAAATTACAGAACAGTAATCCGCGTATATGCAAAAATGCTTATCGCGCTTAACGTTGAAAAATGCGAATGGAAATTTGGGTTGCTGCCGGGGGCGGTAATAGACAGGCCTGGTGATTGATTGCATCTGCACCCGCACAAACACCAACGCAGAATTTGCAATAAATACGAAAAGCTGCGAAAATGAGCTTGAATTTTTTTCTGTATAACAATGTAAACATGTAATTTTCTTCTTATACGTAAAAAAAAGATTTATTATTATTTCTGAAAATACAAAACAGTGGAGAAAAATTGCAATTAAAGCAAAGATTTAATTGATTTGGCATTTATAAGCCAATATTTGACCAAGCTAAACTAATAAAGTCCAGTTGACATTGGCGAAAGAAATTAATAACTTAATCGTTCGGTTCTGAGTTTTTCGTTTAATTTTCTATCCGATGACTTTTTTTTCGTTCGGTAAGAGTTTAATTAAATTTTAAAGTAGAGGGAGGGGTCACATTGCAAGTCGCAATCATCCAAATGGAAAGTTTGTCATAATACAAGGAACTTCCATTTCGATTTATTGCCAAGATTCCTTGCTGACACACAAAGTCTCTCTTCGTTCTTCCTCGGTCTCCTACCTCGTCTGATATGAAAGCAAACATAAGTCCATTATGTTGTAACCAGAATTTCCTGCAGTGGAGCACTCTAAAACCCTAAACTGTTATACTCAAGTACACAGAATCTAATTTCGTCCGTCGGCATCAATGCGATTTCACTAATTTCAACGATACAAATATTTGCTCTGCGCTTCGCCGTTATGTCCATTAAATCACCGAGGTTTGGATTTTCTAATTTTAAAAATGGATTCAATTTATTAAAGTGCGTTTGGAGATGGTTATCCAGCTCATTTTCTTTTTCTTTTGACTTTTTCGATTAATCTGTGTGATGATATCGTTATTCCATTAATATGAAATGGAATCTGGACTCTATTAGGAGCTATTATATTAGAAAACTTGAACAATTTGCACATGGGAACAATTTATTTAGAAATTTTATTTCATTCCTTGGATTCTTTTTCCTTTAAAAAGTTTTTAAGAGATTAAAAACATAGTCAACAGGTAAAAGGTCTGGCAAGAATATCAGGTCCATTCCAAAATTTTACTTTTCTTTTCTACTGCAATTAATTTTAGCAACGTTGGTTATGCGACGTGTGTGGGATTGTAATAATGGATAAAGAATAAGGGGACTCTTACAATTTGGATATTTGTTTGAAAATTTAATATGTACAAATTACGTCTATTTATTGACAATATTTTTTGTTAACCCTTAATGTGCACACAGTCGATTTAATAGATTGCTTGATATTATTTAACTAAATTTTCAATTGAAAATTTTTAATTTTATTGGCCAAGGATTTCAGTAACTTCTTATCAAAATAACCATCCTGTGCAATTTACGTGATTCTGAACACTGTGCAAGTTAAGGGTTAAAAGGATATAGTTTAGATTGAAAAAGGCCAAAAATTAAACCGATTACACACCAGCATGCTCCTATATTGGTCTAATTCCGGCTTTTAAAGAAGCGGTTAGAAACTTCTTCGTAACTGAGCTGATCGTTTTTGACTTTCGAACCAACTCATTTCTCACATCAATTTACAATGGAACAAAATTTTTCCGTTTTCTAAAAAAAAAAAAAAAATATCAAACTAAAAATGTACACCACAAACATGTGACTACTCATATGTAGAGAGAAATTTTTAAATATAGTTGAAAATCGAACAATTAGAATGTTCTGTACATACGTTCCAATGTAATATTGAAGAGAAGCTTTTAACAAACGTTCGTACGTGCATTCTTATTATGGAATACACGTTTCCAGACCCACCGGCGCGTTTAACGTTTCACGAAACTGGAAGTCTGGAAAGTGGTGGAAATGACTCGGATTCAAGCCAGAAATAACGGGGGCGATAAGCGGAACGTCTGGCTAAAATAATGGTAATCAACTTCGCAAAAACCGGGCTTAAAGTTCAGGTTAATATTACATGAAATTTGTCCTTTTTTCCTCTTCAATTATTAACTAGTTACACGCCTAAGGTTTTTTTCGTAGACAAGTGGGAACCGTTCGTTTTTAGAGTTTTTATTTACCAATTCGTAGTTTGTCGTTCGAGTTTTACGCGACAGTGAATCTGAGGACGTGTGCCCCATAGTAAAGCTCGCTAAAAGCTCTGTTTCAATATGCCGCAAACATCGCGAGGCCTGGCTACATTTACCTTCCGCTGAATGCTTGCGGAGCTTCCGCGCTGGTGTAACCCAATCCTCAGGGGCATGAACGTGAAAGACGTTCAAATAGTTTTCGAAGCTCTCTCATTCCCTCTGGAAAAACGAGAAAGCGAAAAAAGGCGAAAACTTTTCGAGCTGGATGCTGCAGATAAAAAACCAACTAAAAGCTCTGATAATTAATTTGAACAGAACAGTTTATTCGTTGGTACTTTCACTCTAACAAGCCTGATGCTTAAGGCAAAGCTTAGACGTTATTCCGTCAAAAAAATATTTTTGATAAGATTTTCATCGTGGATCGAGCATCCTCCCTCCCCTCCTCTTCCCCGTCTAGACCGAATTTAATTGAACGAACTGTCGAAATGATACACCGCCCCCTTTGGACTGATTTCAAAACGCCCGCGGGAATTTCGCTATGAAGTTATTAACTCTGAGATGAGGAGATATCCACATTTGACACTTTCCCCGTTAGATCAATGCCGGAAAACCCTCAGGGGGACTTAGTTAAACCGTTAAAGCGCTCAGAGTGCTTCATTATTGTACCGAATGTAGTAAATTTGCGTTTTAATTATTCCTGCAAAAATACGGTTTCAAAACAAACTAAACGCTCTATCTACAAAAAGTGCTTGCGAGCGTGAAATTTTAACGAAGGAGGAATCCATCGTTCCGTTCGGCTCAATTGAGGACAGGCAAAGGAATTTAATGGAACCGCCCGTCACACAAAAGATATTTCGCTGAGCTTCCGATTTTCTTTCCTTCCTGTTATGCATTTCGGTTAAAAGAAAACCGCGCAATTGATACGGGAAGAAAAAGATTATTTTTCAACGTTAGATAAAGGGAAAATCAGCGTAACTTGTTTTCGTTGGACGTGGAACGGGAAAACAGACTTCGAATCTGAAATCCGCTGACTACAGAAACGAAGATCGGAAAACGTTTTGTCCTTTCATCCACATTTAATAACTACATAACGAAATTCCCGAAGGGCACTCGAGACTTACTCGTAAAGGGGATTTATTTCATTTGACAGCCCGTTCAATTAAATCCGCATGGAGTTGCTGAAAATCGACAGCTGCTCGCAATCAAATTGTTGATTAAACTTTTAGCAATCAACTGGCATTAAGATTTTTTCTTCTACAACCATTAGTAAGCTTGATTGTGGTTTGTTACATATGTATTTGATGCAGTCGCATATACAGGATGTTCACCTTTATCTAAGTTATTAGAGAAAATGAACCAATGGCTCAATTAATTAAAATGGATTACTATATTTTAAAAATTTGCCAATTTCCCATATAAGAAGTGTTCACTGTGCAAGTCATATAATTTTTCATTAGACTATTATACATTATTTGTTAACTACACTGTTCAATAATTGAAGTGGATATTGGCATTTTTCCAAATCTTGAAGTCAAAATGGTTTTATGGACTGAACATACACTATTTATCAACACCGTCTATTGACTTGAAACTATTTTATTATTCTATGCAGTACATAATCTTTCTTTAGTTCAACATATTTTGTACTGCCAGCCTGCCAATGAAATATTGAGAATCTGAACTGTACACTGCAATATCCAATTCATAGAGTGAATTGATATTTTTTTGAAGTTGATACTTAAATGGGTTTCAAGCTGTTTCGTTATTCTGAATATGAATTTTCTTTTTATTTAAGAATCCACCCAATTTTTGACAGTAATATATGAAAGGCAGTTACCATGATGGGTACTTTCTTATTTTGTAATTCTTTGAAGTACACGTACTAAATGATGACTCAACATTTCATTTTATGGAGTTCGTCACTTTCGACTGACATGTTTTTTTCTTAATATTCTTTGCAAATGCTTTGTTGCTTGATATTGTTTTATCTCCTCGTACTTTAGGACTTTAACAATAATTTACTACTCCAGGATCCTAGAAAATATATTTTTTTAAATAATAAATTCAGTAATAGGTATTATAGAAGACGTAAAATATTCAAAAATTATTCAAAAGTTGAACATTGTAGAAAATAACTTTTAAATATTGTTCATGAAAAAAAATATGTCTATAGATACATTTTAATTAAAAAAATCCAAAAAAATTGATAAATAAAAGGAATTTGATAGGTTTTATGCTTTCATTTCTCCAATGGATACACAACAATGTTTCTAAAGGTATTTTCAGTGAAAACATATAAATTTCTGTTTTGTATTTCTTCATTTTAAATATTTTTTACATTATTTAAGTTTAGGTACTATTCATTTGATATATTTTGCACAAGAAATAAAAAATAATTAATCAAAATGTTGATGTCAGTTTTACTTCACAATCTAACACGGCCAACTAGTAGATAACAGTTTCCCAAACTGAAATGAAGTCTAGAAAGTTCCGTCCTGAAAGTTATTAAATTTAAACTAATTGACTACACGTCAATTCCTCTGCAGTTGTCTGCGTCAAAGTTCAGTTTCGGAACCTTTCGGAGCTTCCTTTTGCCGGACCCGCGCTGACGACTTCCTGTTGCCTCCGCCTGGATCGGTCTGGATTAATCCGATTTGAGAACTATGAGAGCGTATAAAGGGTACCCGGCACTCCGTCCGACTGGATAATTCCGTTTCGCGCCTCTAAACCGACAAAATTTACATTTTAAGATGGACTAGGTCTCTGCTAATCCTTCTCTGTGAACTATCTCACATGTAAAACTTAATAAAATCCATTGTGTGCGCTCTCGACTTCGTTTTAATGCATATCCCCTGCCTTGAAAATAAAAGTACGAACGATAATTGTATTTCCGAGGCTGGATCAAGCGACAGTAGAGTCTTTTTTTAATCTATTTTTCAACGAGACGAGAACAAAACAGAATCTTATTACGTAGGAAACAAAGTCCCTCGTAAAGTATTTCTGGGAGGGGTGATTTATATCATTTAAACTCGCACCAAGACCAAGGGCAAAAAAGAAGGTCTCTATGGAAGTTATTTCAGATAAGG
Organism: Hypothenemus hampei; assembly: GCA_013372445.1. Classification (NCBI taxonomy): domain Eukaryota; kingdom Metazoa; phylum Arthropoda; class Insecta; order Coleoptera; family Curculionidae; genus Hypothenemus; species Hypothenemus hampei. The sequence goes on from JABRWK010000004.1 coordinate 549,685, forward strand.
AGATTAGTAAAATCAATTTCCTCGTGCATAAGATTTAAGGTACTTATCGGGTTTATCTGATTCGGAGCAAAAGCGTGCCTTATTGGAGTGTCTCGTTTAAATGATTCTAATCCGAATATACTATACCACAATGAACGTAAAGTCGCACCCAATAAAGCATGAAAAAAGCATCATTTTCACAGAAGCTCAACCTTTAACCTATGTATTTTGTACTGAACGTATATCCTACCAATACCCCTTTTCAAGTTTTACAGTGTCTCAAAAATGTGCAAAATTGGAGAAAATCAACTTGTGTTCAATCTTTTTGCGAATACTGTATACGTTAGTAAAAATGGTTGCTTCCAATAACGTAGTACTCGTAGTGGTGCATCAATTTTAAACTAGCAATTCATTAAACTTTTACCTGGAAATACCTTTTGTGAAACGTGACCGAACTAAGTAACCATGGAAAATTCTCAGCGAAATTTGTAGAAACGACATTCACCGTCCCCCATCGAAGCTGCCCCCTCTTTCTCCTGCCGCCGTCCCAGTTGCCTAAAGGTGGCGTCATTAAGGGGTCTTCGTCGGGACGGCTGTAAAACGGCGCACGTGACTGAAAAGTTGTTACGTGGGACCGGGACGTGATTAACGAGAACTCGCTTTTTTCTTGGGTTTCTGGAAGAGAAATACATTTTTCTACAAGAAATACACTAGCCGTAGCACCCTTAAAGTGTATCAGAAAATTCCAAGACCTATTTAGTTTTACGAAAGCAATTTACATCCACCCACAAATCTTGATGTGTGTGTATGTGTGTATGTGTGTGTGTGTCGCAATCGATCATCTTTCTCTCTATTACTGTTGCCACCCCTTCGCGCGATTTCGATTCAAAACCGGATTTCTCTGAAGAGAATTTTTCGTGCGAGAATTTACCAATGTCGGATGGGATTTTAATCTCGGAAGAGTTCAGTGTCGGAGTTTCTACAAGTCTTAACAATTACATATTAAAATTTCGATTAAAATTTCAATATACACTCCTGAACAAAAAAACCCGCATAACTTAAATTTTTCTCACATTCAACCATGAATATTTTTTTAAGTTCTATCTAATCTATTTTAATCGTTTTTGCGCCAAATCATAAGCATTTTCATCTTAATCATTACCTGTTATCGCAACAAAAAGATCTAATTGTTTTGTCATTATACAGGATGAAATCAAGAGTTGCATTTGGTTCCGAATTTCTAAATACCCTGTGCAAAAATTCAACGTCACAAAGAGATATCTGTATATGTCACTTTGAAGCCCCATCTTTCATTAACATTTCTTTTTTTATTCATAACAATATCTCCATTTTGAGAGAAATCACAAGTTTAAAAAAAAACTAAGTACAATATTCAATAAAAATTAAAAAGTTTTAAAAACAACTCAACAACTTCCCGTAGCCCTGATCCGAACCCAATCGAGCATATGTGGAACATGTTAAGAAGACTTATTCGCAATAGAGAAATTAAAACCATTGGAAATACCCACTATTAATAATGTTTGTCTAATAACCTTTGATTATTTGTTGAGCTGTTTTTAAAACTTTTCAATTTTTATTGAACATAGTATAGTTTTTTTAGAAAACTTGTGATTTCTTTCGGAATGGAGATATTGTTATGAACAAAAAAAAAGAAATGTTAATGAAAGATGGTTTTTGAAGATGGCATATAAAGATTTCTCATTGTGACGTTAAATTTTTCCACAGAATATTCAGAAATTCATGACAAAATACAACTCTTAATTTCATCATGTATGACGACAAAACTGTTTGTCATTTTTGCAAAAGCCAATAAAAGGTAATGATTAAGATGAAAATGACTATGATTTGGCGCAAGAGTGATTAAAATTAATGCAAAATTAAAAAAAAAATGCATCGTTGAATATGACAAAAATTTAAGTAGTTCGGCTTTTTTTGTCCAGGAGTGTACCTAGAAATTTCCAGAAATGCTTCTAAAATTCCCGGATATACCTAGAAATTCCCTGAAATGCCTAGAAATACCTAGGAATTCCTAAAAATTCCCGGAAATACAATTTAAAAAACGTGCGCAAAAACGATTAAAATCGATGGAAAACTTAAAAAAATATTCATGATTGAATATGAGAAAAATTTTAGTTGTCCGGGTTTTTCTATCCAGGACTGTATTTTGTCATTTATGATTGTAAGAATAAATCTATTTGGTTACTCGCCAAATAAATCATGAGGCAGGTAATTCTCACAAATTGTTGTTTCCGACCAGCCTCAAGAATTGTTTCATATTGACTTCGTTTAGATTTTTTAAATCTAAAAACTTCTATAGCCCAAATGGTAATTTATCGAAGAATAAGTTTCAAACACTCATCCGCAATGTAGTCTTACCGTACCTTTTTCTTTCATAAAACCTGCAGTTTGGCTGCTTGGCGGCCGGCTAGAATAAGTGTGTTCTAAGAGTAGCATCCTTTGTGAACAGACAGACTTGCCTTTATTTATTGCCAGTAATGTAGGATTCCAACAATTTTATTGGAATAACAAATGAGTTTAATTATCTCTTAATCACAAGCAGTTAGAATATACAAACGCTTTGAGAATTCAAAAATAAAAATAAATTAAAAACCACGTTCTTCTTCGCTCGTTTTTCCTTTTCCTTCTTTTTTAATTATAATAATTGTCCCCTCTGTCTTATCAAATATCAATGTCTGTCTAATAGTAATAGACATTTTTTTTAGCGAATATCGTTCCTGTTTGAGAGCATTTTTAATGATATATTTATTCAAGATAAAGGGAAGCCCTTGCGGTTTGTCGTGCTGGTTCTTCATGGTTGACATATCTAACCTGACTGTCCGTTACCTCGTTGCCGTAGATATCAGAAAGTCCAGGAACCCAGACCAAGATGATTTTGTTTTTACATTTCAATCTGTCTAGGGAGTCTGCATACATTTCTATACTACAGACGACTCTGTGGTTACCTTTGTGGTAACGCTAATTGCCGCCCTGCCATCCAAACGTTTACCTCTCAGCAAACATATTTTGTAGTCTCTGACTTATTTCGGTTAAACCAATTTGTAGTAGTTATTATGCATGTCTGTATTGGGATGGGAAATTTTCCCACAATTAAATAGTTTGTCATGTCCGCAAGTTTCATTTTCTTATTTTTAAACTTTTTTTTTTTGTTCTAGGTAAGTCATGCAAGAGACAAGTTAGTAAGTACAAGTTTGCTTAATTGCTATGTTCCTGGATAACTTTAAAGCGGTATAAAAATATTATTATTACAGCCACAAAACGAAAGAACTTCTTTTATGGGATTGCCCTGTAAAATTTAATCGTACCAATAAAGATGGCAATTCAAGTATGATTATAAAAATTGTACGACACGATAAAAAGAGAAGTTTAAATAAACAATATAAATATAGAGTTCTTGTTCCCAATTTAATTCAGCTAATTTCGGAAGCGAATATATTTATCGAAAAGAAAACAATCAGGACCGTAAAAAAACGAACATCAATTTCCTTTATAGCGGTAATATATCCTTATCACCTCCACCGAGTTGGTATTTACCCCAATTTACCCTCCTTTGTGTCCGCGCGCGTAGATGATGGTCAGTCTCGAATCAGGGGAAGGGAAAAGTCAGAATCAAATTTGCGACCTTTCCAAAGCAATCTAAGGCGACGACGTTACAATGAAAGTGGAAAAGAAGAAATGCGACATTGTCGAGTTTTAAATGGACGATGAGAATAACGTCGTATACATGTAATATATAGATACATATAATGATATTAACCAAAACAATATTTGAAAATCATTTCCAAACATTGGAAACTAAATGAAAAAACATAGTTTCCTGAATAAATAACAAATCACCCAAAAAAAGGAACTTAATTAAAAAGGCATAAAGCAATTCGGAAAATAGGATAATAAATCTTTTAGGGCAAGGTGTGTTTAAATCGAACGTAAACACGATCGTGAAGTTTATGGAACACCAATAAAGTCGATGATTTTCGATCAATAGAAGTTACTGATATTGCTTCTGTTGATGTCAGTATCTGCTATCATATTTAAAGTACACCAAATAAACAAGGTTTTTCTAATTACGAGTAGGAAAACTAGTATAAGTTTCGTTCGGCCGTATATTTTGATTTGGGAAACTTATTTGGAACTCGTCGGTGGGAAAATCGAACGCTCCTTAAAATTACCAGCTAATAAATTACGAAGCACTCGGTTCTCCGATTAACGCAACTGCTCCGGTGGTATCTGCTCCATTCATAATTTACGACGAAAAGATAATGGAAATAGTCCGTTCTGATTAAATTACGTATTTTCCGAACGGAAATTCTATTTAACATTGGGCTGAAGTAGGTGGTGGAATTATTTGTACGACCTTGCAGTGAACAATCATTATAATTGAAATAGAAACGGTTAGTTTCTTCTCCTTTAACTTGCGCCATCTTTAATGAGGAATTGTATTACGAGTAGTTTAAAAGACGTCACAACTTTAATCTGGAAGCGTAGAGTCAAAACATTATATAACATTGTAATGTGTAGATATAACATAATGAGGTTTAGATTAACTATTGCATATCGATGTAGAATGTATTTTGCCGATTTTAGGAAATTACCTGCTAAAAACATTACAAAATTAAAATGTATTAAAAAAACGTTTTTAAAAGAATTTTAAATGAAAAATAATAACATTTTCGGTAATTTTAATTAAATATACGTGCCCGGGCTCATAATAGTTCGGCCACCTAAAAAAAAATTCTGTTGTCCGTAATTTTCGACTGATTTTGTTCAAATTTTGTATAATGAAAATTCAAGTCAAAACTCAGTTTACGTGTTCGAGCAATTTTTAAAAAGTTCATTTTTAGGGTGCTCTTTGGGGCCCTAAAAATAATCCTGTTTTTGAAATTTTTTGTGTGGGGGAAATTTTTTAAAATGAAGTCCATAATCGTGTAAAGCAGATTTTTCTACATATATCCTGAAGATTTCATCAAAATCGAACTACAAATAAAGGACTTACAGGCATAAATTAATAATTATTTTATTATTTTAAAATTGTCACAAGTGCTTAATCATAATAGTTCGGCCACTTGTGAACAATTTTAAAATAATAAAATAATTATTAATTTATGCCTGTAAGTCCTTTATTTGTAGTTCGATTTTGATGAAATCTTCAGGATATATGTAGAAAAATCTGCTTTACACGATTATGGACTTCATTTTAAAAAATTTCCCCCACACAAAAAATTTCAAAAACAGGATTATTTTTAGGGCCCCAAAGAGCACCCTAAAAATGAACTTTTCAAAAATTGCTCGAACACGTAAACTGAGTTTTGACTTGAATTTTCATTATACAAAATTTGAACAAAATCAGTCGAAAATTACGGACAACAGAATTTTTTTTTAGGTGGCCGAACTATTATGAGCCCGGGCTCGTATACTAAATATATTAATTAAATTACGTTTAATATGGCATCCAATGTCCTAAATACCCAATGTAATACAAACGTAAATCATTTGAATTCTTATACATATAGAGCTACGGGTAAATAAATTAAATAAATATAAAATCTTGTTCACTGGACGGAAGTTCTCCGTGTTCTCGTAAAAAAAAAATCCGAATTTTTCATTTATTTTTATTATATTTATCCTATTTTTCTGCAACGGTTTCCATCATCACCGTCGTGGCGGTTTCCTTTGGAACCCTCTTATCGACTTCCTTTGTACCGTTTTAGGTCTTTTTCTAGATTGATTCTAACCAATTAGAACACTTCTTACTTTTTTGTTCATACAGTATACGGTAACAGTCATTTCTTAACCGTTTCCTCTCGGACACGAATCTTCCTGCTTTATGTGCTAATAACATTAGAATAAGTGTCTGTTATTACATTCTACACATTAAACTGGTGTCTGTATTGTATCAATGTAGAACTTCCCAACTGGATTATAGAGAGGTCATTAAAATTAAAATTTTTCTTTTTAATGGTGCAAATATGAATCACAAATTGGAGGAATGCTGATTCAATTCCTTAAAGCCCTTTTCCAATTATTATTTAACCATTTTGTCCAGTGACACGAACAATCCAAGAACGAAAAGTTTTAATTTAATCTTTAACTGTAAATAGTTGTTTTCAGTGTAAAGCGTAAGTTTAGTTGTTTAAAGATGCCATGTAAAACCTGTGGCAACTATGTATGTATGTATTCAAATAAAAAGAAAGGTTTTAAATTCATTCAATTATTAATAATGAAATTACAACATTTAATAAAATGCGAGTTTCGAATTTTTTGTTTATATTTTGTAGTAAAATTCAGAATTGAGGAAGATGTTGTACATATATTAAAGTTCATGATCGAAGTTTCTCTAGATGTTCATTAATATTTTACGAAATCTCTACATGAAAGATTTGATGAATTCCCTAAATGTGTACCATCAAATATTCTTTTGGACTTTTACTACCACTTGCAAGGGAATAGAAAATCAACGAGGCATTAAAAAAGACAACGATCATTTTTTGAAAATAGCAATACCAAATCGGCCACTGTACAGTGGACATTATAGAACATATTTAATTCAAAATCCGGTAGTATATTTCCGATTTGTAAATCCGGACGTAAGCATATTAGGCATAACGCACGTGCTTTGGAGAAGTTGCCTCATGCATGTGGGTTATTAAAAAACATAGACAATTCATCATTCATGGCAACTACACCATTCTATTAGTGGCAGTATTTCAATCTAAATCATGCACGGTATGGTAAGTTGAAATGGTCCAATGAAAACAATAAGGCACGTAAAAATAATACTCTATAATAGTTGTGCATGTTTTAGCCTGTCATTCAGTATAAATGATGTAGATTATTCATTATTAATTCGTGTTGTAGGCAGCAGATTTACGATAATAATGCACCTCCATCCAAGAAAAACTCCAAGAAACAGTTCTGTAAGATCTAATAATGAGAATAAGAGATTTGATTACTACTTGAGAATAGATCCCAGAGTAGTGAATTACGTTAGTGCCTGCCTTCGAGATGCTCGAGGAGAAACGAATATTGTTTTGAAAGCAGCAACGTTCAAAGAGAAATGGCGCAAAGAACGATCACGTCCTTGCACGCAAAAGGTTAAAACCTGCAAGAAAACACGAAAAATAATTACTTGATTATCGGGTCCCTAAATATCGAAAGAGATTTAAAAAGTACTGTCGAAAAAGTGTTGTGTGTTCCTCGAGATTCGACTCGTATGTACAATATAAATTAGTCATCTAATTTAGAAATACTTTGATTTAGTTTGGAGATTGCACCCTCAATTCTGGACAATCCTATAAACGTAATTTAATGCTAGCAGTAGTTGAACTATGCAAAACCTTTCATCGCCATCGTGACAGGTGAAAATTATCGAAGTGGACGAGTTTAGAGCAACAAAATGCTGTTTAACATGATTCAAAAAAGTACTATACCACCTAGGCATCAACAAGTGGCAACAGATGATGGTAGGCAGAGAAAACGTCACGATCACCGATTTTTCGTTTACAAAAATTGCAGAATCGTGACGTCAATGCCGCCTGGAACATAATTATGGTTATCACGAAATGTATCAACTATCAAAATACCATAAAATTGTGGCATCGATTTGTTGGAGCGATGGATTGTCGTTACGACAATCGTAACTTTTGACATACACGTGTGTTTATAAATAAGGTTAACAATAGTAAACGTATGAGACGTGTTTTAGGTATTTGTTCTTTGTTGTTTTATTTTTAAGAAAATTGCGAGAATAAAAAAATAAAACATTTCAGTTCATATTTAATGGATTTTCTGTTTATTTGTGATTCTGGCCTCTTCTTTTTCCTCATCTAGGATAACTGTATTAATTACAATTAGATGTTGTTGTATAAATAAAATCAAAATGAGTCGGTTTTTCAATTTATTCCAGCGTTAAATTAAGAAATTTTCTTAGGAAAATTTAGTTAAATAAGAGTCGAGATTTGTTTTTTCGTGTGTTTATGAAAAACAACAAAGCCCAATGTCGACAAAGAGGCTTTTCCTCTATATCACTACGCCTTGGTTCCCCCTCGGTGTTTTCTTTCAAGTTGAATTAAGTATAATACTTGATAAATTAATTAAAAGCGAGACGTTTATCATTGGCATTCCGACTAAAATCCTTGCAAAAGACATTGAATGACAAAAGTGAAATTGTCTATTTTATTTCAACGATTTTCCTCTCACTCCCCCCTGACGATTGTTAGACAAGATCCTATTAGGAGCGGTAATGACGAAATCAGGGCGTTTTAGTCCGGTTTCTCTCGCTCCCGCCAAGAAAATGGGATTTTTCTTGTCTTTCTCGGGTATTAAATTTTCGCAAACTTTTAACGCTTTTTCTTCGAAAAGAAAATAAAGGCCGGCCCAATTAATTATTCTGTTTTCCTTTTCTTTGGCTCATTCTCATTGTCTCCTCGTTGTTTTCTCGAACAGTTTTTAAATTTACTTTCAGATAGGGAAAACATATAAATAAAGCTCCTAGAGAAAGGTAAAAAGAAAATGTGTCACTGCAAATTTATTTTACACTTTTTTAAGGTAGAAACGTTTTTATTTTTTGTTTTGTTTATCATTTTAAACCTTAAGGTTGTAAAGGGCCTGTTTAGCTTCTTTTTAATGAATACCTTGCCAAATTTATAATTAAATGAAAATAATTAAATATTCGAGTCTAATGGTAATTCCGAAAAAAAAACTCAAATTCATGTAATTAATGTCGAAAAATTTAACGTATTCTTGAATTTGTGACGGAATAAAAAAAGGGTTAGACAATCTCCCAATTCGGACAAATGAAATACGCCCGTAGCCATAACTCTGGAGCAATTAAAGAAAAATGAAGTTAGCGGCAAGAGGTAATTTCGCAGCTAACGAGAGCTCGGGGATCCTGTTTATTCCGGGTTCAGTTATCACATCTGCATATAAATAGAAATATTATAAAATTTCGTTTAGGTCCAGGGGGGTTGTTGTTGTGTAGACTTGAAATGTTATTGTCGCCACAACAAATCACGTACGATACATAGATATTCTTACTAGAAATTTACTTTGTATTTCCATTCTAATTACGTACAAAAATATATTTGAAATAATATTCCCAACAGAGCGTCCCGATTTTTCCCTGACAACTTAATGACATTTTCGAGCGTGGTCATTGTCAACTTAAAGCACATTAAGTCCAAAAACCCCCCCTGTTGACACGTGACCGAGATATGGCCTAGATGCTTTTTAAATAACCACCCGTCGACTTGACAATGCGACCCTAAACGAGAAGGGTGGCACAAAACATCGGGGATAATTTGAGAATGTCATTTATTGAAAAAACTGTTTATGGATTGAATTTCGATCAGGCCAAATAAGTCTTCTTTTATGTGATTTAATTTAGAAAAAAATGGAACAAATGGAAAATTACATGTTAAATTGCAGGATTCAATGCAAAAAGGGGCTGAATCTACTTTTTTTTAATTATCTGTTGTGTGAAAATGTCTCCGACTACATAAATTGACGCATAGTATTTTTTGGTGATGCTAAATTTTCGGCAAGAAATCTTCTAATGTGTAAAAACTATGATGTAGAAATATCAATCTATTGTTACTTTAATGCCAAAAGTAGCTACTTAAGTGTACCATAACTCACAGTTAAAAAAATATTATTTTCTACTTTTTTTTTGCACGGATCTCTTCAATTTTTTTTATAAACATGTATGATATTTTCTAAAATACGAAGGTTACCTTTGGATACATCTATCACATACAGATGTTATCCAGAAATTACAGTAGACAATAACAATGAAAACATTATACCAATATTGAAAGAAGATCCTCACCATATTTTCAGTAAATCTTGGCAGACTACCTACTCGTAAAAGTCTGCCAGAATAATAACTTTTATTGAAGAAGTTATTGCAGAATATACTTTGAAACAATAAATGTCTAAGGTTTTCCAGAACTGAAAATTTTAATAAAGAATGTCATATTTTATCACAATTTGAATTAGAAATAGTGAAAATAATAATAGTCGTAGGATTTGTTGAAGACCAACTTGTAATTTTTTAAATTACTTCCAATCTCAACGTTATAAACGTTTTTCAATTTGGCGAAGATGAAAGGGAGAGAATGTCCGCAGCGAAAATGAGACTCGTTACTTTAATGAAACGGTTTTCTTTCCGAAATGAATCCAGTCGACTTCGTATTAGGCTCTGGTAATAGCTGATATCAAGGAGGAGTTCTTTTCCGAGTCGAGGTTCGAATCAAATGTCCATTTTGATTTTCGTAAAAAAATTAGACCACGTCTATTATCGTAAAATAACATTTTACAACGTAATAATGGCATGTGAACCCTTCAAAAAAATTTTTTTTTCTTAAGAACTCTTATACAAGGTATACAAAAACTTTTACACAACATTGGCTAAGGTCTGTCTGTTATCCAAAGTGTATTATTTACTATTTTTAACAACAAAACGCTTCTTCTCTCTCGTCTGCTTCCTGTTTTATTGTCAACTCAGTTTATTCGAAAAAGAAATTTAGCTGAACTGAGGGCAACAATTCATTATGCTGAAAGAACTCAATATTTTTACAATAATCGAGAGTCAAAGTTGAAGAACCTCTACTTTTCACTCCCAACATGACTTCCTGTGACTTTTGTTTCTTTCCTGGGACGATGTTCCTTTCAGAAAATCAAAGCAATATCAAAAGTGGATTTTTTTATATTAAAGAGGATGTTTTAGATCTTTCGACAGGTTTTACTATCCTGAATGATTTATGCTTTTAGATTAAAACATTTGCCAATCTATTAACTTTGGCATGTAGTCCTATCTTCGATTACCATTAAAAAAAATGAACAGATTAGCAATTTTATGTACTAAGTTTCACAAATAACTTTTACCATTGTTATTGAATGTCGAGATAACGAATGAGTATTATCCCAATTTTTATTTCACAAAAAAAAACCCTGTATTTGCATAGTATTTTGCATATAAAGGAAAATTTTCATGTAATCCATAATTAACTGAACAATATACCTACTTATATTTTGCTTTGTAACTCCGCAATTATTTATCCCGCTCGTTTATTTATCTTTTTATCTTTTTTCTTCAAAGTAGTTAAAAAAAACGGCAGACATTCAAGAATAGTGATGGCGAGAACGGCTCGAGGAACGAAAAAAAAGAGAGGAATGACAAAGTAAATAATTGGAGCCGCCTTTGTTTCTCGGCGGGTGGAAAAATCGTTAAAAACTTTTAGAAACTTTAATGCGTGTAACATTGAGGAAACGGTTCCGTTTTCGCAGCTGGAGGGAAACGAACTAGGACAACCTAATTTTATCATTACCCCCGCCTAATGATGTTTTTTGCTCTCGCTCTCTCTCTCTCTTTCTCTCCTTTTTTTTAATACCAACAGGGGCGGAAAATCGTTTTTCCAAATTGCCATGGCTCATTGCAACCCGAGTCAATTTATCCCCCTTCGTTTTACGCTATGATTGGTTTTAAATAAAAACGAAACTTATGGCAGTACAGCGGTACCTGGTTTTTTTGTTAAAATTAATGCAAACAAAATTCCAGTTTTAATAAAGATGAGTGGAACAGTTTTTTCTTTTCGTTTCGTTTAACGAAAAATAAAAATTCGAAACAAATTTTATCGAGAAAAACATATTAAAAAGAATTTTCTTTCTGATTTGCAACTTTTAAAAGTTTTTATATCATCAGCATCGCGCACAATTTTCCAGAACAGCTCATTTCATTCCGGTTGATTAGATTTCACCGCCGTATTTTTATAACTTTTTCCATTTAAATTAGACTTTGAAAATCTTGACGGGCCTTAATTTGCGAACTAAGTCGAACACTGTTTCCATTTTAAGAAAATATTGGATTATCGTGAGTTTTATGCGTCAATTACGCTACCGTTTTTTTATTTAGCGGGGATTATTTATTGTTCCTCAAAAACTTTTTGTTGCACATGTTTGTCACCAGCTATTCTATACGACACGCAATTAGCTATTGTTGTTTGTTTGATAGTTAATTAAAAGTTTACAATTTTAATTATCAAGTAAACTTACAGCCATTTTACAAATTAATGTAAAACATCTTATACAGATAGAAGTTCTATGTTTGGCACCTTAAAAATTATAAATCACGACAAATGTTAATTCTTAAAGCTCTATAAAAATTAAACAGATTCGCATAGATTATAAATATGGTTAGTTGTGGGTGGAAAAGTAACGAGGGTCTCAATTCACTAGTTATTTCGGAATTTTTGATGAGGAATGTAGTTATGTTATTTATCTAATTCGAAATAATCATATAGAGTCGAGTTGTATTCTTGGTGCCTCTTAACAAACTGAAAGCACCTATATTTTTATAATAATTAATAAATACTTGCTTTTTAAAACACCACCGATAACTTCTGGAGGCTAACAACTTGTAAGACAGCTGATGGGAATGGAGTGATTTACCAAAACGTCTATTAGCAATTAGTAGAAAAGTCATTCAGAAAATAGGTAGTTTCGAAACTAATATATAGAATGTTCCAATAAGAGATTATCTAACAAATGTTTCGTAGATCATAAATTTGCAATATTAACGGAAAAACTAAAGTGTTTGATAAAAATTGGGCATCACATATTTGCCATCAATTACTGCCACTTATACGATTCGAAATTACTGAAATTTAACAATTTCACTGCACAGTGCGCTTCTAACCAATCAATTAATAATTTGAAATTTCTATTAAACAAAACTCCAACTCTTTGGCAAATTAATACAAAGGAAAAATACAGATAAAAGCGTTCACTTCACGCAATCGTGAATCAGCAAAAATTGCAATTTTTTATACTCAATAATAATATTATAAAGTAACGTCAAATTATAATAAGCGGGCTAGATTACAGGATAGAAAATTATGGGTTGGTACAGTTTCGAAACTTCTATCTAAAAATGAGTCAAGGGATTAAAGTTTCAAACCCTTTGAAGGTCTTATTACAGTTAGTTGAATAATGTAGCCTCGATTAATGGACAAGCGTTCACTAAAGTGAATTAACTTTCTTCTGTTAGACGGCCAATAGCCAAGCTTAAATCTGGATGTCCCTATAATAAGGTACTGTGATGTCTTCGTGGTTGCATTGTACGACATGGAATTCTTCAATAAGCAGCCCATATGATTTGCAATTAAAATGAGGAAATTCAAACAAAATTAAGCCTTTCATTTCAAATAAAAAGAAAACAATTGTTGAGATGGTAATAATTAAACCATTTATTAAACAAATTTGGTTTTAGGAACCACCATCCACGGCCTCATTCAGTGTATTTACAATGTTTCCCACAGAAGTAAGGAGTCCGTCAACCTCAAATAAAAATTGTTACTTAATTGCTGTTTTACAGTGTAATTACTTACAGCTCCCTCAACGTCATCTACAATATCTTGCCCAAAAGCTAGAGTAACAAATAGCAAGAAAATAGTACATAAAACAAGAAGTTTCTGTAATATAAAAAATTTAGAGGTTTACGAATAAAATATCATTTACTTACCGTCATATTGTTACGAATGAATTTTCAAACTGATAGATGATGGTTTAACTAACACACTCATATACACGATTGCAATTGTCTATCGTCTATTTATACTTCCTGCCATATCTTCTTTGATTTTTTACCATGCTTTTACCTTTCATTAAAATAATTTAAAAAGGTTGTTTTTAACATTAACAGTTAAATTAGTTGTAAAATTTATACTTTTGTAGATAACAACGAATTTTAGTTGCTTATTTTTTCTTTTTAAATTTTTATGATTCGTTTCGTTTTCGTTTCATATAAAAATTTTTATAAAAATGCGGATCATAAGATGTGTTTTTATTGTTTTAAACTATATGAGTCACATTTCATAATAGGTAATTGAAAAGTTTTTGTGAAGAAATATACAGGACGTTCTATGACCAGAGGACAATACTTGAGGAAATAATTATACGGCTCATTTCCGATAAAAAGTCATATAAATAAAGGCCTGATTTTCCACTGTTTCATAGGTATTAGTTTTTATGGTTTTCTTTATTTTTGATAATATTATTACATATTTACTAAAATTGCGACTTTCTCATTTTCCATAGTAAAAAAATAGATATAACATGTGAAAGAGCATAAAATTTCCTATCAAACAGTATGCATACAATACTCTGATATTGTCTGACAACTAAAATTAAACCAGAAGTGTTTAAAATCGTGAATAGCTTTTTCTTATTAATTTTGTTAATATTTCTTTTGCTGTATGTTAGTAAGTGTCAAGTCAATAATCCAGCCAAATACAGAAAAACCATCTCCAAGGTATAGCCTTTTAGAGTAAAAAAAAACATGAAATATTTTCTTTATAGTTAAAGATTATACTATGAATACTTGAAGCAACAAATACATTTTTAACAACAAACGATTATAATATAATATATACATATTATGTGATATTTATGATATTTATTTACACAGTGTGTCTATTAAAGTTGGTTACATATGGAAAACTTTTTTATTTTTAGTTTTACGAAAAAAGTTATTCTTCATAAAAAGTTCAGCACGCTCCAAAATTAAATAGGAAACAAGCAAATCTGAAATTGGATTAACCATACAAGAAGTGTAATAAAAAATATGAATTTCGTACAAAAGAGAACACCACATTTATTTTTAACATTATCGCAAATTGTCATTATAAAAAATTGTTTGCCATTAATAATGGAGTCCAAATATGTAATTATATTCATTTATTGGTAAAAATACTTTTTTCAATTTTTTCAGGCTTTTTAGACTATTTAAATAGTAGTTACTACCTTAGCTTTTCGTTCACAGTGGATTTAAGTTCAAGGTGGATATGTTGACGCATTAATAAAATAAATTAAAAACTAAAGTAATAATTTAAATAGTCTAGAAAACCTGGAAAAACTAAAAAAAGTAGGATAAATAGATATAATTGCATATTTGGACGTCGTTATTAGTGCTAAACAATTTTTCATAATAAGGGATAATGTTAAAAATAAACGTGGTTTACTCTTGTACGAAATTCATTTTTTTAATACACCTCGTATATCGTTAATCCAATTTCAGATTTGACTGTTAACTGTTCATTTTTGGAGAATGCAGAACTTTTTATGAGAAATAACTTTTATCCGTAAAACTGAAAATAAAAAAGTTTTCCATATATCGTTAGCTTAAGTAGACACACTGTATATTATTTAAATATATATTATATTTATATATTTATAAAATAAATTTATAAATAATATTATTATTCAATAATTAATGACAGAAACTATTCCATCAATATGGCTCCCTTCTTCTCTATTACATAGCCTACTTCGATAACATACTGACTTCACAGCACGCTCAATTTCTGGCGGATTTTCTCGCATGTATTGGCAAGCTTTTTCTATTTTCTTTATCAATTCCTCTCTGGAGTTGATAGGTTGCGAATAAGCTTTATTCTTTAAGCAACCCTGGATGTAGTAATCCAGAGATGTTATATCTAAACTGCGTAGAGGCCATCCCATAGGACCATAGAGTCGTGTCCATCTTCCCAGATAATTTTCATTAAGCCACATGGTTACCTGCCCACCGCTATTAACTGCATATCTATCTAATTAAAACCACGCCAATTGTCGAACTAATAACCAGACATTTTTCAGACGTGAGTGAAGCCCGTGTTCTAAAAAATTGTCTGCGGTCAATGTGTTTGGAATAAACAAGGATTCAAATAAACAATTTCCTATTAATCCTAAACAAATATTAACGGAAAACTGATGCGGGTAATGTGACGAGTCGCAAATGGTTATCCAGCTCACAGTGATAGACAGGTAACCATATGGCTTAATGAAAATTATCCGGGAAAATAGAAAAATATTCGTAAAAATGGAGACCATAAGATGTGTCTTTATAACCTTAAAATCTGACAATGAGCCATATTTCATAGTAGATAATTGATAAATTATTGTGAAGAAATATATTTTATTTTTTCCAAATAGAATTGCATTCTGTATCAATGGCCAGGCAATAATACTAAATGGAAACAATACGTCTAAAAATCAAAACACAACCCACTCTATGAACGTTATTTGATATTAAATCGAGCTAAAAGAACCGTTTCGTGTGTATGCATTACGGCCATTATAGAAATTGCGAAGGCCGGCCATCAGCATCGACGTTGGTGCTCTGTAATTACAACTCGCTCTGCTACCGAATCACTTTTGTATGATGTGCTCCCATTTCATTAGAGCCTCAGTTTGAACTTTACATAGGGAGAGTGAAAATTTTCACCTGAAATTACTAGGCCGAAACGTTAATAGTTTCATTACTACTTTTTTGCTACGCGTGTGTCTGTCTGTGTGTTTTTGTGCCTTTCATTGGATAAATTGAAAAAGCATTGAATTTTTTCACGAAGATAAAATTGGGGAGACGCGAAAGCAAATTTCACACGAGAAAGAACCTGTTATTGAAAAAGGGGGTGAACTCGCTCTATGTCAGTTTATACCGGGTCGGTCCTATCCCCATATCTGTCATCGCAAGGTGACGGCATTACTTTGATGCCTGTCGATAACTTTTTATAATTTTGTTACAGTTAACCCCAAATATACAGTGTGAATCTGGAAAATAAATATTTTTGTAAATTTTATTAAAGAGAGTTTAATTGATTAGAAATTTGAAAGCAATTTTTTCCAAGATTTTTTCGATTCAGAAAAGTCATCGCACGGATTAATTTTCTATTTATTTGTGTATTGAAATTCCATGGAAATGCTTAGTAACTTCAGACGATGACATTACGTAGATATAGAAAGACCTTTCTAGAAAAAAAAGTTTAATATTCAGCTTAAAAATAGGAGTGGATTGATCAGTTCGCTTTCGAAATTAAAATTAAATCGACTGTTCCGGACAGTTCCCGATTGGGAATGTACCAGTAAAATTAAACGTAACACTACTACCCCAATTTTACTGGACGGCATAATAATTTTTTCCACAATATAAAGGCAAATGAGTATGACATCTGTCTTACAATTCCAATTTAATTCCGTTCTACTTGTTTCAATCCAAATTTAATCAAACCCATTCTATCAATCGCATCCTATAAATCACTTGTTGTGTAAAAGTTTAGTATACTACCCACCAACGATAAGTGAAAATCTCATAAAAAATCAATTTCTTTGATACATTTACCGACCCTGAACATTAATAAAAATAATGACATGTAAAAACGAGGATTTAAATAGCTGCCAGGGTGGAGTTAGATAGTTTTTAGGAGAATTTTTATGAACGTGTGTAATAATTAAACGTACAAGGGATCCCAGTTAAAACTAAACGCCTCCAACAACGTATAACAAAATAACGTTAAAAACGTAATTTTCCAGAATTCAAATATTAAAAATGTGCTAAAAATAAAGTTTTCTCAATTTCAACGACAAAATTCGACCTATTTTTTAAATAAATCCCTACTATTCATTTTCGGGTTAAACGAATTATGCGATCTATATTCGTATTATGCTGGGCATTCGAATGTTTCAACTCATTCGGTTGAGCCCCCTTATCGTTCTTGATGGATTCGGTGGACATGCATTTGGCAGTTCGTTCGTTGGAATTTTCCAGGGGACCGAAATACATGGTCAAATAATATACGATATCACCAATCATTTTTCTGCAAATTCTTTCAAAATATAGATGTACATATATGTATATACATAGACGGTCTATACCAAATTAAGTGTGCACTATTGCTAACTTTTTACTATTATTGTTGCAAAAGCCATATTCAATTGTTTTTCTGATTTGACCATCTTATACGGCATAAAAACAATCCTACTACTTTGCTAATTTAACCGACTATGGATCTAAAATGACAAAAAAGTTAGTAATAGTACGTACTTAATTTGATTCAGGCTCTATATCTGTTTAGGTATATGGTCAACACAAATTCCAGTATTATTTGTTGATTATAATGTAGAATCTTTTTGGTGCTTTTAATTAAATTTGAAAATTCTTCTAAGCTCGGAAAGAGGCTTGAGTTAACATCTTAATGTAATTTGTTGAATTTTCATCGTCGAACCACTTCGCCGTTCTCGCCAATTTAAATTCAATGATAAAAGAGCCTGATAAAAAGTTTTTATCTTAACAAAGTTTTTTTTTGAAGACGACAAGAAAAACCGTTTGCGAGAGAAAACCTTTTCTCTCCAAAAAAAAATACACCTGGATTTGCCTCCCAGAACGGTTTTATTTACGACCTGACCTCCTGACCATATTTTATTGTGCTTTATTGTGCTTTTTTCCATATAATCTGATTATACAGTTTAACCTTTGGAATTTGTGCAAACCCTTTTTATTTATAGCACGGGATCTAACGAGTTGCATGTGGCACGCATCCTGCTCGTGCAAAATTCCGTTAGCTGTTTTTCTCGTTTACCTAGGCTTGCCGGCAAATGTTATAATTATGCTTTAAGTGTAAGCAATTCTGTTGTAACCCTTTAAAATGGGTCCGATTCGAGTCGATAAAACGTTATAATTGTTTATATATTTAGCTACCATTCGCGTGCCGTCCCGATTAAATTTATACATTTTTTTTTATATAGGTTCATGTCCACGCGAGGTGTGCTGGTGCGCCCCAAATTACTACGTAATAAGAGTGACTACTACGAGGGTCCTCATTCATTTGTCCCGTTGATTACGATAGATACGGTGTCTTAAATTTATGTTATGAATTTATCAACGTCAAAGGGTGTCCCGAATTCTCTTCCGAATATCTGTGTCGGTCTGTGAGGAACGGGTTTTTGGCACGACAGGTATACCAAAATGGGGAAATGCTCTTTGGGGGGCGTTTCCCCAACTAATAAATTAAGTTTCTACACCTGTAAAGTCGATGGCGTTATTAGTAAACGTTCGGGCTTTCGTGACAGAAACGTGAATTATTTTAACCAACCATTAAAGCACATAGTATCGGGTTAAATTAATTTAACTCAATAACTGTTAAGTTACTCTCTAATTTCAAAAAAGAAAACTTATAATTCATGCTAAAGGATTTTCGTGGTTAAATACTATTGTTATGCTGAAAAATATATTTATTTAATCTGCTTGAATTTGTATTTTTGAATATTAATATGTTGTCAAGTGTCCCTCAATATGACGGGCATTTTCAAATAAAAAATCATGTCATTTGATGAAATTAAGGAAATGTCACTTTAGAAAACTTTGTATAGTTTATAGGAAAATAATTTTTCAGATTTTTCACTAAAAATTTATGTATATTAAAACTCATTGGGTCAATTAAACGTTGACCGATATGGTACATTCGTAAGTCTGTAATCAAATTTAATGGCCGGAAAATGAGGTCCAGTTCTTCTTGAAATAACCGCTCGAGTTGCCAAAGTCTAGCCTTTAATTAAAGTTTCGCAACAACAGTAAATTTTGTATTGGCCCTTGAGGACTTGGAAGATTGCTGGTGAATTCTAAACAAAATAATACTTTAACACGTTTATTGAGACGCAGTCGTAAATAATTTAATCTCGGAAATATTTTAACACGTTTCACTGCAAAACACTGGCTACTCGGTGTTGGTTAGATGAAGTAATAATATAATCCGACAAGATTTTTCTAATTGGATGATTTTCAATTTCGTTTTTCATACATATGGGTCTTAAAACATAATTAAATATCGGTTTTTTATTCTACCAATAAAAAAGGTTATTTTAAAATTACAATGTAGAAGTCAAAAAAATGGTTTAAGAAAAAAAAGGTTTTTTTAATCAATTTAAGCATGCAAAAAATACAAAGGTGTCATTCAAAAATGTAAATTAACTTCGGTTTTTGGCCTTGAACTAACACGTGGGCAACATAAAAAGTTTTCACTTTTTTTTCTATAAGTCCTAGTTTGAAAGCTATTGGATCGTTTAACTTTACATGGAACACCCTGTATAGCTGAAAAACTAGACGTAATAGGATTTATGCATTTACATTTTCTGTTTCAGCCAGGTCAAGTTGTCTTAAGAAAGATATTTTCGTTACGATTAATTAAAAAATAGTTAAGAAACCCCAGGTAGTATAATTATAAACAATCCTGAGACAATGCTCGTACATATTTGGGTTGAAAACCTATAGATTTACAGGGTTTTGAATTAGTGAGTCTCGCCAAGTCGCTTATATGCAACGTAGCGTGTTCTCCAGTTAAAATGTCGTAATTACTAAGATTTAAGTCGGCTTTATATTTTACCCATGGGTGGGTTTTAACGTTACGTATACCTGGAAAACAACAAGTTCGTGTGACGTGTTTCCCATATATACCAAACCTGGCAGAACAAAAAAACATCACCGCCAGCAATCTCTATTATTCGTAGTACGTGAAAATAAGCAAATCCTTATCGGGACTCAAACCTATTAAACCCATTTTGAGTTTCGCTCGCTTCTCTATTTCGCTATTAAACTAAATAAAGCTCGGCAACAATAAGGCAATCAAACTCAATCCAGTGTGAAAGGGGACGGGTGTTGTGTTTCATTGAACTTTTCATAGAGTTTAATTGATGTTTCGAACAATAATGCTGTGTTTCTTTCATTGTTGTAGAATTTCATTGTAGTAACTTGAAAATTACGTTAAGCGCCATCTAAATCGTCACCCTAAAAACAAAAAAGTCAAATGGGACCACCCGAATCAGCATCCATTGCCAATAGATGGGGCTAGGTATTTTCTCCTTCATATGTATAAAGGACAACGGAACTTCCGTTTTGTAGAAAGAATAGTGAAATGTCATAAATAAATTGTTTTATAGAGGTGCATCCAATTAGAAAACAATGATACAAGCTATTTTCAACGAAAGGAAATTGATACAATGGAAACAGCACGTGACGTTTGTTCAATGGGTCTTTAGAAGCCACACGTGCCCCCCAAAGACCTAACATTCATTTGAATTTTTAAACATCCGAACACCACAATAAGTCGTAAACTGTGGAGTCGAGCGCGAGTGAAGATCGACCTAAACTTTTCCCACAATTCAAGAACAGTGTGTCATTAAGAACTCGCGCGATCATGAACCGTTTCGATCCGAGCCACCTCATGTATAATTATTTATAAATTCAGCCTTACCTTGCCGCCCCCAAGGGGATGAGATTGCGGACCGGGTCTACTATTTGGGCCCCCCAAGGGCTTGCGTTGTTGTTTGTTGTGAGAGGACGAGAGATGAGAGAGCCTTAAGGTGATCTTTTCCTTTTAGTCTGGACGAACAACCTCTTAAAATATTCATTAGTCTCTTTTTTATTTTCCAAAACATTGTTTTGTTGTTCATTCAAAGAGTAATGAATATTAGGCGAATTTTTTTCATATTTTTTTCTACCCATGTTAAAAGATAATAAAGAAAAACCGTGAGTTTTGACATTTTTGCAAAATTAAAATGTTATTACAAAGATTTAATGCGATTTTGCCGCTCTAGAGTCAAGGACTGTTCAGATATACATAGGCTTCCAGCAGGATCGCTCCGGGTTCTCCAGAGAGCAATCACCGCAGATTAGTTACCAGGAGCCGTCCTTTCCGCGTTCGGACGTCGTAGATATAATAAAAGGAAAAGAGATAATTACAACAGTGAAGATAATGGCGAGACCGGAGCGGCAGTAAAATCCGGTGAACATGGCCTAAGGCCTTAGATGCCTACGTCAAATGGGCAACGCCTGATTGTGGCTTCTCTCACAAAATGCGCCTCTCATCCATTGGCTGAATGTCTTCATACTAGACCTGTCATCATCGTGTGTAAACCATTAGTTTTCTTTAAATTATCGTTATCATCATCATTAACACCGAAGCGTTGAAGAAACAACATGATCAAATTAATAAAAAATTAAAATAATGATAAAAATTCCCTAAAGGCTGCTTTCAACTACTAATTTTTTTTAATATCTAATTAAAATGTTATCTTTTTCATGTCGTGACTGCATGCAAATAATTTATTATTCAGTTTCTATTTTTATTATGCATTAATGACTAATTCGTCGAGGTGTCAAAGATTAGTGGTCGAGCAGCGATTGTACGTAAATACAATACAATGCACATATCTTTTGCATAACGACAAAAGGAAATTACAAACAGTAAAGTGTGACTCGGATTAATTTTTGATTCACGACATGCACGAAATGCGCGGCCCGTAAAAATCTCTTTTTTAATACTATAAAGACCGCAAGAACGGATGCAAATACTCTTCTGGAAGGATACTATTAGCGATTTAGTATGCCGTTTGCATACAAAGCTTGCACCTTTGAAGCGGGTAATATTCACTTAAGATCGGGGTTTTATTTTTAGTTTGGGAGTTACTTGCCGGTTGTAGCAAGCTCGTAACTTAAATTGGTGTGCAATTTTCTGAAAGTAACTTCCCAATTATACTTTCACTAGCCGTTAATGTGGTTGCAACGATTCACCCGTGCTCTTATTGTTAGTTATACAGCATAAAACGTTGGGGGGGGGGAGTTGATTTAACAACTTCAAGATCGACACCCAGTAAGTTTTTGAATAAATATTTGACTAAGGGATTTCTAAAACTTCTCTCTCATAAAAAATCTTTGCCACTTTAATTGAATTAATTAACAAATCAGAGGTCCGAGTCGAATCGGCCATGTGCTATTAAGCGGGGTCTTTGAATTTAACGTCAATTTATCTATCAGACCTTGTAGCGTTTGAAACCGGCGTCCGTTCAAAATTCTTTTACACTTTCCGATGTCTTACTTGGTGGGTGGTCACGATTCACTTATTTACGATAAAACCAACTAGTTTGCCTTATAATTTGGTGTTCGGATCTCTTGAAGTGATTTTTTCTACGATTCTGGGTTCTCAATGGGTGGTAAAATGGGTCAAAATTAATAGGCATCTTATTATAATATTAAATATTAGAAATGGATTTAGTAAAAGTATCAAATGGCACTGACTTGACAGCTGGATAATGAAAGAGGAAAAATGATGTCATGATAAAACCCTTGTTTGGCTTTCGCGAAATAGTGCGGTATTCAGTTCGACTCAGAGTCGAATTGCTTTAGAAAATACGTTATATACTAGCTCCATGATTGTTTTTCTCTTGAACAAATAATTGGTAAAACCAAATCCAAAAAAAATGGCCGTGTTTTTTCCTATGGATGTGCTATTCTATTTGCCGTCTTTATAGCAATTTATAAGATGTATTCCACTGTTTTAACTACTGGGTCATTAGTAACATGCCCCTTAAGTGTGTCAAAGCAATGGTTCGAATTTGACATGCGATTCCATAGTGAGCTGACCTGGCTCCCGTTTGCCCGATAATATCTTCCGAAGGTCCAATTTTTGATGTAGAATATTTTGTATGCGTTTAATTGCAATGTCTACAATGTCAGCCATTTATCTGATCTTCATTATGTAGTCTGCCAACACAATATAATGGATTTTGCTAGCCATATTTTCTGTAGGCACTTCAATTGAAAGACCTGGGCGCTCTTTATCAACAACGGATATTCTGTTGCCATTGAATTCATAGAACCAATCATGGCTGTAATGGAAAATTCATGGCCCTTATAAATGGCATGCAACTTCACGAACCACTTACCCATATTTTTCTTTTTTCATTATTCCAAACACACACAAAACCTGATTATTTTTAATTATGAATTGAGGAAACTGAAATTGAAATTTGTATGTTTCATTATTACGGAATACTATGGAAGAGAAATAATTGATTTTTTATACATATACACATATGTCGGTCTAGATAATGAAATTTTAATAAAAATAATATATGTACATTATGATACAATCTACGTAAGTTAAATGGAATTTTGGAAAGCGCACGTTCATCGTTAAGAAATTCCATTCAGCCGAGTCGTATAGCTTTCAAAATAAGGATTATATATTATATACGGTGGTTGACAATCGCGTGAAACGGGGTGATATTACAAAACGCGACCGCAGTCTCGGGATGGCCGGAAAGACATCCAGATAGAGGCTTTGGAATCCCCGATAAGAAACGGGGACCGATAAACAGGACGATCGACGAAGAAATATGGAGGAAACGCGAGGTTTCTATGTTGTGGGACACACGCAACGCCAACTTTGGCCCTCTGGCTTCGCGATAAATTAAAGGGTAGGAGAAGGGACTGTCTTCTGAAAAAAACAAGCCACCTCTTTCCCTTACGAAAAACGACCCCCTGAGATCGAATTTTTTATTCCGATTGCGGAACGGGAAGTTTCTTTGGATTGACGTTCTTAAAAATAACTTTTCAAGTCACACCTGCGTTAATTTATTCAAACAAAAGTTTTTCAACAAATTCATTTTTTTTTCTCTCTCTTCAGTCGGAATGCAAGACGACGCGGTCGCCTTCGCGTGAAAGTTTTTAATTTGACTACCATAATGAAGTCTCACACCCCAAATAAAATCCATTCATTTTCGAGAAACTGCGAGTCGAAAAGAAAGAACCCTTTATTAAAATATCTCGGCTCCGCCTCACGGAATTCCATTGTTCTAATAATTGAACTTGCATAAGATAGTATGAAATTCTGCTTAATTTAATTTCGCTCGTAAGTTCTGGAACTCTCTGTTTTGATGTTAATAAAGTTTAGAAGAAGTAAATTATTTTTTCAAACCTTCCTTTGAGTAAACGTGACAAGAAAAATTTTACAATTACGATAATCTGATTGCATGGTTTCGATTAATTTCGTCATGCAGACAATTCGCGAATGTTATCCTCGAACTCGGAACGCATTATACGCTTAATTAGAATGTTGTCTATTCCGCTCTATATTTTTGATCGATAATTAAATTTCTCATTAGCGTCCCAATATCACTCCCGTTCGGGCGCAATCACGCTTTTATCCGACCTGTTTGATTATAATTCCACGATAAATTAATTCCCCGTTTGTTTTCCTGTCAAACTCCGACTATGTTTACCATCGTTGTTCAACAATGCCGCCCCATTGTTGGGCCTCTAACGCGTCGCATCAGTTCAAAATTTAATCAAAATAGCGACCGTACGCCACTGATTACAAGTGCAATGTAAATGTGACTTGAGTTTCTTGTATTGGAGGACATAGGGTTCATTACTATTCATGTAACGTTTTTAAATTGATAGTTTTTGACTACCTTTCGAAGGTGTGTCGAATTAGGCTATTAGAAAATAGGAGTTAAACTATATACAAATTTGCATAGAAATGTGCAAAAAGGGGTGTATGGAAAAATTCTTTCACAATAAAATGTTTTTATTTAGAAAATAGAGAATCCGATTTGTAAATTACGTCCCACTGTGTTCGCCACAAGTCGCTGCTTAATAGACATGGCAATTGACTTGGGTGGGCATAAAGACCCTCTTAGGTAGTTCCGTCAGACACTAGCATTGTTTAGAATTGAAGAACATCCTTTTGTGTAAAAACAGTTCTCGAAAACACTTACCATGGCACATGGCTCAAACAAACGAAAAATGGCCTTTTTGATTTTAATCAGCATAAATTTTGACATTTGTTGCGGCAATATTTCCGTGTTATCATGATAATTTATCTGTCGTAACCGAAATCAAGGTGCAAAAGCTTTTAGACCAAAGGAACGTGCAAAATATGTAAATGCTACCTAACCGAAAACCTTCAGGGAGGGTTCGAAATTTAAAGGGCGCAAGGCGAAGGCTACATTTTAATTAATCAAAGTTCTGGATAAAATTTGTTGGACGCTAATTTAAAGTGTTTTTAAAGGCGACTGAAGGGACGGAGCTGCTATCCTTGGCCTTCCGAAGGGCCGAACGTGTTTTTCGGAAGGGTACCGCGTCGCGTCATCAATCACCCCATTTGTTCAAGGGCTTAATATCTAGTGCAATCGGTCATTTTATATTGAATTGGGATCGTGTTGATAATGCAGTCGAATTCCGGGCACCCGGTTGCGTGTGAAAAGTTATCTGGATAAAATTTGGAGGCGACCGGGAATTTTTCGCTCTCGGCATTCAAGTAAATAAGTTTGGCCCCTTTTATATTTTCCCCTTGCGGATGCCTCATTTTATTTTATGGAATGACTAAAGCTTTTGTCCAGGATTTAACTGGAACGGTTTTGATAAAATGAAATGGAAAAACGCGTATTAAACTAAATAGGCGGCTCTCTTTTTGTTCGAAACGACCACCATTGGAAATCGCAATTTTACTTTAGTTTTATATAAAATTCGCATCACGTATGTAATAATGAGAGCACACACACACACGAACATGAATAATGGAAGATTTATGAATTTTTAATTCGATTATTTCGAAAATTCGGTAACATTCTACCTTCTTATTTATTTTTTTTTAAATATCAGCGTACAAATGGCCAAATTATTTTAATTCACCAGAGATTTAAAGCCACCCCCGATTTTAATCTAAATCGGAATTTGGATTTAATCTATAGATGTTAGTCTATTCATATATGCACAATTTTATCGAATAAATTTTCACCGATCCCGGGTCAATTCTTCTTCATTCTTCCTGAATAAAAACTCTTACTTGTAGCTTCTTAGAATTTATCACATCTAATTGATTGGTAGAATTGCATGATACAAAACTCGTTTCCAGTCTCTCCTAAATAGGCGTTCGAATTGGTGGTTGATTTCAAACGATATTGTAGCCTAACCATTTCACATTCCCGGTCATCATTATTTGTTTGAAAAAAAACACAAAACGTTACATTCAGAGAGCCAGTAGCACATTGCAATTCAATTAAGTCTTGTCCATATGAATTATGTGTAACCGATGCATCACATTTCACACAATTCATGTAATCCAGCATGAAAAATTGTTAGTGGTTGTTTCGGTAAACTACAAGTATATGATATATGTATGTAGTTGGAACATTATAGTCCATCAAAATCTTAACTTGAGAGTCATTAGGAACACGGTTCAAACAGTTGTGTTAGCTAAAGCACTCAATATGTTGTTCCTTCATAGAAATGTTCATTACTGCTCCCGTGTAATAACTTTATTGAAAAATTGCAATTTTTTTTTTACTCCAACTGCCACATTTGAATGCACACGATCTAAATTAACGGTAAGCATCGATCTGAAACGGAACGTAAACAACAACGGCCTTTTTACATTCAAATCGTTCTTACTTTTCGAGTTGTAAAAAATGAAATTGACGACTAAGTTTATGAGCAACGTCGTAAATCAACCGCAACCCAACAACTATCGACTTATAAACGACTACAAGAATCATTGTTTCCGCGATCGGTCAAGGTTTATGATGGCTATATATTTTACACTTTGTTGATACCTGAGAAGTTAACGTCAATCGGTTAAGGAGACAACAATATAACGACAACAAGGAAAGGGTTCAATCCCGTTTTATATGTCCATGAACTGACCGCAACCATAAGTGTATTTCATGTTTTATTCGTTACAGTTTTAGTACTACTCATACCTATTAATTTCTTTTGTGAGTTAATTGGAGTCGCAGCCATTCAAGCATGATGTAGACAAAATAACTTGTTTTTTGGCCAAAGTGAATAAAATTTTTCGTTTAATCACGTGCCTTGATATTATTTGTATTCATGAACCCCTCAGTCTTCACTCTTTGCGAGAAATAAATGCATTTCTCTCGCTGAGTAACTGATTGATTACTAGGTATAGAGACCTATTAATTGAGAATCCTTGAATAAAAGATCCCCGTAATGAATGACTGGTAATACTATTGAGGGTGGATAATTGGATGTCTGCGTACGGAAGGGAGGAGAGTATCTTTTGTGCATGAGCACTCCGAAAGTTATTTAATAGAAGTTCACTCGCGAACTGATAAACTTCGTATAAATTGCTAATTTGAACGCGTAGTTTTTTCTATGAGTAACATCTGTCCAGAGCCGGAAATCTGGTCATGCGATATCTGTGATGATCCCACCCATCCAAAATCCATATCATCTTCACCGGTAAAAGCGTGGTGTGTCTGTGTGTGACTTTTTTCCCACTCAACAGAGGCGGAGGTAATCGAGGACAACAATCTCTCGGGAAGAATTAATTTTATGTTTCTTCCTTGAAAATAAACAGCAGGAAAAAATTCTAGACAAGGAATGAGGGTTAATAAGAACCTCGCTGTAATGGAATGTTTGCTGGAATGACAGCGGGTAGGGCGTGGTAAAGTAGGTTATATTGTTGCTTTAAGAAAAAAAGTGGTTTGGATTCTAAAAGCTTTCTGAACTTAACGTATCGACATTTTACTCAAACTAGGCATGGGAATAATAGCTTTTATTTTTACACGGTTTTATTCTTGAGAAACGATTTGTTGAACGTTGCAATTTTGCGCGAGATTTATTCAAGGTTCAGATTCACGAAAACAGTTTTAGAACATACATTTAAATTATGAATCATTTTGCGGCAGAGTTAATATTTATATTTAAACAAATTAAGAGGAATTGGTTTATTATTGGAAATACCACAATTGGATAAACTGGCATTGCCTGGCCACAAATTTCCGACTAACGATAAGTTTGATGTAAACTACTCGCCAAAGTTAATGATAAAATTCTCTGAATATATTTATTTTTTTATTTAAGTAGGTAATGTTTATTTCATTGCTATTTTTGAATCAGAACACCTAATATTCTATAAGAAAATCAGTAATTACAAAATTTTGATCTAAAATTATAAGTTTCACTTAAGTGGATTGGAATCTACGAAGGTCGTAGCGAAGGAACATTTCCTCGTTCATGATCTATGTTAGCTCTAAACACATTCTTTTTAAGACCCTTGCCGTAATACTTGTAGATTTTGTAACATAGTGAAGCACCAGCCAGAATTATGATCATTATCAGGATGGCTTCATTGGAATTATTCATTTTATTAGGCTTCAACAATGACAAATAAATGTAACAAAAGTCACTAAACGTGGCTACAAATTGACATGATTTAATTATAATACAAACAAGCAATGTCCAAGCAAGCAATAAAAGCATGGACATTGGCTGTTCATTTTTCATTTAATATTTTCTGATTTTTTTACGTTAAATATCTCTTTTTTTTGTGTCCAAACCATTTGCGGACAATCACAACTTTCTCGACCAACTCAATCTTTGCAAAAATCAATTTATTGCCCCCCAATAAACCTAGTTTAAAAAAGTGAATCGTTTTTAGAGCAAATATTTGTAATAAAATTTAACCTAACTTGTTTTACAATACACAAACAATTCCTTTTTTTTTCTTGTTTGAAAACTATTTCGAATAGGGGCTCCATAAAGCAAATTATGATAGTTCGTACTGTTAACGAATCCGTTCTACTTGGAACGCGACCATTAAAAAATATTAGTTTTTCTTTATAGATCATAAAAGGGAACAGTAAAAGATCGAAATTGAAGACAACCCCATGCCGTTATTTTAAAACGCACTAAAAAGTTTTCAATTCTTTTTGAAGCCAGGGGTCAAAAATTAAACAGAAAAAGAAACTCTTATCAATTATGAATATGCTTTTCTTATGTGGAAATGTTGCGCCTCAAGTATTACGAGTTCATAAAACCCATATAAAGTTGTAGTTCTATGACCCGCCATAATTTGTTTTATAAGGCATAATATGAAACGTTTACTTTTAAAGTGCCGTTAAAAGATTCATCTCAATGTTGAATCTAGTTTTTGTTAATGGGCTGATAAGACCTCTTCAACTTCCTTAAGAAAAGAGCCACTTTTAACCTCCACGCACGATTAACAAATTTCATTGCATCAATTCGAAAATATCGGGTCACAAATTCTCCAGGTGTATCTTTTGTGTCAAGTCAAGTTCTTCTGAAAAAAAAAGAAAAGGAAATGCTAATACGGCTATGCGACAAACACAATATGCGATGGTGCATTCATCATCTAATGGAATTCTTCAAGAGTGGGTCTTATGGTGTAGAATATGGGACCCCGGCCCTCTTACAAATGTTATTTATTGTTGCTCTCGAGCTAAAAGGTTGCTTTATTGTTATTTCGATAATCGTCTTAACGCCAAAAGCTGCGCACTATTCCAGGGGTGGGTTTTTTCCGGCACAGAAGTATGTATTTTTATACGTATTGTGCCGATATGCACAAAATTGTCGACGATTATTCCAAAATTTTCAATGGAGATTATGTCTAGTTCACAAAAATCCGTTGCAACAACAATTCCGATATGATTTTATCGCAATAATCATTTTAATTTAAAAGGATTATTTCGGAAATTTTACATGAATTTTACAATTTTTTTATGTGTTCAGCGTAATTTCAAATATGAATATTACAAATTTGTAACAGGCCAATTACGTAATTGAAATAATAATTAAATTTTCAAACTGGTAATTGTGAAAAAGGCAAATTACAAAATTTATTTTAATAAAATATAAATAAATATAAAATAGAATCGTAACGAATATGAGTTATTAAAAATTAATTAGGACTTTTCCAGATATTTGGTGTGTCTTAGTTTATTTATTTTTTCTTCAATAATATACCCACTTAACCTAAAACCATATACAAAATGTGCTAAAAATAGCGCCCCAATTCTCCAATAGTTTTAATGAAATTCGAGCGAATGAAGTTCTTAAGCAAATGAAGAAAAACAGGCCATAAATAAACTCGCATAGAAAATCAGATTATTTTTTACACTGAAAGGGTATCAGTATAGTAAATCATAATAAATTCATCCCCCAACCAAAAAGGGGAAACATGGCGTATTAACCCCCCTTTTTTCACGTAATATTTTATAGACTCAACACTGTCATTTCGCGTAAATACGTTTCGAAATTCCTCTTTGAATATCAAAAACGGTAGTTAACAGTGATTAAAACGCTACGTTGAATATCAATTCGTTATTTTTTGGCGATAAAATCAACAACAGTTATGTCATAACTTTTTGTTGAAGCTTTTATTGGTTATGAATTGAAATTAGATCTAAAAAACGTATTATGCATCTTATATATAAATATAATTATACCGGGCGTCTTCAATTAACAGGTAAACATTTCGGAAGACAAAAGGTAAATGGAAAACGAACAAAATATCATGTAGAATTTTACTCTTTGTGCTTCAATTTGAAGAAAATTACAGAAAAATGCATTTTTACATTTTTACCTGTTTACGTTTTTCATGTTTGCCAAAACTCTGCCTCCGTCTCTCAAAACAAGCATTACATCTAACATTGACCGCATTCTCGTCTATGGCTCTCCAATAGTTCTCTTGAATTGATCGGCAACGAATATTTGCCTCAGGGCCCTTCAAACAAACAAAATCACGGCTATTATACCTGCTGATCAGGGCGGCCAAAGTCCTATTTCTCTATTGCAATGGATATTCTCTATTCAGTAAAATCTATATTTTTTTATACGTATCCGCTTTACAAAAGTATTATAACAAATTTTTCTTTTTTTTTTAACAAATTATAATTTGTTACAATTAAAAATTTGGTTCGACTCAATCTTAGTTCTAATGAATCCGACCCTGTACGAAACGTGCCCTTTCTGCTCTAAACCATGCCTCCGATTACCGATTTTTAGGGGTCCTCCTAGCCTGTCGAAGAAGACGCCGTCGACGCTTCTTTTCAGTCAGTATCATGATATCGCCCTACGCGTACGGACCTCTCCAGAGGCCCGTCGAAGAAAACGAACTTTACACGGAACGTTACGCGCTTTACGATCGGTACGACCAGTTCGACGAAGTTCACAACACCGCTCCACCACAGTACTCGCCTCCTGGGGAATACACCGAAGCGGTTCCACAATATTCACAATGTAATAATATTGTTTATTATTTTTTCTTTTTCTTTACGTTGAGTTGTTGTAACTACGTATATATTAAAGTTTTAACGTGTCACAAGTGATGGGTTTTAAAGTTTAAAGTGAAAGTGAAGATTTAAGGGAGTTTCGATGTGTTTTGGTGGTGAAATTTTCATGGGAATAATGGTTTTTCACATATTTTTGACGTTAAGGCTATTGAGGCTTTTGTGGCAGTTTAAATTGAATGGTTTAAGGCCGATTTGGGAACATGTGTGCGCTCAAATCGCTTTCATAATTTGATAGATTAGAATCCCCGGTACAGTTACAATAAGGAAGCGTTCGACGAGGTTAAACGTTTTGCTCCGAATTTTTTCTTTCATAGACCTGAAGCTCAAACTTCAATGTTATGAATAATCCACCGATAATGTATGGCAACTACATAAATAATAATTTTGAAAGAAAATAAGGAAACATTTTCGAACCACAACGGGCCGTTTTAAAACAACACTACTATTATTTTGACAGCTTTTTCAATCGTGTACAATGGACCCATATGATTTCCACATTTCCAATCGATGCAACAGGAATAGATTTCTAAATTAAAACTTTTAAAAGCCTCTTGTTATTTGAAATGTCGCAGTTCTCTCTTCTCGACAACTGCGACATAAATTTAGCTCAAACCAATTCACTTTTCTATTGTTTCGTAAATATTTACACTTCCGAAGCTATGGGATTTTCATTTTTTGGGCGGGTATATTGTTTTCCACAATTTACTTGTCACAACAAGTGTTGCTCAAAGTTACTGAAACAAGACGCTGTTTACGGAATATGACATTTGTAATATTTCAAACGATAGTTTGTTGGATTCAGAAACTGTTGGCAACAATTTTTCTTTAAAGATCTCTTCTAGCCATCGCTGCTTATCTGACATTTTCTTTTAATTTATTTCTCAATGCTTTCGCGCTTTAAAACTTTGTTACTGTCTGCATGGCTTTCATACCTCCACAATTTTTTCAGCACTTTAATCCGACGAGTAGGTGATAAAAAATAACACTAGAAGACGTATGTTATAAGCAATGCCATAATCTATTTTCGTATTGTTTCTTGACAGATGTTAATGGCGAAACTCCATAGCCGGTTCCAAGAAAGAGCTCTTTCTCCTCATTAAAAATTAATCTCCATTTTTGTTGTTGGCGTTATCGGCCACCGTTGATGATGTATTGCCTATATACGAACATCTCGTCCATTTAAAGCAATACGTATACTCTCCATCTGTAACAATAT
This sequence comes from Hypothenemus hampei, assembly GCA_013372445.1. Classification (NCBI taxonomy): domain Eukaryota; kingdom Metazoa; phylum Arthropoda; class Insecta; order Coleoptera; family Curculionidae; genus Hypothenemus; species Hypothenemus hampei. The sequence continues at coordinate 582,638 of JABRWK010000004.1, forward strand.
TCAGCTGGTAACAAACACACTTTAATTAAAGAAGTCATTAATCTCATCCCAACAAAGATCGGGTTACGATCCCATTTTCTATATTTAGGCGTTCGGCCTTATCAAAATGTATTTCCGAGATTAAACAAAGGAAAAAGAAAAAAGGATTTCGGTATTGTGGAGTCCAGTGGGAATTTTTGAGTAGCGCCCGTCAACTCCGCTCAAGATTTAAGAGTTCTAAATTTAAGAATCTATTTTCAGGTTGATGTACGGGCGCTATATCGGTTATTAACGGCACTGTATGTATTTATGCAACCGAATTTAATGGCTGTGGCCTGATGATGTGAAACTAAAAAATAAATACGACAGTATTTATGGCTTTACAGGCTTTTGCTTATTGTTTATGACGCCTTAAGAGCCACTTATTCTATCTGAGAGGAAACGTTTATTATACTACATACACACAAACAATTCCTTCGGAAAAAGCTTAAAAATCGATAGGAGCGTTCATGGAAACGCCACTGAGATAAATTTTTAATTTAACTTTAATGAAACTTCTCAACGGATCAGTTGCTGCTGTTACGGAAGCGAAATGTTTTGATATTTATAAACAACACATCATCGGCAACTGATAACGCGAGAGAAATAAACAACTAAATTAATTTCTTAAAGAAATAGAGGTTAATAAAGGGCAGTCTAAGAATAATTCAATTCTTCAAATCAACCATAAATCACACTAATAATCATCAGTCATAAGCACTTTCCATTTATTAAGTTTGTCATACAGAGTCCTCTTGATTAGTTGAAGATAAATTTAGTCGCCTCACTTCAAAGCGTAAAAGATGACTTGTTTCTTCCAGGTTGTTTATTAGATAATGCTCCACGACCTCCGGATGTCCCCCCTAGGAACCCAACAATGAATAGACTGAACGGACGTTTGGCGTCAGCTCCACCACAAGATCCCAATCAGGATTTCGAGCCGTCTTGCCTGGTTCGAACACCATCTGGAAATGTGTACATTCCAAGTGGAACCTTAAGTAAGTATAATAAAAAAAACTTTAATAACATTACCAGAAGGATGTTGAAATCATGTTAATTCTTTTGGGGCGGACAGGTATAATTAGAAGTATCAGATGGTGGACAAGGCAAAGCAGAGATTTTCGACCGTTTCGACCTGCTGCCGATGTTATTATTTAGAGAATTTTACCTACGTTTTTTTCCCTTTGATTCTTTTCTTTTAGTCAAGTCATATTCGGAACTCGTACGCCATATGGCGGCGTGCAGGGACGATTATAGTCTAAAACCCTGACATGTGGAAATTTTATTCGAAATTAGTTTGATGCGCATCCACATGATTTAGCTAAAAATCAAACACTTTTTGCGGGACCATCTGCAAGAGTTCAATCACAACGCAATACATTTTTTCGATCGTTCCAACGATCTTTCAATTTCTCAGGGTATAATCATTAAATTCGCCTATAGCGTCCACCTACATCTTCATGTCGATTGAAAATTTATATAAAATGCATAGTTGTACTTGTATAATAATTATTATCCGAGCCAAACAGGTTGTTGGTATTGTAATGTTTGTGAAATTGACGACCACACACGGACGTGGGTTTTGTTTACTTTTAAACAGCAATGTCGCAAAAGGAAAAATGGTCCCGATTTAATTGTTTATTGGGGCATCGGTTGCGCAAATAATCTGTGAAATTAAATATTTAATTTTCAATTAATTTTTATCTCAATGACCCTTAATGAGTGGAGTTTAATAATTTTGACCTATGAGAGTGTCATAAAATAAACACAAATTTGAGGGAATGGAACTAATATTATGAGTAAGCAGGTAGCAGATTTAACAGTCGGATTTCTATTTGATGCTATTAACCCCAACCACAAAATACATAATACAAGAGGTTTAATTAGAAATTAAATTTAATAATTGTCAAATACTAATAATGCGCTATTTAACAATTTAATAGCGACATATGTATGTACATAGGTTGTCGTGGGCCGGTAACTGACAAAACTACCTTTGCCTAAGCAAATATTTAACCATCCCGATAACCGAATTTGTTAAGGACAAAGGATCGTTCTTGGGGCGGAAAATATTGTGTTAAGATTAGGAGAGTAAACACGTCCACTATTCAAGGAATTAGAATGAGACAGAAAGATACAATATCTCTTCACGAGATGCTAAGTGAAAATGCTCGGGCCCCAAGAAGATAATTTTTATGCCGGAGCTCTAATTGTCTGCTCGTTATCTTCAGTCGGCTTATTTACAACTTAAAGCGTGGGATTAAGACGTTTATTGTTGGACAAGGCCTTGCCAGATTTATTTCTCGCATTAATATACATTTAATTTTTTTTCAGATCATTCGAAAAACTCAGTTATCGATTACAAGGCGAACTCGTCCTGCAGCAGTCCCTCCAAAGATATGAAGAACTCGTTGCCGGGAGGTGGCGCCGTAATTGGTACCAACAGTCTCCCATATGGAGCCCATAATCCCGTTTTGCCCGTCCGAAATAATCTGCGTAGACCAAATTCCAGTCATTTTCCACCGGCGGCTTCCAGGTTCCATTTTAATAAAGGTCTGGCATCGAGATGTACGTGGAAGTGCACTGCCATAGCCTTTATTGTATTGTGCATCGTTTTGACCGCAGCATTATCTTATATATCTGGTAAGTGTGCGAAGACGATCCATCCATTAGAACGGGGGGGTTATTTAATGCCCAGCAAACTCGGTCATTTATTATCGGGCGCAAACCAATTTATCTCTCTGCGTGGTGCTACCACCTACGTCTAAACAGATTGAAATAAAGGCTAACCTAAAATAGAAGTGTCCATACCGATTTAGGTGCCCAAGGGATAATAATATGGACTATAGATTATTTGAGAAAATGCCGCTTCAACGTAACCGAATATAAACACACGTTGAACAATAAAATGGAATTATTCAAATTAAAAATGTTCAATTATTTTAAACTAAATAACCACATAGCCATATAATATATAGTATATAACCCGGTTTTCCTTATAATATGTTGACACTAGTTGAAATTGTGTCAGGATTCCTTAGCCATTACTTCCATTATTCAGCTCGCATAAGTTATCGTTCGTTGAAACAGTAGTTCGTTGTGGTCCAAAAAAGGCTTTAACTGACAATTTGTTCTCTGTTTTCTTATTCCATTGTTTACTTAACGCCATATTCAGTGCCAACATCTGGTTCGCCAAGTTTAGTCTCAAGTAAAAGTTGTCGTTCCTACACTTAGTTCCATCTCTTTTGTTCTTGTATTATATTATTTCTTTTTCTGGCGTTCAAGACAAATAACGCAGTTGGCCGTTCGTTTTAATTACCCTTTAATGACCAGTTCATGTATTCAACATTCTTTATTAATTTACTTCACAGCTTGATACCATCAGAAGCCTATTAACTGCCCCTAAATGTTACATCCTTTCCACCCAGGAAATTTTGTATAAAAGGGTTGTAATACCAGGCCGATGAAAAAAAAACATGAATTGAAAATCGGATGTTTCGTACCATTACCCTCATCGGTAACACAATACTGTATCGCTCCAAAAAAAATCAAGTGGAAATCATTTGTAACGATGGCTTTTTCAAATAGAGGGTCTTCTTCAGCCAAGCTCACTTAATCCGGTTCATTGTGACCCCCGACCATTTTTGAATTCTTACCTGGGCCGTATCCCCCAAAAACAGCTGGTGAAACATATGGTAAATTGATGTACCACGTTTCGGTAATAAATAACCTGAATGTCACAACTTTTTTGCGTTCATAGTCTTTATACATGGGCTAATGAAGGCGGATTCTTGTAATATTGCGCCACACACACCGACTTGGAACTTTAAGAATGTTTGTCCAAACGTTAGAAGAATGTGAATATTTTGTTCCCTCTAAGGAAGTTAGGGATTTAATTAAGCAGATGTTTTATTTTCTAGAGTGAAATCATCGCTAACGTTTTATATTTCGTTACAGCATCAAGCCTGCTAAATTGGTCATATCAAAGCACAAAGCACTGTGCAGTCCTTGTAGATGGCGGTACTCAAATCGTACCCGCACCAAATGGTGCACCTTCGGAAACGGACCCCCCGTCAACGCCAAATCGACCCAACGGGTCCAATCAATGCCAACCATCGTCCAATGAAGGTAAATCTAATAGCGTTCCGTTATATTCGCGCATACGTAGAGACGTTAGTGAATCGCATGCAGTGTTGTCTCTAAATTCAACAAATTCTTCTGCCCCTTTATCGAATTTTAGTTCTGAGCATGTAAGTAGTTTGCATGTTAGTACCCAGGGGCCTGAGGGCTCACCATTGCATGACTCCCGAAGTAGTGACGCGTTTATTTCCACTAATAGTCCTACTACTTCCTCGTCATTTATCGAAGAAGGAACGGAAAAAACCACAACTGATATTGGTGACTTGGACGCTTTATACGGGGAGTTAGTAGATAGCGGTGATAGTTCGATATTTGAACATGAGCATACGAATGAAATTCAACATGATGGTCCTGTTTTCACTTATGAGCAAGATATAAGTGCCGAAAAGAAGATTTCGGAAACTTCTGAAGAAATAATAGACGTTAATTTAGCAGTGCCACCTCAACGCGAATTTTTTAAAGAAAGTCAGTCTACCAAATCTACAAACTCAACACCTATAGAACCCATCGTAAAAATTTTTCAAATTCCAACTCCTAATCCTCAATTTAATCCTAAAAATACTCTTAACCGGGTCCAAGTAAACGTTACGATTGCCACTGATCCCGATCTGAAAAATCCCTATCAAACTCAGTCAGTTTATGTGCTTTCTGTGTCAGTACCTACTGATGGTGGTGATTTAAATATCAAAGACGACGCTTCGTTTACTGAACATCAAGAAGTAAAAAAAACTAACTCTGAGCATGCAGAACTACAGCCGGGCGGAGCTTGCGAGTGTGAGTGTCCTTGCTTATATGGCTCACATGAATTGCTCGATTTAAATACTACATATTACGACGATTACGATTTATTTCATTCGAAAGAATCTAGAGGAAAAACAACAGGATCGATTTCTAACTGGTCTACGACAGAGTCAACTTTTTCCACAACAAACTGTCCGGAAGTAACGACAAAACTGCCACCTCCACCAACAATTCTTATATTGGAAGGTAAATAAGTGTGTCTTCTAAAAATGCAACTGCGATAATATACGAACCGATACATCTAACGGCACCTTCATATCATCTCTTTGGGTTCAGTCATTAATAATCCCCATAAAGGCTTTCATTTCGCCAATATGTCATTAGTATAGGTGGCGCTCTTTATCTGATGCACGCTTCCGCCGATCGCATAGGTCGATTAACGTTTGTTATTGCTTTGCTTGAAGACTTATTAAACCTTACCCGATTATACATAAGATAATATACTAAACACTTAGATGATTGAACATTTTTACAATAAGTTTTAATCAGTTTTTATGATATGACCTATAGGTGTCAAAACATTTCCCTTAAACTCATTTCCACCCGATGGAACCACATTTTCTCAAACGCAACTAGGACAAAGACTGACTAAAGAAATTCCTCCTTACGGTTACTGGAACATGCAGTTTTATCATCCGGAACCTGCATACGTAAAATTCGAATACAGCATACCCAGGGGAGCCAGTATAGGAGTTTATGCTAGAAGAAACGCTTTACCTACTCATACTCATTATGATATTTTGGAAGTTTTAAGCGGATTTAAAGCTCGATCCACGAGGGCATCTCACGTAAGTCAAATTGTCTATGTTGAAAGGACTAAGTCGACAGACCGTATATTTTAGTCGATAGTGAAAAAAGAAGTGACCCATTATATGGAACAAGGTCACTGGTTCATGTCTCTCTACAACGACGATGGCGATCCCCAGGAAGTAACCCTGGAAGCGGAAATTGCCGACGACATGACACATAACTGTCCAAATGGATGTAGCGGCAAGGGAGAGTGTCTAATGGGTCATTGTCAATGTAATCCTGGCTTTGGTGGGGACGATTGTAGCGAGAGTATGTTTCGTAATTCCTAGTGTATTCCGATATGTATTTAATAATTTTTGTACATTTAGGTGTTTGTCCAGTTCTTTGTAGTCAACGTGGTGAATATATCAATGGCGAATGTCAATGCAATCCAGGCTGGAAAGGAAAAGAATGTGAATTAAGACACGATGAATGCGAAGTACCCGACTGTAATGGACACGGGCATTGTGCCAACGGGAAATGCAATTGCATCCGGGGATATAAAGGGAAATTTTGCGAAGAGGGTAAATGGCTTGCTTTGCTTGAATATTTCCCCTTAATAAAATCACATTTTGTTTAGCTGACTGCCCTCATCCGACTTGTTCCGGCCACGGCTACTGTTTAGAAGGTTCTTGCATTTGCAAAAAAGGCTGGAAAGGCCTCGATTGTTCACAAATGGACAAGGACGCGCTTCAATGCCTCCCAGATTGTTCGGGACATGGATCGTTCGATTTGGAGTCTCAAACTTGCACCTGCGAACCTAGATGGTCCGGAGAAGATTGCTCTAAAGGTAATTCAATTTTTTTCTATTAAAACACTGCTAGTTAATCACAAAAAACTTCCTTTAGAATTATGTGATTTGGATTGTGGCAACAATGGTCATTGCGTCTCCGAAGCTTGTCACTGCGATCCAGGTTGGTCAGGAGAGTATTGTAATTTGAAGCAATGTGACTTACGATGCAACGAACATGGTCAATGCAAAAACGGCACCTGTTTATGTGTTACCGGCTGGAACGGAAAACATTGCACGATAGAGGGTTGTCCGAACAGTTGCTCTTCGCACGGCCAGTGCAGATTTAACGGCGATGGTATGTGGGAATGTAAATGCGACAACGGTTGGGACGGACCCGACTGCAGTATCTTGCTGGAGCAAAATTGCAATGACGGTCGTGACAATGATAAAGGTACGTCGTATTGTTGCCTTTGCTTTGTGGAACGAAGATGGAAAAATGTGTATATGTGTGCGAATATTTGCGATAATAATACACGCCCTCAAACTCAATTTCCCGACACAATGCCTCAATACCCCATACGGTTAAGGCAGATAAATGGGGTTCTAATATTGTTACGAAAATATTGGCGTTTTTACGGAATTGTTCGGTTTAATTGATTCTGCTTTTAACATCATCAATAATAAATAAAATTTATATGAAGATATAAAATTTAAAAAAGGAAAATTTCAGATGGGCTCTCCGACTGCGAGGATCCCGAATGTTGCTCGAGCCCTGCATGTAAAACTAGTCAACTTTGCGTGTCTTCCCCCAAACCGATCGACATCCTGCTCAGGAAACAGCCTCCGGCAATTACGGCGTCTTTCTTTGAAAGAATGAAGTTTCTAATTGACGAGGGCAGTCTGCAAAACTACGCTCGCCAGGAAACTTTTAATGAGAGGTAAGTGTATGTTTGACCCAGATTTTTTTCTTTACTTTACACCAGGCTCGAAAGTTTTTGGATGAAAACCGGCAACCGCTTGAGGAGCACGTTCAAAAGCTTTCGTGGATACAGTTTTGTTTATATCTATATATTATTGTTTACTTGCCTTACGATTTATTCGTATAGACGCATTGTTGTGCCCCAGTCAAAAACACTTCCTTTCATAGTAAATTTACAAGTACGTTTTCACTTTCTCACCCAATGTGTTGTGCTCTACAATGAAATTTGTGTGTTTACTTTTCGCTCTTAAAATCACCTGTCAGTTTATCAACAATACCTTTTCAATAGTTTAACAATAGTATTTTTTCGAAGATTAATATGCGTTGAAACTGTCGGGTCTATAATTAGAAAAATTTGTTGTAACAAAAAATTTCTCCACTAACTTATTGGCTTTTCCTTTATGCTGCCCAGTGTCTTTTGGAACCACTTCAATACGAGGTAAGGCTGTTAGCCATGTTATCGGACGCACATGTTGTAGCAACTGTAGATGGTAAATTTATTACGAAATATTGTGAAAATTTATATTTACATATTTCGTAATTACATTGATAAAGAAATTGTATTGTGTTTTGTGCTTGAAAAAGATTTTTCCTTTTATGTTGTTTCATATACATATGTAAAATCCACTGTGTTCGTGTTGTTTACGTTTGCTTCTCGTAAATAATTTCCGTAGTTTTGTGTAGAATATTTCAGTAATCATTTTTAAAATGCCTTAAACCCATTAACTTTAACAAAAATATAATGATATTTTTCAATTTCCAGTCGTAGCGCTGTGGTCAGAGGTCGCGTGGTAACCCAAATGGGTACTGGTCTAATGGGTGTGCGGGTAAGCACCAGTACTCCTTTAGAAGGTTTTACTCTTACCAGAGATGACGGCTGGTTTGATTTGCTTGTCAATGGAGGTGGAGCAGTAACATTACAATTTGGAAGATCCCCGTTCCGTCCCCAAAGTTACATAGTTTACGTTCCTTGGAATGAAGTGGTTATCATTGACAACATTGTTATGACTCTTGGTGAAGAAAAGGCTGTGAGCACAATTGCTCAGCCATGCATCACTCACGATTACGATACTATGAAACCTGTTGTATTGGCAACCTGGAAACATGGTTTCCAAGGAGCTTGTCCAGATAAGAGTGCCATACTTGCCGAATCTCAAGTTATACAAGAAAGTTTAGGAATACCTGGAACCGGTCTCCACTTAGTATATCATAGTTCGCGTGCAGCCGGATACTTGTCTACCATTCAACTTCAACTCACTCCAGATGTAATACCTCCAACATTAAAACTGATTCACTTAAGGATTACTATTGAGGGAATTCTGTTTGAAAAAAATTTTGAAGCAGATCCGATTATTAAATTCACGTACGCCTGGAATAGGTTAAATGTTTATCGGCAAAGAGTCTATGGAGTCACTACTGCCATAGTGAAAGTTGGCTATCAGTATAGTGACTGCAAAGATATTATTTGGGATGTACAAACAACGAAATTAAGTGGTCACGATATGAGCATATCAGATGTGGGTGGTTGGAATTTGGATATTCATCATAGATATAACTTCCATGAAGGTAAGAATGAAGTATTTAATTTTTATTTATAGCAGTTAACTGTATTTGAAATATTTTAAAGGTATTCTTCAAAAAGGGGATGGCTCCAATATATACTTAAAGCATAAACCTCGTGTGATACTCACAACAATGGGCGACGGTCACCAAAGATCTTTGGAATGCACAGATTGTGATGGTCAAGCACTTAAGCAAAGACTTCTAGCGCCAGTGGCTTTGACCAGTGACAGAGACGGTTCAATATTTGTAGGAGATTTCAATCTAATCAGAAAAATCCAAACTGATGGTTCTGTAAGAACTTTAGTTAGATTAAAGTGAGTTGTGAATTTACGATTTACAAAGAATGTCGAAACCTTATATATTTTTTCAGTGCTACTCGTGTTTCTTATCGTTACCATATGGCCCTAAGTCCAATGGACGGAAGTCTTTATATATCCGATCCAGAGTCGCATCAGATCATTAAAGTACGGAGTACCAGTGATTTTGGCGATCCAGATCGTAATTGGGAGAGTGTAGTTGGATCTGGTGAACGTTGTCTTCCCGGCGATGAAGCACATTGCGGAGACGGAGCCTTGGCTAGGGACGCCAAATTAGCCTATCCAAAAGGCGTAGCTGTTTCCAATGACAATGTATTATATTTTGCTGATGGTACCAACATTCGTATGGTTGATAGAGATGGAATTGTTACTACGGTGATTGGAAATCATATGCACAAATCGCATTGGAAACCACTACCTTGTGAAGGGACTTTGAATATTGAAGAAGTTCACTTGAGATGGCCTACAGAATTGGCAATTAATCCATTGGATAATACTTTACATATCATTGATGATCATATGATTCTTCAATTAACTTCCGATGGACGTGTAAAAGTCATTGCAGGTAATTTATTTACTACACCAAAACTAGTAAGAAACCTTATAATAAAGATAATGAAATTTTTAGGTCGTCCACTACATTGTCCGTCTCCTTTAATTGGTTATGACATCGATTTGGCCACTCATGCAACATTAGTGATGCCCCAAAGTATCGCATTTAGTTCAGCGGGGGATCTCTATGTCGCCGAAAGCGATTCTCAAAGAATCAATAGAATTAGAGTGATTGGAACTGATGGAAAGATATCTCCGTATGCTGGAGCTGAATCAAAATGTAACTGTCTTGAACGGGGCTGCGATTGTTTCGAAGCCGATCATTATTTAGCATCAAATTCAAAGTTCAACACCATATCCGCTGTTACTGTAAGTCCTGATGGACACGTACATATCGGTGATCAAGCAAATTATCGAATTCGTTCAGTGATGGCAAGTATTCCAGATTCCAGTATCTCCAGAGAATATGAAATCTATTCTCCAGAAACTCAAGAAATCTACATATTTAATAGATTCGGACAACATATTGCTACAAAAAACATTTTAACTGGAGAAACAAGCTATTTATTCACGTACAACGTCAATACTAGTAATGGTAAATTGAGTACAGTAACCGACGCTGCAGGAAATAAAGTGTTCTTACTGCGTGATTATTCCAGTCAAGTAAATTCAATTGAAAACACTAAAGGTCAGAAATGTCGACTGAAAATGTCCAGAATGAGGATGTTGCACGAACTTAGCACTCCTGACAATTACAACGTCACATTTGACTATCACGGGCCCACAGGATTGTTAAGAACTAAAATAGATAGCAGTGGCAGAAGTTACGTTTATAATTATGACGAATTTGGACGATTGACTTCAGCCGTAACTCCTACGGGAAAAGTGATCAGTTTATCATTTGATTTAAGTGTAAAAGGAGCAACAGTGCGAGTGAGTGAAAATGACGATAAACAGGTGGCCATGTTAATAAAAGGATCTAGTGTGTCCACTCAAATAGATGGTATTGAAAACAAAATTGTATTGTATCCAGATGGAGGTGTGGCCAGTTTAACAGCCTGGTCACATACTACAACCACAGATACTGTCCCGTACAATATACTTGCAGACAAAGAACCTCTATTAGCTGAAAGTTATCCCGTACCCAGTAAGCAACGCACAGAATTGGGAGGAGATCTAGCTAATCGTTTTGAGTGGCGGTACTATATTCGGCCTAATCAAAATGCAAAAGGCAACAAAAATATTCCTAGATCCATAGCGAAAGTTGGGAAAAAGTTACGAATCAATGGAGAAAATGTTCTTACAATGGAGTATGATAGAGAAACCGCTTCAGTGAGCGTTTTTATGGACGACAAGGTCGATTTGTTGAACGTAACGTACGACAGATCCTCCAGACCTATTAGGTTTGGTCCTAAAAATGGAGTGTTTAGAGAGGTTGAACTTGAATATGATCGATTTAGCCGATTAAGTAGCTGGAAATGGGGAGAATTAAGTGAAACATATGGTTTTGATAGAGCTGGAAGATTGTCGGAAATTAAATATGCTGACGGATCTTCATTGCAGTATGCTTTCAAAGATATGTTTAGTAGTTTGGTAAGTTTCAATAAAGACAATAAATATTTAAAATTGTCTAAACTATATTTTATTTTATTCCGTAGCCTCTTAAGGTAACAACTCCAAGGGGATCAGATTACTTACTTCAATATGACGACTCCGGTGCTCTTCAATCTTTAACAACACCCCGAGGACATATTCACACTTTTTCACTTCAAACATCTTTAGGATTTTTCAAATATCAGTACTTTTCACCTATGAATCGTCATCCATACGAAATCACTTACAATGATGATGGACAAATCTTATCAAAAATATTCCCTCATCAATCTGCTAGAGTATCTTATGTCTACGATTCGGCAGGCCGTTTAGAAACTACTTTGGCAGGAATGAGTTCCACCCACTACACTTACCATGACATATTGGGGTTAGTGAAAAATGTCGAAATCGTCGAACCCAATTTCGAGTTAAAACAAGAATTTAAATACCATTCAGGCCTTACGAAAGAAGAAAAATTAAAATTTAACGTAAAAAGTGGCCTGGATAATGCTCATTATAAGTATCAATATGATGGAAATGCAAGATTATCCAGCATTGACGTGGATATTAATGGCAAGGAATTGCCGACTTTGAAATTAAAATATAATCAAAATTTGGGTGCATTAGAAAATATTAGCGATCTCCGAATATACCGAAATACTTTTAATAGATCTGTGATGCAAGACATAAACAAACAGTTTTTCAGTATAACAGATTACGATGATCATGGACGATTGAAATCTGTGTTAATCAATATTAAATCATTTGATGTGTTCAGGATGGAGTTGGAGTATGATTTTAGAAATAGAATCAAACAACAAAAGCTTCTTGTGGGCAGAACACAATTTATGGATAGGATAAGCTATAATTCAGATGGTCACGTATTGGAGGTGATAGGGACCAGCAATTGGAAGTACGTGTATGATGAAAATGGAAATATCCAGGCGATTATTAAGGAAAAGAAAAACTACATTGGGATATGACAGTGGCGATCGAGTTGTTCAATATGGAGACATAGAGTTTAATAGTTACGATAATTCTGGGTTTGTCGTCAGAAGAGGAGAACAGAAATACAGATTTAATCCTAAAGGTGAGTTTGTTAAAATTTTTAATAAATACACGGAACTAATGAATTCATCTATTCTAGGTCAGTTAATTCATGCCTTTGAAAGGGATAAATTCCAGACGTGGTATTTCTATGATGACAAGAGTCGTTTAATCGCCTGGAATGACGATAAGGGCAACGTTACTCAGTATTTCTACTCCAACCCAAGTACTCCAGATTTGGTTACTCACCTACATTTCCCCAAAACTGCAAGAACATTCAGATTTCTGTATGACACTCGGAATGTTTTAATTGCACTTGAAACCACTGAACAACGATTTTACGTTGCATCTGATCAAAACGCCTCCCCATTAGCATTGTTTGACATTAATGGAAATCTCATCAAAGAAATACGCCGCACTCCATTTGGGCACATAATTCTGGATACGAATCCAGACTTTTATTTACCAATTGATTTTCATGGTGGCATTTACGATCCAAACACGAAACTAGTCTACATTAATAAAAGATTCTACGATCCGATTGTAGGCCAGTGGCTTACTCCAGCTTGGGAAAAATTAGCTTCCAAACTGACCACACCCACAGACATATTTATTTACAGATTCTTGAACAATGATCCAATCAATGCAAAATATTCAACTCATTATATGACGGGTTTGAAGAGTTGGCTGCAACTTTACGGTTATGATATAGAGAAAATGTTAGGATCTGAATACGTGGGAAAATTGGTCTACACACCTAAGGCGACAGTGTCTGCTCCACAACTAGCTCCAGATTTTGGAATCATGTCTGGTTTACAATGCATGGTTGATAAAATCAACGAGAAGTTCACTGACATTAATTTTGTTCCAAAACCCCTGCTCAAAAAAGAACCTAAAACTAGAAATCTTTTACCAAGAGTCGCTTATAGAAAATCGGTGTTTGGAGAAGGTGTTTTAATATCAAGAGTGGGCAACCGAGCTTTAGTAAGCGTTGTAGAAGGCGTCAATGGAGTAGTCCAAGATGTTGTTACATCGGTCTTCAACAATTCTTATTTCCTCAATCTTCAATTCAGCATTCATGAACAAGACTTTTTCTATTTTGTCAAGGATAACATCCTCAAAATCCGAGACGATTTAGAAGAATTACGAAGGCTTGGTGGCATGTTTAATGTATCTACGCACGAAATTACCGAGCACGGCTCGGCAACACCATTAAAAGAACTCAGGTTGCACAATCCAGATGCGGTAGTTATAATCAAATACGGAGCCGATCCAAAACAAGAGACGCACAAAATATTAAGGCACGCGCACAAACGTGCCATCGAACGAGCTTGGGAAATAGAAAAACAATTGATCGCCGCCGGTTTTCAAGGAAGAGGCGAATGGACGGAAGAGGAAAAGGAAGAACTTGTTTCACATGGGGACGTGGATGGGTACGAAGGTGTGGATATTCATAGTATACATAAGTATCCACAATTGGCCGATGATCCAGGAAATGTGGCTTTTCAACGTGATTCCAAGAGGAAACGACGGAAGAGCGGGACGAGACGAAGTCGGATACATCGGCACGACTCGTAATGGGCCATAATAAATATTGTGTGCGAGTAAATGAGAGAAAGGAAAAAGATGCTATTTTTATGTGCCATATATTAATAATTATCACTGATAGAAAAATGTTGTCATCAAATCCTAGTCGTTCGTACATTAACTAATTTATAGAAAACAAAATACTATTTTTAATAAATACGTATGTATGGCTATTTTTTCGTAAATGGAGCAGAGCCATAAATGTCCAAGTAGAGAGTGTATATTGTGTAAAAGCAATCAAAAAGGCCTATCTATAAGATTTACCTACTATACTATAAAACTGTTTTTCCTACAGGGTAGCCTTTAGACACTTCTAAGAATCATTCTCGTAATAAAAATTCCATGTCGTTTGTTTTGCTTCTAACAGAGTCTCAATTTTCAACACTCTGATGTACGCAAAACAACATGAATATTCTCGTATCTCTTTAGCCTATTATCAAAGTAACGCGTAAAAAAAAATTGTAAATATATGAGCTTTTTTTATATGGACAATTCTGAAAAAATGGCGTTCGACAATGTATAATGGACTTTGTCATTATTTTTCGTATTTTCTTCATACGGAACTTACAAATTAAAATCACCAAAATTAAAAATTGAATTTAAATTTATGTATGTAAAGTGTCTTCCAAGTCGATTCAAATTCTTTTACGAAGAAAATATGAAAAGTAATGACTGGAAGGGACAACGTAGAAAATCTATTCCAATCAATGTAGATTCTTTAAAAAATGTAAATATTATTTATGATTTAATTTTTTTATATATTGGTGCTTGAGCCCAAGTTAACTCCATGGTAGATCTGAAATTACTCTTGTAATAGGTACTGAAACGCGCATACATACATATAACGTGTAGAATAGACCGTAATGAAAAAGCATTCAATAGGAAAATAATATGTAAAGGAAAATCCATTTTCGAATTGAAATTTCTTCATCCAAAAACTTTCTCAGTTCAGATTAAATATTATATTTGAATTCGTTAATGGGTCGAATTCGAACTGAAGCCCTAATCGATCAATTTACATTATTGTGGTAACTTTAAATTGTAGATATTCGTAAATAATTGTAAAACTTTAACCGATAAGCAATAAGTCTCCAAAATTCCAAAAAATGAGCTGCTTGATTTTGGTTTCTATTACAACCATCACTAATTTTCATTTGGACGTTCTTCTTCAGTTGAGCTTTGAACGGACGAAATAATATGATTGACTCGAAATTTGACATGGCGCAAGGTACTTTAAGCCAAATAAGGTATAGTGATATTTTTCAAGAATAAAAATGTGACTAAAAAATTAAAGCAATACTTCTTCATATTATTTTGTAAACGCGTAAATTCCTATTTATACGTGCAATTGTTGTCCACAATGGCACAGTTTTCGAGGTAAGCTCTGCCAGTGCGCTTACCAGGACGGGAATTCGAATATTATTGATATTTTATCTATGTATATATTTCATTGTGTATATTGTTTTTATATGTAAATATATTTTGTTTAATTGAGTAAATATAACCGTTTACTAAACTAATTACTTTATGTCTTTTGTTTATCACCCTCTTAACGACTCAAGAATAACAAGATTAGAAAACTGCTCCTTTAAAAAGCTTATTTCCTGTATTTTTATTATTTTTTAATGAAACATCATTAGCATACTCATTAATTTGAGTAAATGGCCTGAATAAGTTCATACAAATGTAGTTTCGATGGTTGGCACAGATGTAATTCAAGAACAGATTGCATTCACGAATTCCATGCAACCCGGCCTAAAGTATCTACACACACGCTCACCTAAGCTTGATCTGGCTTGATGGCTTAGGCTGGCTGAACTAGAAAATTAAACGTGTGACCCTTAGGATAACTTGAATAACCTGGTTAAAAAGTTTTTTAATTAATATGTCAATTGTCGTCACCTGTGCTTTGACCTTTAAAAATCCAAAGTGTGTTTCATCATATGGTTTCATATCCAGTTTACAATATAGGATTATTCATGTCATGAGACACGGAATATTGCGGCTAAAGTAATAATTTTTGAAAAATTAATTTCCCAATTAATAGAGTTTTAATAGAGGCACATTTTAAAATTGTTTTCAAAGTATAAAAGTTGCTCCAAAATTGTTAAAAAAGTCAAAGTTTTATTTTTAAAATGAGATGCCTTGTATTTTATTAAATATACAGGGTGTCCCAGAAATAAGTGCCATAATTTGAACAAATAACAAAACTCATCAAAAGCAACATATTTTTCAAGTACATTTTTTTTGTAAAGGGTTTAATTTTCCAGTTCAATTTATTAAAAAATTTATCACAATTCCGCTACCCGCCTATGGCATGTAAGATTGTTTACCCTACTTCAAATCATTTGCATAGGTACGTACTGATTTTTTTGCCTGCTTTTTGATATGCAGCGATAAACTTGACCCATATTACCGTTATAGTTTATGTTTTATATGTCTTTTTTTCGAATATTCAATAGACGCGTACAGCTAAATAAAACAAGTATACTGGTTATTGGGATGTTATGTTGTTGTTTTAAAATCCTACAATTTGAATTTTTTGACACATTTTACTCTGTTACTAGTCTACGAGTGCTAGTCCCAGGATTATTTCCAACACTTTCCAAAATTCCATCTTCAACATTTGCAAAACGATTGAAAACGTTGTCTGCCGCGATTTTGATATGCACCTGCAAAAGTTCCGCTATTTCGAAGTCCTTGTATAACTCGACCAAATATGCGCCTATTGGGGATAGGACGATGCGGGAAACGCTGTGCATAAATCCTACGAGCTCGATTAGAGTTTCCACGGGCATCCCCATAAACCAAGTTCATATCGGTGAATTCATTATTTGTAAAACGTGGCATTTTACACTAAAATTTCTCAATAGTTTCAAACGCTGTCACAATAAGAAAAATAACCCGTATCAGTACAAGCCTCGCTATCCACCTATTGCTTGAATCACGGTTAGCAAAAAACTCTACGACAATAAAACATCCACAAAATATTTTCAGTGTTTACTTAGATTTTTTTAATCTGTAGGAGGTTCCATAACGTGATTTTAATAGGTAAAAATACTGGAAGTAAATATGAATTAAAAAAACTTATTTGACAAAAGTTGTTACTTTTAATGAGTTCTGTTACTTGTTCAAATTATGGCACTTATTTCTGGGACATCCTATATACACTTCTCGTCAAAATTAGCGAATAATATAAAGTGTAACGAAAGTTTGACAATCAATATCCTGCATGGTTTTCAAATGCTTGGGCCACCTGGTGTTGCCCACAGAAGACTTTAAACTTTGATGAACAAAACATGACACTACTTAGATGCCTTGTACAATTTGAAGATTTTCTTTTTTGGGCATCTTTTCGTTGTATAATATTCATTCATAACAAGGCTAAAATTGAAAAAAAAATATTAAAATCCGACCGGTGGTTGGGAGAATATTGATTGTCGAACTTTCGTTACATTTTATATTATTCGCTAATTTTGACGAGAAGTGTAGATTTTAGTAATAAAAACAGGTAAGTCTTATTAGGATTTACCATACTCAAAATGCATAATTTTTCAAATAGATGGTGGAAATTTACCATAAATGTTAAATGCGAAATTCTTAATAACTGTCAAAGGTGAATCTTTTAAATCTACATAACAATGGGTCATATTCATTGCTTAATTGTGATAAATTGCTTATTTCAGTAAATGCCAAATTTAATTATCTATCGTATAGTACTATAATATACTATACAAACGCGAAAAATTCGCTATAGGGTGTCCTATAGCTAAATTTTTGAATTTTTAAACAAAACGCAACTTTCTGTCTTTCTGAAATCATAAATTAAAGAAAAACATCGTATCTGACAGAAGGTTACGTTTTGTATAAAAATGCGAAAACTGAGCTATAGAACACGCCATAGCTAACGTATAGCATTATAATATTATACGACAGATAATTAAATTTGGCAGTTACTGAAAACTTAAAATAGAGGGTGTTTGATTTAAATTAAACAAGATATTTAATTTGATAGTTGACTCTAATTTATTTTCTATTTTGGTACACTCTATATGCAATAAGCAATTTATCACAATTGAGCCAATAAATTCAGTATAGATTTAAAAGATTCACCTTTGACAGTGATTAAGAACTTCGCATTTAAAATTTATACTACATTTTCACAAAAAGCGCTTTATTTGAAAAATTATACGTTTTGAGTATAGCAAATCTTAATATGTATANATGTGGCATCAGCCTGAAATACCCTGTATACAGGGTGTTACCGAAATGCCTGCAAATATTTTGCGAATAACTAGTGACAATTAATTATATGAGAATGCGTTTCTCAAGTTTTCAAAAAAACAATTCGATAAAATAATTTTATTAAAAAAAAGTTGTTTATCCTTGTTTGGTATTTATAAACCAACTGGTATCATCACATAATTGGACATAACATATTTGTGCACCATTGTCGCGTTGACAAAAAGACCTAAAATATTTACTACATTTAATGCAACCTTCAAGCCGATTTACAAATTAAAATTTGCACAGAAACAGGTATTTTGGGAAATCGATTTCAATATTCGATCAGCTATATTATTTTTTAAACTGAATTTTAAATTTGAATTCACAAAATGATTTGGTCACACAACAGAAACGATATTTGTCACAAGAAGTGTTCAAAATGCCTACCTTTATTTCCAAAACAAATATGAACTCTTCTCAACAATCGAGCTGTTCGGCATCTGTCATAAGTTTGCTATGAAGAACTACCGGCATCTTTTAAATGGCCCACAATGGATAGAGACGTATATTCGTTTGGTACACGCCGATTTTGAAATCGTTCTTCAGAACGGATACGATCTTAGTGAGCATTTTCACGAACTGAAGTATAACACATCATAACATCGGCCGACTTCTCGTTTGAAAAGCCTGCGATTTTAATTATTTTCAATGCAAAACAAATGAATAACGCCGAATGTCAATCTTTGAGAGTGATTTCCTACCAACCAAAATCTTTCGGAAGTTCTGTTGCATGTTGACAAGTGACATAACCCTACAATTAAATGTAAATAAACAACAATTTCTCAACAAATAAGGTAAATAATAATAAATAATCAATTCGTAACAATACTAACTAATCGGTCCGACTATTGTTATGCTATGGGTTTGGTTTGGAACCTTTTCCACCTAATGATATAGCAACAACACGAAATTAGTGGGTTCCAAGTCAATGATGTAACACGATTTTACAGACAATTTTCAAAAAGTTTGCTACGGTTTTTTTAAAGCAATTTTTGTGAAATAAAAAATATCGTATACGCAGAAAATGGCGGGAGATTTACTAGTTTAAATATTTGCAGACTTTTCAATAACACTCTGTATATGTATACCGAGTTCCCCATATTAAACTAGCCGTTTTGATATTTAATTATTTTAATTCAATTCAATTGAAATTCAGTAGATATCATTTATAACGAAATTGAATCGTCATAGTCGTAGGTCGCTATATCTAAACACTATTTGAAAAAAAGTCAAAATGGACTTTTTTGCTTTGAATCACGATAACTCACAATCAGTGAAAAATCATCGCACGAAACTTATAAATCGCTCAAATTAAAAAGGATAAAATTAAAAAAAAAACTTTGTGGTGACATCACTGGAAAAAAATTATTAAAATCCGTGGACCTCCTGAAAGGCAGGCAAAAATTTAGAAAAAAATTTTCCGATGGTTGCAAGCAAAAACTACTGATGACAAAAATTTATTAACTCAATATCTGAAAACTAGAAATATGAAATTTCAATTCAATTTGCTTTTTTTTAATTTTTAATCAAGTTGCAGCATTTTGAAGCTAATGTATTTTACAATTTTGTTATATCCTTTACTTTTTGTATCTTATCTGATGTATTGTAACTCCCTAATCCGCTGTTATAGCAATTAATTCATTCCAAAGTTAAGGGGATTGTCTCCGCAGCCAGCGTCGGTTTTATTTTATTTTTTATGTAACGTAACCGACACAGTTACTAGTTTAAAAATAATGAATAAAATTTGATGCATTTTTAACTAGATATCATTTTTTGTTCTGTTTGAAATATTCATATCATTAATTGTTCTTTCGTGGATCAAGATTTTTATTTTTTAGGATTATATTTCGTCGAGTGAACGTCTGTCTCAAAGCAGTAAATTGATAAAAAACAATTCTGTCATAATTACATATTATTGTTCCAGTTTTAAAATTTTATCTTAACATATTGTTATAACAAGCCCAAAAAATAAAACAAAATGGATTTGTTATAACCGAAGTTCATTATAANATAAATTTATTTATCGCTATAATAAATCTTTGTCATCAAACGAAAGTCTCTTATTAGCAATTTAATCCCAGAAATTATTTTTTATCACAGATTAACTTAAGTTTCTCTACATGTATCCAAATTTATGATAGTTGGTATCCCAAAAAAACGAATAATCATCGTAACTTATGTCCAATGAATCTGTTTTATGTTCGGAATATTAGATCTGCCACCGAACAAAATGTTTCAGAACCTTATTACGATGTATGATTTATTCCTTTTTTATCACTTCGATGGCAGATTATCATTCTGAGAACAAATCTAGTTATTTCAAATCAAATTACGTTATCAGGTGATTGTATATAAAATTATAGATAATTGTTTTGAAATAGTTCATAATGATATATTTGCCACCACAAGTTGGTGGCAAATATATCATTATGAGAACAAATATCAGATTAATTTGGTGATCGATAAAATCACATCCATATAAAAATTATGATTTTAGTAATATCGTATTTTACAATTTGTACAATACTAAACTTGGGATCTTACCTTTTAGCAGTTAAAATGGTTTAGTCAATTTTTGCTTTATTCTATAAATATTTTTGGACATATTAACACTATAAAATTAGATACCGAAAAATTGTGTATGTATAAAATTAGATTTATATCGAATTATTAGTCCGTTTTTGAGTTAAACACCCATGTTACATTATTATCATATTTTCTTGAATACAAACATAAGAAACTGCAAGTTTAGATTTAAGATTTTTATTTTTTTTTCCTTTTTTTTCACTTTTATTTTTTTTAAGAACTTGTCCCAAGATAGAGTTTTCGATACTTGACAACTTAAAAAAAATTATCAAAATCGGACTTTAAATACAGATTTTACAGGGGTTCCGCACTAAATTGAAAAAATTGTGTTATCCTGTAACTTTTTTCAGAACAAGCCTTTTTTTAACGAAATTTGGAGTACAATCATATTGAATTATTTTCAAGAGAGTCCCGAAGTTAAAAAAATACCCTAAGACTTTTTTTTAAATTTTGGCCATGAAAAAGAGGCAAAGTAGGCTTTGTATTTTAAGCGAACACGACAAGCACTTGTCTCAAGATACAATTTTGGATGCCCTACAAATTAGAAAAAAATATCAAAATCGGATTGCAAACGAAGACTTTACAGAGATAGTTCGGTTTTAAATTACGCTGTATATTTTTAAAAAGTTTGCAAATCGATCCATGTAACCAAAAATTAATGAGGTGAAAAACATGTTAAATGATTTGAGAACGCTGTAACTAATATATTGTCGTTGTTACTTCAACATGTCAGGAAATAGAAATAGAGGAAAAAACCATAATCTTATGGTTGTTTTTAATTTTCAATTTTTCACTATTCGCATTTCAACAATCAAATTCCTATTGGCCGAAAAAATACGACGTTTTTCAGACGACGATTGTTGGCTATTTAATTTAGGTATACATACACCATAACCCAAACATTGGTTTTTTTTCAGACATACGGCCTATTCAAGTACCAACGATGAAATATTGTGTTTCGTTATAGTAGTATGTTGTAGTAAATATTTTTTAATCATTATAATTCTCGGTAAAATTTATCAATAACAATAAAAGTTATTAGACGTGCGGCATTTGCTTATTCAAATAATCATATTTTCGAAGAAAGTGTGCTTTTTCGTCTCCCAATCGGGGTCGTTTAAACCGTTTCAACTACATTAAGTTCCGTGTCACCGAAAGGTTAACATCATGTTGCATTTTATCATTTTAATAACTTGTTTCACATCGTTAGCAACAGCTAAGCGTCCTCATATAATTTTCATACTTGCTGATGATTTGGTAGTAAACGGTAGGTAATCAATAAGAAAACAATTCGTAATACATTTTGTTAATAGGGTTTTAATGATGTGGGCTTTCATGGTTCAGGGCAAATACCCACCCCAAACATCGATGCATTGGCTTATTCAGGTTTAATTTTAAATAATTACTATGTAAACCCAATTTGTACTCCTTCTAGGAGCGCTTTAATGACTGGCAAGTATCCTATTCATACAGGTTAGTGATTAATTATTTGTATACAATTACATTTTTAATTGTGAACTTAAGGGATGCAACATGGAGTGTTGTACGGAGCTGAGCCATCTGGTTTGCCATTATGTGAAAAACTCTTACCTCAATATCTTCAAGAACTCGGTTATGTCAATCATATTGTCGGAAAATGGCACTTGGGTTCATGGAAAAAAGTTTACACTCCATTATATAGAGGTTTCGTGTCACATCTAGGTAACGTAAACTTTTATTTGGTATAAATTTATTTTAATTCTTTCTAATGCTAAATTAAGGTTACTGGACCGGTCATCAGGATTATTATGATCACACAGCAATGGAAGCAGGAAGTTGGGGCTTAGATATGAGAAAAAATATGAGCGTAGCTTATGAACTTCATGGCGAATACTCTACAGATATATTTACGAAAGAATCAGTACGGCTTATAAAAAATCACGATCCTTCGTCCCCATTGTTTTTATACCTGGCACACGTCGCTGTTCACTCAGGAAACCCTTATGAACCTTTACGTGCTCCTGATGAAGAAATTGCAGGTTTCGGTTTTATTGAAAATTATGAACGACGAAAATTTGCAGGCAAATTTAAACAAAGTTGAATTAAAACATTTCAAAATTACCTTTTTATAGCTATGCTAAGTAAATTGGATGAATCAGTCGGTCAAGTAGTTAAAGCATTGGGAGACAAAGGAATGTTGGAAAACAGTATTATTGTGTTCTCCACCGATAATGGAGGGGCAGCGGCAGGATTTAACTTAAATGCCGCTTCAAATTACCCTTTAAGAGGCGTTAAAAATACATACTGGGAAGGAGGCGTTAAAGGAGCGGGTCTTATTTGGAGTCCCTTGATCCAAAAACCATTCAGAGTATCTAGACAAATGATGCATATAGCTGATTGGTTACCAACACTTTTAGAAGCAGCAGGAGCTGATACAACGTTAGTCATTTAAAGTATATGGAATTTGTTATTTGCATTAAGATTGTACTTTAGTAATTTAACTCATATAGATGGATTGAGCATTTGGAAGGCTCTATCTGAAAATTCAGAATCTCCAAGAGAAGAAATTCTACATAATATAGACGATATACTGGGAATTTCTAGTATTACTGTTAATAATTGGAAATTAATCCAAGGCAAAGTACGTATGTCCTTACTTGGCGCATTCAACATAACTTAAATTTAGGAACTACATATAAAGGCGCGTGGGACAACTGGTATGGACCATCTGGAAGATGGTACCAGTATAACATATCTTCAGTTGAAAACGGTCCTGTAGGTGTGCAATTGAAAAAAATTAACAAATTTGTAGATGGAAAAGTAATAAAAACATTAAGAGCAGAAGCTACAATCCAATGCGGAGATGGCCCGAAGATACACTGTAATCCTCTGAAGACACCTTGCTTTTACAATATTTTAAAAGATCCTTGTGAACTAAAAAGTGTTGCTAAAGAGTATGTTTAAACGATTTTAACACTAAAGGAATTCCTAACAATTTTTTTGTTTTAGATATCCTTTGGTATTAAAAGAATTACAAGTGAGAATTCAACAATTCAATGCCACTGCAGTTCCTCCCATAAAAAAGCCAGTGGACCCAAAAGGCGATCCAAAAAATTGGAATCGTGTGTATACGAATTTTGGTGATTTTGAAAATCCTAATCTAATTGTTTTATAAAAATTTTGAGGACAGTATAATTTTATAAATTTTATTATTAAATTATAAAATATCTACATTTAAACAAACTACAAGCCTAAATACCACAAATCTTTAACAATTCATAACCTTAGATCTGACTTGACATTTAAAAAATTGCGATCTCTTTTATACATATTTAATTGATTGAAGAATTATAAACGCATTAAAAAAGGAGTAAATTGTTATATACAAATTANATATACAAATTAAAAAGGAGCTGTCATGATATAACATGAGCAATTCGTCAGATTATTTACAGATTTTGTTTAGTTTTCAACACTTGGCTCAAATGGAGAAATCGAAAAAAAATTATAAAGAAACAAGTTAAAAAAGACTATTTACAAAGATATTAAATAATAAGTTGAAATAAGGAAAGTGATAAATAATTTAATAAATTCACTAGTAGACATGGCGTTCTCGTGCAATTTCGAAACTTTACTGCCAAAATGGAAATAGGTGTTCTCAAAGCGATGGCAACCGATTTAAATGAGAGCAGTGATGAGACGTGCTTTGAAGTTGACTAATCTTTCGCTGGTTTGGGCGAGACGCTACAATAAAATCAGTAAAATTAAAAATCCATTTTACAAATAAAGAAATATGTTGTTACCAATATTAGGTCCTGTACTAAATTAGCAAGTCCTCTGTTGGCAATGACAAACAATCTGGTAATGGGCCCGGGAATTCCCTCAGTACTAACATCAGCATGTTTAACATCAACTTCTGCAACGCCACCGGCTTCATGTTCGTCAGATTCTTCAGTTGCTCCTGATCCAGCTACCAACTATATACGAAAAAAGAATTATTTTTAGTTTGTTTTTCTACAGATACATATTTACAATCGTTCGACTCACATACACATTCATTCTTTAATTTATACAACCAGACAATTTATTACAACTTATGCAATTCTGTTCCTTTCACCCTACATTAAGAACGCCACTGAGTTTATACAATAAGCATGTAAATACTGTTTAGTTTTATATATTACATTAACAAAATTACTAACTATGGAAATAACTAATTAACTGAACAGAAAATGTTGCTAATATGTTAATGATTTCTGCAAGAAAAATATGATGATTCTTATATCAGATATCACGACATACATGTTTTTTGAAAATTTGAAAGTAGAAAATTGTAAAGACCGAAAAAAATATTTCTTCACCACAAACTTCACTAAGCTCCTAATAGATGGCAGAACATATAAAGTACCGAACTGGAACCGCCGTTCTGAAAAACCTTTGAACAAAATAAAAGGACCAAATAATTACAATAAAATAAAAGACAATTAAAAGAAATATTATTTATTATTCAGAATTTTACTATAGTAGTCCAAGTGGGTGTCAAAATTTTTCCAATGTCATAGTCATGTTCAGTTTCAAATATGTACGTTTCAGTTCAATTACATGCATTTCAAGATAAAGTGCTTCTCCAAATTTCTACTATTTACAGATTTTTATCATATGCATGCATTGTATCTTTGTTTTTCTATATGTCCTAAGTGGGGTGTTTACAATTAGACTGTTTTTCTCTGATAATGAGTGACTTTTTGAAGTTGAAATCAGCGACAAAGTGCCACTAAATTGTTGCTTAATTACTTATTTTTATTACTTTTGTCGCTGATTTTAACTTCAAAAAGACGTTTATGGAAAAACAGCCTTAGCGAAAACTTTCAATACTTACCGAAGAAAGATTTAAATTTTCAATAACAATAAATAGTTATTTATAATTTTGTCAAAAATTAATATATTGTAACAAATGTTATGAGCTAACTGATATTTTTAATAAACATTTATTACAGTTTGGGTTGAATTTGCTTTCCCGACAGCTACTTAAAATTTGAGTGATGTGTATGTAACTTGTAATGTATCATTTATACAAAGATATAATTTTAAATAATCTACCTAATTGTCAGCATGACATGTCAGCACGTCATACAAAACAATTTCTTGATTGTTATAGCACTCTTCCATATTTTAGCGAAAATTCTACTAATTTCCTACGTTTTATGAGTGAAAGTAATTTAGGGAAGTGCACATTAATAAATTTTAGACAAGATAATTGTCACAAGTGACAAGACTTGGGTGTTCTAATTAGGTTGTTTTTCGAGACAAGAATCAATCAGCAAGTCCATAACGGCTGTAAGTCTTGAAAGAAAGCGAGACCGCATTTATATTCTCGAAATTCATGGCATTCTTTTTTAGAGACAGCAAATAAACTTTACTTACCTAATACAAGGAAAAGGGATCCAGAATTAACGGAAGAATTATGTGAAAACTAAACACATTACACACATTTCCAGGATTTATAATGCTCGCATAGTTTAAGTTATTGGTAAAAGTTCTTCACCGAGTTATAATAACGATCTTAAGCTCTGCTTCGACTTATTTTGGGCTAAACATTGAAAGAAACCCCTCTAGGGATTAAAAATGTTTTAATATGATGAGCCGAAAGCGCCTGTAGCTTCGTTTGTTGAAACAAATATTAAATTTTTGAATAAATGTAGGAGTGTTGACAGTAGTATAGAAAAATCAATACGTTTATAGGTAGATTATTTAAGCAAAAGAAAAACACACATAACTTTTCCAGATGGAATAGAATTTTTGTATATGAAAGCTGAGTTTCTTTAATGTGTATCAAACAAATTTTTAATGACAAACCTATTACATATTGATCCATAAGAATCATTCAGAATTTAGAAAACAATTTTCTACATAACGCTAATGTAAACAACGAACAAAGGACATAATTAGCAAATAATTTCGAAGTTTATGTACAGAAAGTATTGTGTGTCGAAAGTCCAAGCCAAATCAGAGTAAGTGTCTTCCACCATAAAAAGAAGTCTTAATATGTCAACGCAGGAATATAACCCAGATGGCACCAACATTTCTTAATAATGTCATAAAACGGTTGATTTTTAATATGTCTTCCAAATAAGTTTCTTTAAACCTACTTTTTAAATTGTCCAAAACGTTCAATTGCGATTAGTTATTGGGTACTTAAAAAATGTGGTATTTTTTATACTGTTGTATGCTATCTGGGAAGAAGTTCAAGTACGATTTCATGGCTTATTAATTCCTGCGAATTCAATGTCCACCAAGAGTCATAAAGTACAATACATTTACAAAATACTTTTTAGAGAGGATGCATTCAATAGGGACAAGGATGCTCATTTGCTGTGCTCGGTGGCAGTACCTTAGCCGGAAGTACTTTTGCTGACACGCTCGATGATGCCGTGGCGAGTGACCTGGTGGATTCAGCTGCTGCAGTGGCCAAACCCCAAATGCCTCCGGCATTGTCCGTTCCTGCTACCATTCTGTAGACGGTGCCTACAGCCCTAGCCGCTCTGTCCGCTGTATTCTAAACACTTTTAATTTGTTCAGTCGGTAGGTACTCGATGGGACTGTTGTTATTATTCAATCAACCAGACTTGATAGTCGGTTTATTAATAAAGGTGGACACTCGTTAACATTGACATATTCGTTCGTATTTATGAGATTTAACAGAAAATCAGGCTGATTTCGAAAAATTGTCACTAAATTATGAAATAGTGATGGTTGTGCAGGTAGATATTTCTCGAAATTGTCCACACGACATTTGGTTTCAAGGCTTTCTTCTTATTAACTGACATATATATGTATGTATGGAATCTTTCTTTTTCTGTTAACATTAGAAAAAAGGAGGATAATGAAAGCTATTACTGTCAATAGTAGTAGAAAACAAAAAAGATTATTTATTTACAATTCATTAAAAAGACTAAGGATACACGATGAAATACAAATTGAGCAATTAAACTAGAATAATGATTACGATGACCACAAACAATACAAACGTCTATGGATAAATGAGACTTACACGCATGCAAATGATACAACCTTGATGCGTACATGAAAACTTAATGGGGTTCTTATCAGTATCCTCTATACGTTCTAGAAATATAAACTCGTATTCCATGTTAATACAGGTTACCAAATTGTATTTAAGATTTGTTTAAAGGCTCAGGTGTGAATGTTAGTGACAGGTAAACTTGTCACGAACCAATCCATTCAGTAATTTTTTTAATGTTCCAAGGTGGATTTTCTTTTAAGATTCGTCACGAATGATGACAAAAATAGCAACTTTTTGTAAATAATTAAAAACACAAATAATTCCGTACTATATTTAAATAAATTGCATTTTCCCAATACATGTTACGCGTAAGTGGTAGAAGGACAACGTAACAATTAACGGTTATTAATTTTATGTAAAACTTGCGAAAACGCGCCGTAATATTTTTAATTTGATTTTATTAATTGGTGTAAAATGTAATGGTTAATTGGTCGTCGTTTTACTATGAAAATTTCAGTAACAAACTATTAAAGGAAAAATGAAAACTTTTTCTTTTCATACATTCATCCAGAACGTAGTTTTAAGCCTTGTTCCTTACCCTGATAATATCAAACAAAAAATTGCCAGAACCCGCCCCAGTTTGCCCGTCGTGATCATCTCCGCCCCCGAATGGCGAATACCGTTTATTACGGTCCTGATCATCGACGTCATTCAGATCTTGGCCGGGTTGTGGGGCGGATTCGGCACCTTCTTGGTCATCATGTGCTTCGGCAGCCTCTGGCACGGCCTCCCTCACGACTCGAATGTGTCGTTTCGATATCCTGTTAGCGGTATCATCGATTTCGGCAGCCGCCGACTGAAAATACGAAATACTTAATTATTAACTTGCCTATTACTAATTACACATTAAACATTAGTTAAAACGGTGAAGAAATACAATAAATAAATCAGAAGAAATATTAAATACAAATTAGTGTTACAATATTATACAGACTTAAAATAAAAACAAGTATTCCCAAATAGTTCTCTTGACAGGGATGACGGAATTTCCTCGTAGTCATTACAAAATTCCACATGGTATATTAGTTATGCGTACATCATATATTGTGATTACTCTTTAAATGGTTATCTTCCCCTTTACAATAGCATTTTCTCAAATACGAGAATAGATTGAAAAGTAAATGCTAATTTGGATGCCATTTTCCTTTCATCGAATATCTAAATTCAAAGATCATCATATATACGTAGTTAACGAATCTCGTTGAAGGGATCCAGAATGTCCCACTTCTCCAGAGATCAATAATATAGGAGAATTTGATTGACTGAATATTCGTAATATAAAGTAAGTGATAATTTTAGATATTTAAATGGATAGAAAGACTAGAGGAATGATGAATCCCTAAAATAGAAACCACGACTCATACCCCAGTTGACACACTACTGATCTTCAATTGGATTTTGTTCAAAAAGTGGCATAAATGGATTGTCCATATATGATGTTCAAATTTCTATAGAGTTCTTGAAATTATTCCGAAAAACTATTGTATAGCTGATTTTATTAAGAAACGTGTGACTGCGGCGAAACTTGGGTTCAATATAATACTACAACAATACTTCAGATAGCAAACAACAGTGTAAACAATGGGTTGAATACGGAACACTTTCTCCAAAAAACGTTAAAGTCTTGGTCTCCGTCAAAGAAAGTCGAATTGAGATTGCAAATTTTTAGTCAATATTCCTGTTCTTCCAGTTTCTATGTGTTGAACCTCCATCTGTTTTCTAAAGTGACGCAACTTTAAAATAGAAAGAAATTTAAGTTTAATGAAAGAATAATCGACGCTACAAATTTTCTAAGGAAAAACCTCGTCGCGGCAGAATGGAAAATGTAGATCAAATTCATGGAGCTAAAGGATGTTTAAATATAAAGATAAAGTATATCTTATGTTGGGCTTTATTCGTTTGTACTTTCATTCAGGAAACTTATCAATCTAAGCTCGCATAATCAAGAATTCCGACCTAAAAATCTTCTTGGAAGAAGTTGAAATATGTGAAAAATAACTTCGTCTAATATGCACACAGATTTTCTGAATGTTCTAAAACGAGGTTCCGTAGTAATAAATAGTAGGATTGTAACAAAAGGGAGTTAAAGGAGGTGAAAAGTGAAGTTTTTTGAAACTGAGACATTCGAGCAATTTCCAGTGTGCATTTCCATCTGCTGAATGATATCTTTATCCCTCCTAAATATTTTTGTTTTTTAAAAACATGGAAATAAAAAGTAATCACAATATAAAAAATAGTAGTCCTGCAAAGTATCGTTGCAAGATAAGCCTTTGTTCTCACATCTTTAACACATGGAACACAAATTTGATCATACAGTGTAAAGGTTTACCGCATCCGTAACAGCATTCAATTCCTGAGCTAAGACAGCTCCATTTGTGGATACGGTTGTGGAACCGTCTTCATCCTCATCTTCGTAATCCTCATCTGGGGGGAAGGTGGGGAGCACAACATTAACTTTTTGCCCCGAATCACCACCAGAAGAGCTACCGCCACCTAACCCCCCGCCTCGTAAAATAATTCTTCCGAACACTCGGAAAGCAGTACTGGTTACATTTTGGATTACATTGTCTAATACCTAAAATGTTTTATTTAAATGACGGCGTTCTTGGGGCTTTGGAGTTCGTCCTTTTGAACTTTTCGATTTTTTTTCAATATCGATTTACCTGTGATAATGGGGGACAGAATGCCCCGACTAATTTGACAAAACTGTTCACTCCTTGTAATAAGCCTGCTATATCAATATTCTGCAAGATACCTGCCAAGCCACCTCCTGTGCTACCGCTTGCTGAAGCGGATACCTAACAATAGATGTACGTTCACAATTTAAGAATATCTACATTTTGATAATATATGGGGTTATTAATGCTCATGCTATATATTATGGTTTTAGATAACTGATACAAAAGTTGTTGATATTTTCAATAAAGGGACTAAAAAAAGTTTAAAGAAAACTATTTTTTTTAATTAAATTGAACCGCTTAAAAATCAATGAATTTAACTGAGTTGGAAGTTACATCTCCTTAAAAAGAAAACCAGAACGCAATTTTAAAAACAAACGAAAATGATGTAATACGTCCAAAATGTTTATTTTATCATGTAAAATGAATCACTCTGTATATTTATTCTTTAGAAATGATACTCTTAAAAACGACTGGAAATTTACCAATAAAAGAATTCGGTAAAAT
Source organism: Hypothenemus hampei (assembly GCA_013372445.1). Taxonomy (NCBI): domain Eukaryota; kingdom Metazoa; phylum Arthropoda; class Insecta; order Coleoptera; family Curculionidae; genus Hypothenemus; species Hypothenemus hampei. The sequence continues at coordinate 613,878 of JABRWK010000004.1, forward strand.
CATAATGAGTGGAATCAAAGCAGGAAATCACGATTATTACGATACACGCAACTTAATTGTTATTATTACGGCAAAATGCTAAAGCAAAATTGTTGAACTTGCAAGGCCGAAGAAAGTAAGCGAAAGTGATGATTACCATCACTTCGTATACTCGAGCTGCATGCCCCTGACAGCTTCGAGCCATTATGTAATGTGGTTTGTAATATCTATATATTTACGTTAGAACAAATTGTTGATTTATGTTTCTTCAAAGATATTTTTCCACTGTAGGTGTATATACATAGAAAATTTAACCATAAAAACCGAGCATCATGAACTTTCTGTTACTAAAAAATATATTTTTGTCAGAAAAATAAGATTTATGACAATATTATAAGAGAATTAATGTCACATGTACATGTAGTAAATATAAAATATACAAAATTATGACCCGCTTTCCATTCACTTTATAGAGACAAACGGTTATAAAATTGCGACACACGCCATTCGTGCAACAAATAATGCAGTAGTAGTTTGAATTTCTGCACATGTTCAGTGATCCGCATAGAGCAGGAAAAGAGAAAAAAAAAACGCCCTTTTATAATAGATTTAATTACGAACGCAATTATTTTCGAATTATTCTGGACGTACCTGGAGACCCGTGGGTGATGGTGCGGCATAAGTTGTTAATAGTAATACACTAAATACACACGCGGAACTAATTAACCACTTCATAATGACTAGACTAGGTTATCTGAAACAAAAAAAATGCAATTAATAAATTAATTCTACAAAACAAAATTATGTTAATTAGACCCAATTAAGTATATTTTGGTGATGGACACTTATGACCTTGTTCTTTTTTTTTGTGAAACTTTAGTTAATTGTTTCACTTTCGGAAGGAATTTTATTATCGGGATTATCGATTTTAATTGGCTTATTTGCCATAATTCGATTGACTAATAATATATTAAAACCTTTCAAATGTCATCGGATTATAAAACTAAACATTTTTTTCGTGGGCTTATTTACTAAATTAAATATCATACCAAGCGCATTATCGAAAGCAATTTATTTGCAAATTACCTACTATTTTAAAAAAAATTATTGCTATTGTCAAGTTTAATATACACGATATTTCTTTATTTTGTTCTATACACGATTCGGAATTTTAATTGAATCATTCAAAAGAGTGAAAGTAAACCGCTCAAAATGGAGTTACGGCAAACCGGCGGTAACCTTCACCGAAACTGGCTTTTTTCTTTTTATTTTGATTTTACATAGACGAGAGAATATTTTCACTTTTTTCATGTAATTACGCCACCGATGATATAGTATAAGACAAAAGAAAAAAAAGACAAATATAAAACAATTGAAATCTACATATGTATGCACGAAAACTCATTGAAATTTTGAACGGGCGGTAGAAAATCAATTAAAGTTTGTTAAAAATGAATGCTCTAGGAGTTTAGTGAAAGAGAAAGTATAATTTTGGCAGAAAATTTTTACGAATATAACAACAACGGGTCTAGCTAAATGGAAAGTAACTGTTACTGAACACTTGACCAAATGATAAAAAAAAACTGTTGGTTAACTGTTGAAATCGAAAAGATACCCATAATTAAGGATGCAACCGAATCAACACCATGTTTGTTTATGTAATAATGAAACACTGACCCACATAACACTTGAATCACAACACTAACCAATATTTTTTTGTCACAAAATGGTGTTGAAAGCCTTCTTTCTTTCTTTCTTTCTTAGCTCTTTTCTAATTAATAGAATTTCCAATTTGCAAGTAGATTTTCACCTAAAAATAACGCTAAAAATGAAAAACTTCTAGACTGCCTGCTACTACTCGTAACGATCAGTAGGAAAAATGTGACCTGAAGTCTAATGAATCAACTTTGGTAAAATGATTTCGACAATATGAAGAGTAGAGGGAAAGAGGTTAACATTGAACGCCTGAGGCTAACGAGTGTTCGACGATAATTCTCTATTGGATAACATCTAAAATGAATTGCGTGAAAACAGTCTTTGGTGCAATCTAATTGGTGGGTTTCCTTCTATTTCTATGATGGGGCCTAGTTGCGTAGCCCGACCAAATTCCAAGGTACGCCATAAACCAATGGGTCATTTGGTATTTGAATATTTCATTTAAAAACTATACATATTTATATATTGTTACTTTTTTTTGTCAACAAGGAAATACATAGCCAATTTGTAGAGCAAAAAATGCCATTTTAGTATCATTGTAAATAGAAATAGAGAACCAATAATTGCATTATTATTATTATATTATATAAGAAATCAGGCGTATAAATTGGGAAAGGAGCGTTGCTTTTTTGGACATTATTCAAGGGTATTTTTTTCGAAATTGAACGTGTTGCTAAAACTCGTTTATTCGGCCTTTAATTATCTGCGCTTTGGTGCGCCAATTCAGGGTCGAATTTGCATTAATATAGGAACCATCTGCCAGTGGCATTATAGAAACGCGAAATTTTAATATCTTTAATTAATCAACAAATTACAAAAGTAGAATAAATTGAAGAATTTGTAATGTATCAAATAGTAGATGAAATAACGAAATTTATGTGGTAAACGTGAAGGTTACGATTTACTTATATGAATATTTTCGAGAACCGATCAAAATTATTATGCAGAAAAAAAAGGATTTCTAGAAAAACCACAATTAGTTCGCGTTTTTTTATTCAACGAGACAACAATAAGATTCGATCAAACCTCGACATTGAACGCTGACGAAAGGTAAAAGGATGTTAAACCGATTCGTTTACGTTATGCGAAAGAGATTTACAGTGCAATTGAAAATTGAAAATACGAGGAAAGTGACAAAAGTTTCCAAATTGACCATATTGTGTCACGTAACTTTTTTTTTAATGTAAAAAACTAGAGCTGAAACGGATTAAGAAAATACAAAATAAAAATGAATTCTTACTGAAAAACATCTTGCTTAGCTATTTAGGAAATTTAAACATCAATTAATTAAGTTGCTGGTCAACGACGGATAGATGCCACTTAAACCTTGCCTAAATACAGGATTGTCCAAAGAGATGTTACCACCTATATGGTACTACATAATTTTAAATTTTCTTTCATTGACGACTAGATATGGCCATCAGTCTTACTTTGGAAGAAAGAAGAAAGACAGTAGCTTCAAAGTCAATGCTATATAAGTGGTGACATCTTTTTGGACAACCCTGCATTAACTTACTAACTTAACCAAGATTTACACACATATATTAATAATTATTGAATGTTTTTTTATCGTGTTTTTATCGAATATACCTTGTACTTCAAAGTTAAACCAATGTTAATTTTAAAAACTCTCTCTGTATTTAAGAATGTTTCAATTCTAGTGATATCGTATTAAACAGCGGTTAGATGCCAGGTATGGTGATTCTTCCGCTTCACTTTCCACAGCAATAGAATAGACAAAATAGTTTCGTTTCGATCGAGATATTGGAAATGTTCAAGCACTCTCTGAAGAAAATACTATATTGATCGAATAGAGAGTGGTGCAAGAGAGATGTATCAAGATAAAAAAAATCTCAATTGTATATCATCTTTTTGATACCATCATACATTACATGTTTTATGATAATCTTTCCCCACTTTTGTCCTCAATTTAGAAAGTGAAACGTATAACGTGCTGTCAGCAATTTTTGTTATAATGATCATGGCAGCAATTTTCTGGGATTCACAGTTCAAGGAAAAGAACACTACTACAAACGGAATGAGCTATGTCACACAACTGCATAAATTGCAAGATTCGATCAACAACAGAAAATTTGGAATACTGATCTGAATGACCTGATCCAGCCACCTTCTGCATGACTATGGTCCTGTCTACAAAGCATTATTTAAGCACGTGGTCAAACTTCTAAGGGTGATTCTTTGAATGAGTCTAACAATAAGAGGAAAAGTTTATATGAACATAGGTCCGCTAATGCTTCATTTTCGAAATAAAAAATCGTTTTTTCCTAAAAATCTTAATAATCCTTTAGCTGATTTTCTTGAAACTTGGCAGTGTTATTTATGATAAAGTAATCTACTATAAATTACATTTTGTTGTAGAAAAAACGATTTTTTAAAAAAGTTTGACACCTTGTTGAGAATGAAGCATTACCGGCCTAATGTTTAAATAAACTTTTCATCTCAGAATCACTCAAATAATCATCCCTCGAAATTTGGCCGCAGACTTAAATAACACTCTGTATAAGGCTGTATTATTTAGACTGCGTTGAAGGTTTGTGGTTTTAAAATACAACCAGCTTACAGCTCCGATTTTCTCTTGTCCATTACGATTTATTTTTGAAGTTTGAACAAAAAATATTTGAAACCGAAGAAAATGCGCAGACGGTAACTATACACGAGAATTTATTAGCTCACTATGAAACTGTGAGAGATGAAAGCTGAGATAATTTTAAGAAAAAAACTTTATATAAACATATGTCTGATTTCAATTATTTAAGAAGTTAGAAAAAAAACGAGACAAGAATAAAAATTGCCAAGTAATTATTTATTACTAAAAATGTCAATGATGCAATTTGTTATCTTTCTAAGCATGTATTCTAGCAGGAGGACATTTTGAGCAATTTCTATAATGTTTATACTTTTAACTGCCTCATTTATGAGATTTTTAGTAATAAATAGGTAATTATTTGAAATTTTTTTTTGTCTTTTCTTTTTTTTCTAACTCTTTAAGAAATTGATATCGAACATATATTTATATGAAATTCATATTATGAATTTTTATTTTCTTAAAATTACTTTAGCTTTCATCTGTCACAGTTTCATGGTGAGCTAATAAATCACCCTGTAGAAAGCCTATAAAATTAAGGAGTGACAATGTAGAATTTATGATATTTTAAATGAAAAATTTGTCATTTCGTTCACAGTACACTAAGAAAATATCAATTCTCCCACAATGAAATACGAACAGATTTCTAAAAATTTTCTTTCTTTCTTCTCACTTTATTACACCATGTCATGGATCTTGTGCAATTCACATATTGAATTGCCTAGAGTTGAAACTGAGTAAATCAGAATCGATTCGGTTCCAATCAAGAAATTCAACGAATATAATTCAATCGCATTCAACCTGACAATCCGTTTACGGATAACTGACATTATTATAGCTAATTAGTTATCAGAGATAAATTGTTCGTCGAGATAGTATCAAAATCAATTGCAAATGCTGTAAAATAGAACATGAATCAGAACAATTCTCAAACAATAAATTAAATTAGCACCTTCTTAATTATTAACTATTAACATTAAAGCGTGTGAAATTATTATATATTGCGTTAACATTTCGTGTAAGTTACGTAAATCAACGAGTTGATATTGAAGGAAAAATTCTGCCCAATGGTGTTTCTCAACGGAGGAGATTGTATCTTGACCAAATGCAAGTCGAGCAAAGTAAAAGGGTTTAACTGGCGCTGTTGTTTATTAATATGACCTCTGTCTAGATTTTTTTTGTGATGCTAATAAATATGTAGCTGTACCAACAAGAACCCGTTCGTATACGATTGTGGTTACCATGATTGAGTTATTAATTTGATCTTTACATTTATAACACGTCAGTTGACCGAACTAGAAAATAATTGTGTGTTCTCGGTTAACATTATGACATCAAAGGAAACTTTGACATCTTTTGTTTTACTGCCAATGGGTCAAATATGTAACGATATTTAAAACCCACTATATCGAAAATACTAATGAACATTACACGTGCCACGGAATCTATGTTAAACACATGCAATAAACTTTATTCAAGGTATCTATTGGAATATTTTGAAATGGCTTTATTACATTTTATCTCGAAAATTTACATTTTTAAATGTTTCTATTTTATTAAAATTAAATTTTGATGATATTTGAATTATTTACGTAACGTAATCTCCATAAAATATCATTTTATGCGTGACGGCCATACATTACGTATGCCATTTCACCAAAAATTTACGTAATATATTTAGGAACTTACTACTAGAGAATCTATTTTATTGTTTGTTAAATTGCTAGTTACATCCCATTTACTACGTTAATGTTACTTGAAATTTCCTTTTTGTTTTCTATGCCCCATTCAGAACTATTGCTCAAGTTGCGATTCAAGATTTCATAGAGAAAAGTCAAGAGCCTAGTTAGGTTTTTATTAATTAAAAATTCAAAATGTATTTTCGTATAGACGTATTCATAACGAATACCAATACAATTCTCGGCTGTCGTGAAAGCTGACTTCTTACAAAAAGAACGCATTTTGTGCGGTGGCTCGTTAAGAAAATGCAACCGCAAAGTAATGTTTTATTAACCAACTGAATGTTTCATCAAAAATTTTCAAGTATTTCCAGAATACATAATACGGTTACTTTCCATTGAACTCATGCATGTGTTTGTTACTTAATTGAAAAAGTATGATTGCTTAATGAGAACTAATTACGATTGTAATTTTATTTTGTGGTGACATCTGTTTTAAATCATGTTAAACTTTGTAGAAGAAACAGGCGACACCTGTTGTAAAAATTATACAACTATGATATATAGACCTTGAAGATTGCCGGTGTTTTACCCAATTTCAAACTGTAGCTTTTGATTTTTAATTTAAATTCAACTAAATTTTCATTCTTAAACAATTCTTACAACATCATTGGAACACCCAGGAACAATCTATAGCGCAATTGCATCTTCGATTTTTAATTACAAAATCTTCTCTTATAGTATATCGGCTATGAAATTGAAATTGTTATTAAGAAAACCAACAAATTAAAAAGGGAATCGTGCCCGTTCAATAAACCAAGTAAACTTTCTTCATACAATTTCACCTGAATTTCTTTTGCCCAGTTCGAAACCAAAAGTGATTCGTTCACTCTCGCTTTAATAGAACCGCGATCCAATGTCATAAGTGCGCCATCATCATCATCATCATCAATAACATCACACAAAAAACGGCGTAAATCCAATTAACAACAACAACAACAACAACAAATAAAGACAAAAAGTGGTGTGTGGACACTTACTGTTAACGAAAAAAGGAATTCACGTAACGCACTCCTTCGGCCAAGCACGGGAAAAAGACTAACTGCCGGAGAATAACGGACACTTTTCTAAATGGATTCGAATGGTGCCACTTCCACCATTCACCTCTTGGTAGAACCACCACCCATGAGAGAGAAATGGTCTACCGTCATCGACGTGGATAACTAACCACATTTGTGGGATGTTAAGAAAATCGGACAACACGTAGTTGAGCAACTTCTATTATTTGAGTTCTTGATAACAGGAAGACGATTCTATGGAGGTCGAGGCGATTACAAAAACGGACATCATCACAATTTTATGCAAATATATTTTTATCTTCGCTTAATTAATTAACATTGAAAATATTCGTAATACATCTCTAAGGAATACCAAACTTTTTCAGTTCATTCAACGACACAGTATTATGTTAATTATATAACAAAAATTTCACAAAAAAAAAGCGGTTGCAGCAGAAATAAACAAATTATTTAATTAATTATCAACCTAACAATTTACGTTTGAAGTGTATATGCAGATCATTAGTTTCGTTTAAACAATTTTGCAACGAAAATGATAACGTAATGTGACATACCTAGGTGTAATAAAATAATTGACCTCCATACTTTCTTCACCAACAAAAATTTCCGGTTATCAGAAGAGCCATTTAATTTCAAAATTTTGTAGATATTAACAAAAATGTTCTAAATAATCATCCAATCACTTTTGTCTATTAACAAAGGAAGGTTGTTTTTAATGAAACTTTTATGTAAATTTTAATAACTCGCCTTGGGGTTGGATGGTAATTTTAAATGTCGAAATTTAGTCTCTACATTTACATATGAAACAAAACGTCAATCATTGATATTCTTTGAAATCCTTTTTGGACAATTTCATGTCAAGCCATTGGACAACACATCTTTTGGTTTGAATTCGAATGTGTTTTATTTAGTGTGAAAGTGTTAACCTACTTTTAATTATTTCTTCGCATAGTATATAACACTACGTCTCAGGTCTCAACTACAGTTTTTTTTTGTAAATTATGCAATTAATGGAAAAGGCTCTTAAAAGAAACATTCAGAAGCTTTCAGAGTAAAAAAGAAGATTCGCTAGTTAGAACCTATTCCAAAATAATCTAGAATAACAATTTTATTATTCTTATTGGTATCAAAGAACTTTCACTTAATCAACCAAATGATAGAGCGCATATTATTAATTAAGCTTAACCGGTTGCCTATACCAGAGATTTTACTACTGAAACTGGAAGTTACCAATATTGAAAAGTTGCGTGCTATGATTGAAGACTAATTAGCTAGAACTAGAGCATGCATTAACAGGAAAAAAAAGGACCAACAGCCTTGGATTTTTATTGAAAGTACCCTCACAAAATGCACTTTTAACTATATTATTTTCCAGATGATTAGGTTAATTTGTTCCACTGAAAGGGCCATTAATAATTAAAAAATTCTTGTTCAGGAAGAAACCTTGGCTTCAGTTGCCAATAAGAGAATTGTTGCCAAATACTAAGGCAAGGATATACTTTTAAAGATATTTCAATTAGAATTGAATAGGTTAACGATTAAATCACTTTTTATGAAAGAAAAACTGATTATAACTTGTCGTATATTCGCAATATGACCATTTACTAAAAGAGGAAGACAGTCGACCAAACAAAATTCCACATTATTTTACACAACGTAAAAATAACAATATTTATACTGGGCATCTAAGCAGATATGCGACACTAGTTCTTCTTTATTACCAAATGCAAGAAAATAACAATATTTAAAAATATTGTTGCATTAAAGCTTTAATCGCAATATGAGAAGGATTTTGTCAGTTTTTCTTTAAAATCGGCAAAGTGCGGTTGTATTTTTTTTGGTAAATAGAAATGCGGGTTGAAAATGTTTTAATTCTTGTCAGTGTTGTGATTGCTTATCCATCGAATTTATTGGAAAAATTAACAGCAAACGAACAGCCTAATGTAGTTAAAATTGAACATTTACTTAAAATTAGAAAAAAATTAAAAAAAATCATTTGTTTAACAGAATTTGGAAGATAATTCATTGGAAAGGTACGATGAGGAATTCTCCGATTTGGACATATATTTCAGGACCAATAACTCCACAATCAAAAACGATACCAATTCAAATTACACGAACGCCATAATTCCATTCAATACAGAATTTAATGAAAAGGCAAGTAAATGCCCATGTTAGTCATTATTGCAAGGGTATTTGTTCTTATCCACCTTCAACTATCACCTATTAACCGCAAAAACCCAGATCCAATTAACCATGAAACTAAATATAATAGTTGATTTTGCCGTACAGATTTCCATATTTTTTCTCTTCATTTATGTACGTTGAGCAACCAGTTTATGGTAATTAAACGGACACCACAATTAATAATCATTACTTCTACTCTATGTGAAAAATTGGTCCTTGATCAATGTGTGTGTCACCTAATTCGAAGAACTAAAACCTTAAAAGCGATGAAGGTTAAGACTCAGTAACCACAGTTCAAAATGAAAAATTTGATGATTATTGTTATGTAAACTTTTAGTTAAATTGCTATTAAGTATCAATTTAACGTACGCAATGTAATTTTGTCACCTTCGTTCAATTAGTGGACAACTTCGAAATGGTCTTTCGCCATGCCGTAAGAAGAGAAAAAACCGTTTAATGGTCCCTAAATATGCATGTGCAATTCCCTATTTTTCGATTGCGTTAGACTATAAAAAATGCAATTTCTATTAAACACTTAAAATAATCATTTATTTGTCTTCACTCTGCAAATTATTATCCAGTGTGTGAATAGCAAATATGTAATTTGTCACAAACAACTTTTCTAAGTGACACCATTAAATATTACGCAAATCTGTTCATTTTCCAGAATGCAACCACTAAAAATTCTACTAATCCAGTTAGTCTAACCAAAAAAATCAATCCAGTATTGGCTAATACCAAAAATAAATTAAATGAAACTAGAAATCCGAGAAATGAACTTATGGACAGTTTCGAGGTGAAAGAATCTCAACAACAAGCCAGCAGTGAAGAAGAGGGCGGAAACATGATTACTGGACTCCTTTCGGCTTTTTTGAGTGGCTTAAGCAGGGTATCGTTTACGTTAAATCTTCAAATCGTCCATTTTCTAATTATTGCTTAAATTTTAGCCCGACGGAAGTATTGATCTTGAAGCTATCGTTGGACTCTTAGGAAGTCTCAGCACAGTTAGTTTACATTAATGAGTTTAAAGTTTCATTTAGAAGAACTATTCTTTTTTAGCAAAATGACGATGGATCATACGATTTCAGTGGCTTAACGGATTTGCTTAGAAGTTTCTTTGGAGTAATTGAAAATTTTATTCAAATTGCACTAAAATGTTGATAAAGTTTTAATTCCCGTATTTAATTCTTTGCATTTAGAAAAGAAATTTACCTGATTTAAAACAGACTTCTTTGAAGTGTACTTTAAACAATTATCACAGTTAACTTGTTCAACTCACTCTAACATAAATGTCTTTTTTAGTTTTTAACAAGAATTTTAACAAAAATGGAAAGACATTTTTTTATAAACTTTCTAGGGTAGTCCTGACGGTGGAGGTTCAGATATAGGTGCGTTTGTAGGAGGTCTAGCTGGTGCAGTTTTAAAAGGCGTTGCAAATCCTCCAGGAGCGGTAATAAATTATACTCATATTTATTAGATATAAAGTTATGAACGTTGTATTGGCGAGAGAATAATGAAATCGTAAATTCATATTAAACGCAAATTGTAGTATCGATTTCGTAATAAATTTAAAGAACTAAAATGTGGCAATTTTCCTTGCAAGGATTGATATGTAATTTTATAAATTGAAAATTATCTACTAAATTTGCTCGATAAATGCATTATTATTGATTTAAGCCAATAACAATATCATGTGCTCGAGCCTATATAAAAAGTGTCCATAAATTATTATTAACCATGACTCGAGCAGCGTAGTTAGGTTATAACAATACTTATTTTTTTTAGAAAGGAGCTGGAATTCTTACAGGAAAGGTGGTGACCGGCGTCCTGCCAGCCTTGAGTGGCCCGGTGAGTACATTCGAATCAATTGTCACCATCCTGTTTTGCGGTTTTCTTATTTATTCTCAAGATATTTTTGATAACAAATTGTATAACACTTTGTTTTTTCATGTTTTTAGTTAAAAACATGTATTCAAATATCAAAATTTCGAAAAGCACCTAGAAGTACCAGTTTAGTAACCATTCAAGTGTATCAACAAAACGTGAACCATAATTAACTTCAAGGGTGGTATAATTTAAAATGTCAACGATATCGACAAAAGCGATTGCAGATTGTTATGAGTCATAAGGCCTGTTTTTTGTATCGATAGAAAACCGGAGGTGGTGTTTCCAATTATCAGTTTTTAAATAATAAAGTTTTTGTTTCGAAAGGCAAGAAAATGTAACGCCTTCAATGTTACAGGCAATGGAAATGAATGGTGGTGATCAACAATTAGATTCTGGGTCATTCATAACAGGATTTTTGAAAACGGTTTTGGGTAGTGGAGACAACGGCATGGGACAAGTGACACTTGAACTCATTGAATTCCTAGTCATTTTAATAATTATATGTTTCAGGGAGGCAAAGGTTCCAAATATACAATTATCAAATTGTTAATGTCTGCAATCACCGGATTATTTGGAGCCGCTTCGTCGCTTTCCTCATCTAAATCAGATTAGAATTTATCCATGTATTATTTAGTTGATAATAAATTCATTATTATAGTATTCAAATCGCTTCCCCTTCTATAAAATCTAACGCTTCACATACGAATTACACATTCATTAAAAATCTAGAGCGAAAGTAAATAAGTCGATGTTCATGGATGACATTGAATTTAAAAGAGAGAGTCACTCCGACCATTGTGGTAGTTTTGTATAAACCAAAAACAGTTTGTATTTTGTCAATAATAGAGACGAAATTCGGTAGTTTTGTTCGTCGAATTTTCCGTGATTTGCTTTGTTCGTTTTCGGTTAGTATTTCTTGCAATTCGGTTGGACATCCACAGGTGAGGCAACAAACGAATGTGCAACGTTTGCATGTAGACATTTCCTTATATGAGGATTATGTGGTGCACATTAACTTTTAACAGGAATTAAACATTATATAGGTTTGTTTTTTTAAGTGTTGTTTATTAAGGAATTTTTGTTTGACATGTTCAGTTTGAAAATTATATAAACATTTTTTCGTATATTTTATTGTCATCAGGGAAAGTGACTTGAAAAAAAGACAACAGGAAGTGCCAGCCGAATGTCTGGTGCGTAATCGTTGCAATGATTTTTTAATAGCCAAATTAGTCTTATTATTATTGCTATTAGTATAATTCTCATACACATTTGTACTGGAGGTTACGTAATAAATAAAAGGAATTTTGTGTGGACAACTTAACCGTTTGAAGGATTAAGTATTAAGTTCGAAACAGAAAATTCAGAAAATTCTTGTAATTCGAGAATAATATGGAACTCTATAGTAGGTTAATGAAGCAATTTGGTGTTATGAAATACGTCAACCGGTTTTATTCGAAACTTAAATACCCTTTGGCAAGTTTTTCATTTGTCGAACTAAAGATTTAAATACAGGGTGGCCCATCGAAAACTTACCACCTCGTATGTCTCATCTCAGCCGAGAAAAATAAAAGAACGCTCGGGTCGATTTTAGTTTGGAGGGGGGCTCATTTTTTTTGCGTTTCTAATCTCACAATTCCAACCCCTATTTTCCTCCTTGAAATCTTAAATGAAATGGGGTATCGAGTGATATGTCATTTTAAAGGGCGTTGAATTCTCTTTTCAATGGCACTTAGTTGTTTACATTTGGATGAGTTGTTTACGAGTCACATCAGGGTGTCGCAAAGGGCACAATTATTTATCAAAAGTTTTAGTTAATTAAATGTTGAAAATGTCCACTACCACCCTCCATTAATAGTGAATTTATTGCTCAAAATAGTTTCGGACATTTTGTAACATTTCTGGTGTAATTTAATTGCATTCGTTGTCACAAATCTTGTAATGATTCGGGCTGTGTTACATAGATTTTTGTCTTTATTAGATATCCATAAGGGAAAATATATACATATATAAGATATCCTATAAAGGAAAAAGTCCAACGATGAGAAATCTGATGAATGTGTAGGCCACTCTATGTGCCGTCTTCATTCAATCCATCGATCAGGAAAAATTGGGCAGGAATTGGGCAGCGCCTAATAGGCGGAATATCATCTTATTGGAAGATTGGGTTGGCTTCATAGTAATACTCATATTCTTTGTTTATATTTGTCAGAGGCGGATTAACAATGATTTCCAACAAATCCAAAAACACTTAGCCATTCAAATTTCTAGGTAAAAAGACTAGGCCAACAATAGGATACTCGAGAATTCCTGCCTACGCATTTGACTTTTCTTGATACTGGGCGTGGACTTTGTGAAATATAAATGGATTTATATCGGACCAATACTAACAACTACATATGTCGGTTGACTTTAACATTAAGAAAGAAACAACTTTCGTCGGAAAAGCATATATTAAAAAAAAATTCTGGTCACTATTGATTCGCCTAGTCATATCACAAAATTTAAAGCACTGATTTATTATCATCTTCCTTTGACTTCTGAACTAACAAATGTGAATTTTGAAGGGGTGAAATTTATATTTTTAAAATGAAATATTTGATAATTTTCTGTAGTGGCATTAAGATTTATGGTCAAAATCGCCATCTCTGTTGCCTCACTTCTGATAGGATTTTCAATATTCTTTTTTCCATTTTTTGCCGTTTGATCGAATACATAATTGTGAGATAAATATTAATCTGGATATCCCTCGCTGAATAATCCAACTGCAGCTTTGACACTATCAATATTTTCTGAAAAATGGAGACACAATTTCAATTTTTTTTGGCAATGATGTAGGGCAGTATTTAATATTTCATAAACTAAAGTCTTTGATGGATAGTTTACTCTTTCGATCTATCTAACGTTACTTCTAGTAGACAAGCTATCCAAATTTAAAACACTAGATGTCGATAAAAAGATAATTTAACACCTGTTAAAATGACATATTATTCGAAACCTGATATCAATTAAGATTTTAGCATTTAAAGTAGGAATTGAAACTACTGATTGGAAATATCAAAAACACGTTTACCTACCAAACCCTCCAAAAACAAAATCAACGGGTCCGACTGTTTTTTATTTTTTTCACCCAAACTGAAAAATGCTGGATAATAAATTTTCGATAGCACGTTTGAATGTTAAGCAAGAGTAATATTATATCTCATTATTACTCACTAATAGATGTAATATACAGAGTGTCTCAAATTTAATATACAAAATTTTACTAGCGTGTTGTTCAAAAATAGAACAAATAGTTTATTACAACGCGAGTCCAAAAATGCTTTCTAAGATAGTGCATAAAGGTGCAACAAAAAAATAAGATGGAAGGTGTTGTTATTGATAATATTTTTCACAATAAACATGCACCTTATCATGTTTACTTAGTATGCTAAATTTCGTAAACTTATATCACCTGTGTTGTAATAAACTATTTGTTCTATTTTTTGGAATGTACAACAGAAAAATGGTAAAATTTTGCAAATTCAATTTGGGTCACTCTGTATGAAATGTAGGGATATAACATTTTTATATCCATTCTAAAAAATTTTACAAAAAAGTAAAAAATGCGTATATTTTGCTTTTTTACAGTTTTGATTCCGCGCGTTATTATTGTGGTGTTAGTGCACTGGATTGAAAGAGTTTTGATGCCTTCATGGCGTAATGGATTTAAACAGTTTTGGAACAATATTTATTTAGGAATGTGCAAGTTTTGCTTTTCATCACTAAAGTTTCTTCTTTAAATTCTCTATGATGTATAAAGTTTTCTCACTAAATATTTTGCTGTCGTATGAATGATATTTTAGACGAAGCAGCACTAACAATATCTCATTTTTCGTATAAAATGGATACACCACCTATATGGAATTATTTGTAGCTTCTTAAAAAGGTTTTTTCACATCATTTAGGACTTAAGCATTAGGCACAAAATTCTTATTTTTAACTCCTTTCACTAACATAATAATATAGACATCACAATATGATAAATGTGATCTTTAGAGCTGTTGCTCTAAATCCTGCATTTCTATTGTTGTATATATCTTTTGGTCTGCAAATGACATGAATTTACGTGTCACTGATCATACCTGTACCACAGTCTGCCAAACTCTGTAATAAACAGTTTAATACATATAATGACTCTAAGTGAAATTCATTACCATCAATTATAAAAAACTGCAAATTATTAGTACTTTAGCTGTACTTGCAAGTATTCTAGAATCTTTTTTTTAATTCATTGATCATAAATCTAGTTTTTTTGAACAATCATTGTAGGCCCAAAATAGTGTTTTTGACATAATGCAATAATGAAAAGTCTGGCCTGAAAAGACACATTTAGCATTACATTGAAATTAACGTTTTTGCTTTTGCAAGAGTGAGGAAATACCAGAAACTCGTTAAAATATATTTAAGTTTATGGACAACTGAATACGTAAAGAACTTAACTTTAATATTGAAAAAGTGTGAAAGCAAACAATTACTATGAATTTTCTAGAGATTTATGTTGAATTTTCTCTTGACCTGAATCAAAACTTGCTCCAAATATGTTATTTTGAAATTGCATTAATGGCATTCTTAATAATGACCTTATTACATGAGTGTAATATTTATTATATTATTTAGTACACTTTTATGAAATGGAGATGACTTTATATAAAAGGAACTATCAATATCTCAAAGATATTTAATGAACGTATCGTATATATTTTTTGTTTTTCGATATAATTTATTTGACATTTTTAAGTTTCCTCACCATGATTGATTGCTAGATCGTTATTCAGGATCATTAATATTTACTGTTATGATTAAAATAAATTATTAAGAAAACGAATTGCATAATGAAAAGTATATAAATTAAACGAAATTTTACGTTACCTGCGACGCATTTCCCAATTTTGATGGGACCGAATTTCTCGATCAATTAACCCATTTGGGCAACATTTTCGGTCAACTATTACTAAATAATTAAAAATAAGTGATAATGAGAAAATTGCATCTCCTATTAAACTTCTAATGCAATTTAGATAATTTTTTTCTAATTGATTGTTATATAACAAAAATGGATTTCCCTTTATTGTGAATTAACATACGGTTATTACGATATTGTTACAGGCAGCGTAGAAGAAAGCATCCTTATTGACCTCCAATTGAATTTTAATTTTGTATAATTTTATCGATGTGAAATTTATTTATTCTGCTTATACAGGGTGTTTAGTAAGTAATGGTATATACGTTAACTAGAGATTATTTGTGTAAAAATAATCCAATTTAACTAAACTTACCTTAGTCCAAAAGTTGATAATAACAAAGCTACAGGGTGTCAAAGTTGAAAAAATAAGTCACATTTTCTGTAATATCTTTTGACTACTTCGAGTTAATTTCACGAAATTTGATATAGGGGGATTCCTTAAGATAACAAATTCAAATTTATTGTCGATTTGCTTGTATTCCGTACAGAAATCTGCAAAAGACTAATAGGACGTATTTATACAGGCAAAAACTTTTTTTGTGCCACGGTGTATGTCATGTTTTGGATCAGAAATTTTTTTTTCCCTATCTTTTCTACCTAGAAAAGGTATACCTCAGGGATGTCGCTAGAAGCAACGGTTTTTTTGCATGCATTATCAGCTTTAGATATGTTTTTTTTTCGAAACCCTTGCTTGTAGAGACTTCAATAAGGCATACCTTTCTTAACTCGAAAAAATAGGGGAAAACATTTTTCT
Source organism: Hypothenemus hampei (assembly GCA_013372445.1). Taxonomy (NCBI): domain Eukaryota; kingdom Metazoa; phylum Arthropoda; class Insecta; order Coleoptera; family Curculionidae; genus Hypothenemus; species Hypothenemus hampei. Next base: position 630,766 of record JABRWK010000004.1, read on the forward strand.
AGTCCAAAAAAATGACATACACCGTGGCACAAAAAAGTTTTGATAGTTTAAATATGTCCTATTGATCCTTTGTAGTGCCCTGTACGGGATATAACCAAATCGACAATAAATTTGAATTTATCATTCTAAGAAACCACCCTATAGCAAATTTCGTGAAATTACGTCAAAATAGTTGAAAGATATTATAGAAAATGTGATTGATTTTTTCAATTTTGACACCCTGTAACTCTGTTATTATCAACTTTTGGACTAAGATAAGTTTGGTTAAATCCGATTACTTTTATGCAAATAATCTTCAATTAACGTATACCATTAGTTATCAAACATCCTGTATTGGGCTCTTAACCTGAGTTGTTTTGTACATTATTCTGAAAGCTGGACGGATTAATTAAAAACCTCACTAACCTTTTTGGACATCAAAAGATAATTTTTGAAATCCAAGAGGGCGGGATTGACGCCATTTTTTTTTAAATAACAATGCCATAACGTGATAGGTATATTATTTTGAGAGACTGCTCGTTCTAATTCTGTCATCAAAGATCAAAAATTTAATCATTTTCTAAATGAAAATACCACTACGTCGCAAATTTGCATGTTTAAAATTTGCTGTTGATGTCAAAAAGTATTATTTAATCACTGTTGTCCTACAAACTTCAAGATAATATACCAAGCGATACAAATATCAAGAGTGGAAGAATAACATTATACAAGCATGGTATAACGCGTGCAATAAACAATTTCAATTATTTGTCTTAAGCCATTTTTAATTTTATTGTAAAAGTATATACCTACGACTAATTGCATAAAGGTCGAGATATGTAAAATAGTGTATTAGGACACTGGGATTTATTATAATTAAAATAGACAACAGTTCACATGCAAATTTAATTAAACAATGATTATTTTCAGTTTTTATTTTGCGCAACTATCTGCATCCTAATTCGCTTTCATTTTCTAACGACTATAATAAG
>JABRWK010000004.1:634077-692745 GCA_013372445.1 Hypothenemus hampei
CACATTTGCGAATTTTGGTCATTAAGTAGGCTTTTTGTAGATTGTAATTTTCTTGTTTTTAGTTTTATTACATTCTCATTCTTTCTTACTTTTAGCATATAAATAGATTTTTTTTAAAAAGAGTTATATTCTAGTCAAAATATTAGATCCAAAATTTCTTTTCATTGCCGCTCCTAACTCTATTATTTTTTTTTTGTTATTTGCCATTTGTGTTTTAAATATTCGAAAAAAGTGTATATAGAGATAAAATGAAATTGCTGTAGAGTTTTTGTGTAGTTTATGTATATAAATGTTTTCAATAAAACTTATTTATAATAAAAGAATTGTTTCATTTTCCTTAAAATCGTCCAAAAATTGAAATAAAAATAAGATATATTGGAATTATTAAATGCATAATTTATTATTAATGATTAGCAAAAAAAATTAAATTGAATATTTCTGGTTACATATATGTATATTGAATGTTATTCTTACAGAGACAAAGACGTTCACCAAAATCGCCCCTATTCGGATTTGCCTGGGAAACGACACCGAAAACTCCTACAACCACTGAAGACATCGTAATGTTCACCCCTGGACAGCCTGTGTCTTTGGAAGTGCCTGACGAACTATTCGGGTCATCCTTTACTTTAGTAACGAACTTATCGAACACGATAGGAGATTATATGATAGTGAGTTTCCAGTATTGATTTTTTTTAAATTTTTATCCAATGAATATTTCTGCAGAATTCAGCTGTAAGAATGCAAAAACTGTTGGAATCCATGCGACCGTTTTTGAGATTTGTTTTTGGAGCCAAAGGAGTTATCATTGAAGGCCCAACTGATAAACCTATATTTTCAGATCCAAATGAAGTTAAAGATAGTTGATTATTGAAAAATTGTCGGGTTTTTTATTAGTTACCAGGCAGAAATCGATGCATTACGCATAATTTAACTCTAATTTGTTCAACTGAAAGTCGTAATAGCAAAAAAATTGTTGACTGTTTAATTTAAATAAATATTATTTGTTCATATGCTTATCACCATTTTGGCAAAACGTTGAATCAATAGACCACACGCGTTAGAAGAAAGACAAACATTTACTATTAAAACTATTACATAAAACTATTTCTTTTTTAGCCAGGGAAACAGCCAATAAGTAGAGCTTTTCGTATACTCCTGCTCTAAAAATATACTAGCTAAAGTTAAGATACTGACAGAAAAACATAGTACTGCGCAAGAATTTAAGAAGGCATACAAATATCCATCTTCCGACCACTTTTTCAAAAAATCTTTCATTCTTCTTAGAATGTCTTCGGTATAAGATGAAAATTTTAATCTAAAACGAATTTCACAGCTACTTTTCTATAAGACGAACATGATGATGATTGGTTACCTGACTAAAGTTGAAATTTCATTTACAAATTGTGTATCACATGTGAAAGATGTTTTCCCACCGGTGGATTCAAAATCTGAATCGAAATCGCAACTCTGAAGTTCCGAAACTCCAGGAATCGTATTATTTTCGTCTTTACTGCTTTCGTCCAGTGTCATTTCTCGAATTTCATTTAATTCTTTTCCCAGTCTAAAATTCATAATTTGTTAATATTATTTTGGCTACAAAGATAACTACTTGCTCTAATCGGCTTTGTCTATTTTTAGAAAGCGTTGCTCGCATTGATAGGTCCGACACTTTCCTGCTTAATTTGAAATTTGGATCTAAACTGCTAAAGCATACAGAATCGGTACTGGCTCTTCGTTTGTTCATTAAAACTTTATTTAAACCCTGAGGCAATTTCTGATTATCTGAAATAACTGGCTCATGAAGAACACGTCTAAAATTGAAATTCGTCTTTTTTAGTGTGGAAAACTAACAATGTGTAGAGATTAGTGAGAAAACTACTTACTTGGTATATTGTAGTTGTCTAAGAGCAGAGTCTCTTTGTTGCTTCAATGTTTGAACATGGCTCACCATTAATTGAACGGATTCTGTTAGTCTTTCTTCATGTTGAACTGCTCCATATCGTTCCGCTGATATTGATACATGTGAAGCAGCATTTGTCAATGTTTCCAACTAAAAAACGACATTTGCATTAGGCACTATTCCCTCACAATCAGTAAATTAACAATAATAGATAAAACTTTGCCTTACAATTATATACTTAGAATAAACCTACTTGAGAAAACAGAGTTGAAAGAAGATCAGCGCTTTCAAAGTCGGTGCACAACGGTTGTAACAATGTCATTTTTTCCTTTAACTTTTCCACTTCCAAGTTAAAATTGCTTTCATTTTGATTTCTGTTTCTCCTTTGTCTATTGCAACGGTCTTTAATTGTTGCAGCGTCAATGGTAAAGGCCAATGCTAAACTAGTAAATTTCTGTTCTACGCCTTGTTCATCCAAAGGATTTCTATAAACGAAAGAACACTTATAGAATTAAGCCTTTCACAATTAGCGAATTTGAAAAATAAAAAACAATTATCGACTAAGGTAAAATGTTGCGGTCAAAATGTCAATTGCAGAGACATTATAAACCCCATAGGGCTCTACCGCAATTCTAGATAAATCATTAGTTAAAAACACTTTAATATCTTTTTTTATTTTTCAAAAACACCCGTATTTTATTGTAGAAACTAGTGGGAGTGGAAACCTTGTTGCGTGTCCATACAAGCCTAGTTTTTCTAAAACGGCATTGGATAAACTAGGAAAAGCCATAATATCGTAACTAACGGCTGCGCCATCTGAATTCGACCTTCCTCTTTGAAATTCTGCCTGAAAAATTCAACTATTTTTACTAAGATTTATTTTACTTTCGAAACTAATCATTATTTTTAACTTAATTGTGTATGTGAACATGCAAGTCTAATTGAAGTATCTAATAAAACGACTCAATGTGAAATATTTTCTATAATTACCCTCATAGTGTTGTTCTTTTCGAACTAAACCTTCACTTATAATTGCGAAGGCGTCCTAAATTAGTATTTTATTAACTACTTTTGATTGAACAGATTATAGAGTGCTTTTAATGGATTCGTACTATTCTCTTCGATTTAATGCAAAAATCAATAATAATCGATTCCAATGAGCTTTAATAATTTTTAATTAAACTGTTACAGATGTAGGAAATTTCTGATAATTAACACATGCGCGATCTCATTTCTTCCAAATGGCAATGTTGGTTGGTTAATGGATTGAAATTTTTAGTAGGTAACTTCCAAGTTTACGAAAAATGTGTTTATTTTAATCAGTTATTAAATATGGAGTAAAAAGAACATTTTAACGTAAATATTTAAAAGAAAATTACGTACCTACTTATTAGGGGAGACTGGAGCTATTTGTGCCTTTCCGAATTTTCATTGAGCCTATTATTATTAAAGATTAGAAAAAAGTATCCACGGCTCTCAGATTGCTTGTTCTTCAAGTCATAAACAAACTTTTTTCATATATTTATACAACCCATTAAGGATCCCTAATGATTTATAGTTTACATTCTATGTCTTATCAGTAACTGAACTGGATACAAAATCATTTTGACAAAAAATATCAAGATTAAATGGGAAATGACCATTCTTTCATATTTTTTTTAATCAATAACAATACATACATAGACGTATATTCCTGTGAATTGGACATACGAGAAATTTTTCGCGTAATCAAAGACCCCTAGTCTCCCCTATACAATTTTGAGTTACTCGGTTTTAATTTTTTGTTTAAAATTTTCAGATTTACTTATTATAAACAAATTTGTTAATGAAAACCTTGACTTAAAAGTGTATATTCTATGTTACAACCTTCGTGTATGACTTTCTGTTTTTAAATCTTTTCTTGTTGAACAAATAAACAAAAATATTTATAAATATAATTGAAAATTGTTCATTCTTGGGTATAATTTGAGACATGAAACGTTACAAAGGTTATATTTGATAACCACATAGCTAAGATAATATTGTTAACCGTTCTTACAATTATTATTTACAAAATTGTGTATTTATACGATCGGAGAGCAATGGCGACAATATGTATAGTGTCATGAAATGTTTGATCGAATCCTATATTCATATATGCAGTAGAACTTTAAGACAAAGTTTGTTATTTCTATTGTATATTATTAACATAAGTGTTTCAAAATGATACACAGAGTATCCAAAAATAGGAGATTAACCGGATATTTAATCACTGTTCCCACATTTTTCTTTACATATGTTTTTCCTTAATAACATGTTAAGGTGATCTAACAATAAATTTCCGATATGGAAAAGAAATACGTAATGAATTCATCATTGATGGCAAGTGTTAATGAACTGAATGAAGATGCTAATTCTGTCTTCAACTAAATTAGCTTTTTTCTCAATATTATCACTGGGAGTGGTCGAATGGCCTGCTAGGTCGCCAGGTTTAAGTGCATTTGATTATTTCTGATGGTGCTATTGAAAGTCAATGGTCTACAAAATAAAATCATACATATCAAAATGTCAAGGATGAATTGATTATTTTACTTTTTAAAAATTATATTGGGTATTTTATAAAGTTACATTACCATTTTTAGACATTACTGTTTTGTACAGCTTAATTCTAATATGTAATTTCATAAATTTGTGCATTACAAAATCCGAATAAATAATAAAAGTGAGTCACTCTTTAAATAACAGTTAATCTTAATTATGAATCTCATACGAGTAAGTATATTTTAATTTCAAATTTTCCTAAAAACTTAAAAAAAAATAGCCAGATATTAGTAAGTTTTTATTTAGTACTCGGAAAAGTTGGGGGAGGGGGGAGGGAGGGTTATTTTGAAAAATTACCCTGTAGTTGACAAGAAAAAAAAATCAAATTTTCTTATGGATATTAAAGATGAATTGTTTTCAAATGACCTCGATGTCTGTAATTCTAATGTAGTATGTGTTCTAATGTATATGTAAGTTCAACAAAATATTTTTCCCAATAACAATAACTAGAAGAGAGAAATTGAAGTGTTGTAAAAATTTTATTTATGTTTAATTTGAAGAATATCACGATTGCAAAATATGAATTTAAGCAATTACTATACATAAATAGATTAAATTATTTTATTATCTGTGAATGTGACATCAAACTCTAGGACTTTATTTGAAAGTAAAGTGAGAGTCATTTTTTAAATTCATTGAAGTTGCCTCTAGAAAAAGCATTTTTTTGTTTAATTATTTCTAAAAAAAAGAAAGTAATGCTACAAAACGTTATTTAAACGTACTAATATTACTATTTATGCTATTTCATCAGTATCTGTAGGAAGTTTTATATAAAAATATATCAATTTTATTGTCAGGGGTGACGGGTTTTAGGTCAGTTTTTAATTAAATTATATGAACCCTTTAGATAGCGACAACCCCTAAAATCATAAGTTATATTCAAAAGGGATTAAATTAGTCAGATGGGAATTAAACAAAGGTTCATGCCAAAACGGAGGCTATAGATTTAACCTACCAATTTGTAAATCTAAAGATTTACCTTTCGATTAATTACATTTTGATCTTTTAGAGGTAGAATTTGAATGTTGACCTAGATTTCTAGTAGAAAGACAATTCTAGATGTAGATATTATCTTTGCAAAAATTCGATGAGACTATGAAGTAAACAAAACGACTATGATAAATAAATCATTAAAATAGCAGGCTACAAAATATCGGAAAGAGTTTATTTCATTTTCTAATGGATGCAACGCCCCCTCATCGTTTTTACTATGGAAATCATAATACTTTTCTCAAATAGTTGTACCCATCGTACATGGCACGTGTTAATTGAGCGGTTTTTTTGCAGTTTTCTCTTAGGTATGCAAATTCAATTATGTATCGTTATTTAATCATTGATTAACTTAAATTTTCGTCCAATTCTCACTATTAGACATGAAATAGTTTAAAAAACAAAGTCGAATACTCGGCTGACTTTATAATTTGAAAAACAAATTTCTGGCAAGATCAATCATTACAGATAAAAAAACAGAGGAAAAATTAAATAAAAATTTATTTAGAATGAGATGAAAAGTATATGCCTGGTCAAATGGGTGAGGACTGACAGAGAACATCCGTTTCCTTGTAGAGAAAATTACCAGTTTAAAAGGAAACGTTAGTATACCTCTAACACAACTTACTTTTTTAATGTCTCCTTTCTTCTTCGAGTCGAAGAGGTCTTGCAACGACCGATGTTTTTCCATTTTATTTTGAAGTGTCGCTTCAACAGTCAGGAATTCAGTACTTTTCTTAGGAATGTGATTACTATTTAGTTTCCCATCAACTGTAGGCGAATCCATATTTTTATAGAAAAATTGAATAATCGCACACCCGTGTGAAATGCACAGCTACGTTTTTTCTACTGACCGCGACGATCTGCGATAAATTCGTGATCCATTATTATTAAGCTGACGATTTACACACACACACGTGGTCTTTGGTTTGTTTAGAATAGAGATTCACTATCGATAATATTCAGTTTTTCAATCACAAACAATGATTATGTAAATACGCACACACAGTTTCCACTGAAAGATGGAAATCCAAAATTGATCTATGATAATATTTAAATTTTTTTCTTACGAAGAAAAAAACGAATTAAAGTCATTGTTACGGTAACGATTACCGTATTGTTGGCTTTTACACAATAAACCTTTATTTTTTAATTAGCGACTTTAGTTTTGTATAAACATGATAAGTCTTGATTCTACTGGCATTTCCGAACATATTACATTCTGCTTAGACGTACTTTACCATTGAAATCCCACATATATACCACATACGAGGAGATATTGATATGTTCTTTTTGAAAAATTTCGATCTTTTAAACTTTTCTCCAGTATGAGAAATAAAGTCTGAAAGAATAAATCAGGGGAATAACACTAGGTCAAACACCCAATCACAAAATTTATTTATGATAATACTCAACTTTTCTACTGGCACACCGAGTTAAAGAAACAGTATTTAAACTATTCGACCTCACTTTAACAATCACTTTTCTAATATTTTATTGCCATGGAAACGCAATTGTTTGGCTGTCCTTTACATGGGTGAAGGTCAATTATATATCAATACACCCTCGTATATTTTAAATAGGACATTAACACGTGTTTTTAATGTATTTTGTGGACCCTCAATATGCTGCTCATGCAAAATAGTCTAGACAATAATATAGGCAAAAATCTTTATTACATTTTTTATAAACATACTTTTCACACAAAGTTTAAATCTAATAGAAATTCTAATCTAATGAAACAATTAAATATTATTTTGAAATTAAATTTTGTTGTTATTGCCATTGAAAACCCAGAAATAAAATCCGATAACACATTTTATTCCTACTTATATAACTGTAATTATCCTAAAATAATAATAACTTTCAATCGAACCTTAATAAAAAAAAAAGAAAATAAATTATATGGGAATAAATACGATAATTAGTACACTAATGAGGACATACCGGGTACTGTTTGCATAAAAAACTATATACTAGACAGTAACCGCAAGTACAAGTCCTTGAAATTTTCTAAAGGCTTCAAATAAAATCGGGAAAGCATTTCCCGAGATTTTTTGACACACCCTGTATATTTCGCTAAACTAAAACACGTTTTAAACGACTATTTATTGCCGCATTAACAAAAGTATTATCAAATATTTTGTACACTGAACACATATGCATCCCAATCTTTTCAGTTCAACATTTGACCATAATTTTAACCAACAAACTAAAAAGAAATACACGGTTAAGACCTATACTAAATGCAAACTTAAGTTATGATAATCAGACCAAAATTTTGGTAGTAAATACTTTTTTGTTTAAAACAAATGGCACCATTATTTAATGAAATACGCTTGAGCGGTCCACAGACGATAAAACATGCCTTGTCGTATGCACGCACAGGTCTCACGAAGTATTATTATTACTTATATCTCCATATTGTTTATTCTTTAAACTTAGTTGTTTCATGCGATGATACCTATCCATACACGGTGATATCTCTTGAAATAAGTTGCATGGCAGGTCTCAGTCGAAATTGCTTTCAGTGATATCACATCTAAAGAATGCATAGACAGCCAATTCACATATTAGACAAAGCGCAATGAGATTTGTTTGTTTGAGACCTATGTATTGTCGCATGCGGCGAGGGATGCTTCCTCGTATTATCATGGGCCTTTTTACCAACATGTTATAAGTTTCAATTTTTCAATATATTGTTAATACATATTCACACACGCTCCATATTTGTTGTTACGATTTTATATGAAAAAATAAATAGTGTAAATTTACACTAAAACATTCCATTCACGTTAAATAGACGCAAAAATGTCATTTCAAGGATAAGGCCGCCTTTTTAGTCCCAATTTCCTCAGAGAGATTATTTCAAGCAGCAATAGTAATAGATATGTAAGTATTTATAAAACATAAATAATTTAAACTGACTTAATAATACACAAAAAGCCTTAAAAATGTTCAACAAAACTCGCTGGAAACAGGCCAGTTTTACCAGTACGTTGTTGAGTACCTTTATACCAACCGTCCTCTCGTTTTTTGTGTACATATATAATATCATCTACCTAAAAAACACATACTAAACGTTTACTAAATAATGGTATTTTATGATTTGTAAGTCTAACCTGAAGTTCTAATTCATACTCGCCGTTAGGAGGATAGGGAGCAATACACTTGAACCGTTCTCGCACAGTTTGAGTGGAAGTTTTTGAACTTTTATGACCAGTAGCATCCAATGAGTGCGATTTACGGTGACGGTGTACGTCTGGGCTGGAACCAGTGCTACCTCCTTGAGGAGTTTCTGTAGACCTAAAAATATTCTTATTAAATATGAATTCTCAAAATATATATTACTTTTTTAAAGTCAATTATATATAACCATTACTGGAACAGTAGAAGTGTGAACTAAATAAAAGTATAAAATCAGTAATAAATGCAATTAAATCACTGAAGATAGCTACAAAATTAGGTAAGCTACCATTCGATTCAAAAATGGCTTTTTGCAGTTTGTTTTCCTTTGAATATTGGCCTCTAAAATTTAAAATTACCTCGTATGTTACAGTTTTACTAAATTTATACTTTTATTGTAAGTCAAATGTAAACCTCAAACACTTTAAGTCGAAACTAACATTTATATGGAAAGATATCTACAAAGAAATTCATCAAAATAACAAACAACTTTCAAATATTACAATATTTAATTGATATCGATAACACAAACCAGCAAAATACTATTGAAAACCCAAATAAGTGAAAGGAATAAAGCGAAAACAACAAAACAACGCACACACCTGGAATTATGGTTCAAAATACTTGGTCTCTCTTTATGTTTCATTCTATGCGAAACCGATCCAAAAAGACGGTTATGATGATCTGCCCCCGTTGGCGGTATTTGCACTAGCTGGCCCGGACAGGAACCCGATCTAAATGTGGGAGTAGTCAAAAAAATACACACACACATGGTCATGCAAAGGGATGTAATTTCAACAAAACAAATCATTGTGAACACACAAATTGCTTGCTTTAAATGATTTTACCTAAGACTTGTAACAAAAGAAACCAAGATCTTACCTGACATGAACAGGTTGACTTGGAGGAGACAGAGTTGTGGATGAAGACACAGTTGAGTCTTCAAACACTGGGTTATCCATTGAATATGAAGAAGGTGGTGGCGATTTGGAGCGTTTCATACTTGCTAAGCGACGCATTAGACTTACTGTACCTTTTTCTTTGCGCTCTTTGTTCTAATCAATAATAAAGAATTACTTAGAGTTAAAATAACTCAAATTAGTTTTAAATCTGTAAAATACCCTTAGCGTTATTTCTGTCTTAAATGAAGAACTCAATAAGCTGGATTTGTAAAACGTGATGACTATGACAAACTAAGGATATTCTAACCATTCACACGATGTAAGTCAATGTTAAAACACACCTTGTCACTCTTAAGCTGCATATTAGAAGTGTTATTATTACGAGGCGAGTCAACGGGCCACACAGAGGAAGCAGACGGTGCTATTGACCTAGGCGGCAATTCGGGAGGTACCGGATCTGTTGTTCTGGCACTCCGCGACCCTTTTGATCCCCTAGTAAAACTTACAGGCAACTTGGAGTCGGACGATCCGACCACCCCGGGAAATGGCGTATTTAAGTCTGCTGCTCTGGCTTTAGTGACATAATTGCCGGGAAATACACCACATTTTTGAGTACGATTTGATGTTCCCTTGTACCAACCGTCCTGACAACTGTTAAAGAAATTTGTAATATATCAATCAATTCAATGTAAAATATTTGTTGTATTAAAATTCGTAAAAAACTTGTTATCATCTCTTACTTACATTTCTGTGACAGTATAAATTCCTCCTTTCTTCAATTCCAATTCATCTGGTTTTTGCGGCTTGTATGGATACAGAGCCATAAAAGTAGCGGGCAATTGAAAATCGAAACAGGCAATTGGTGGAGCTGACCTTTTACTGCTACGATCCGACACACTTGAAGACACCATTTGGCTGGCAGAAGAAGACTGAACGATTTCTGCCGAATGTCTATGAGCACTAAATAAATTTTTTGTTAAACTCATAGCCAGTGAATGAAATATGTTTGTACCTAGTAGGATGTGATACAGACATGTTATTAAGACTGTGTCGTTTTTCTTTGCCCTGATGGTGATGATGATGATGATGATGATGTGAAGACCTGCCCTCAATAGTACGACTGTGAAGCGAATGAATCAGCGTTTGTTGTTCAAGCGCACCCGGCTTACGACTGACATAAAGCAAGCGTAAGAATTTCATTTTAAACGATTACGAATTATTTAAATGTCTACCTATTATTATTCCGTGGAGAAACAGATAGTTTTTCGGCGTTAACTGGAGGACTGGCAGGAGATGACGGGGCAGTGCTTGAGTTTGAAGAAGTATTGCTGGATGACACGTTGGGAGTAGTACTAGAACTACTTGAAGTCACCTTATTTGTGCCCGACTCCGAGATCTAAAAGCATTAATAATAATATTGAGTACAATTAGTCAATATAATTCTTTACCTGTTGTGAAAGATTTTGAGTGACTGCTGTAGAGTGGTCAGTAGGTATAAGGGGTGTGCTATCTTCAGCTGTAGGTGTAGGAGGTGCGACTTTAGAAGGGCCTGGCTGAACACTAAAGTTAATATAACGAAAGTAATTTCACTTTCAAATATTATCAAATATTTTACTTTGTTGAGAGTTTCATCAATGATCTAGCCAGGCTATTCATTTCAACGAAGGCCAAGGGAAAAATTCCTATGCGGCCATCGAGTTTTCCTTCTGCCCAATTTTCATCAACACGTCTTATTACATTAATTACATTTCCCTTGTTAAATGCTAAACAACCTTCTTCTTCATCATTATTCATGCGAAAATCATAGAGAGCTTTGCACTGAGGTATGTGGCTAGGAACAGGAGTAATAATCTGCAAAATAAATATTAATTAATGCCATAGAAAACAAAATATATATAATTGTTTAAGTACTTGAACATAGCTCAAAGGGAAAACTCCTTGCTTGCCTGCACACTCCCCTTGATACCAATTGGAGTCAACTTTTTTTTAGAATGATGATGTCACCTTTTTTGAATGACAAGTCTCTGAAAATCTCAAATTGTTATTCAAAAATTTAAATAGAGTTTAAAACAAACCCTGGTTCTTTGGGAAGGTAATCATACAATGCCTTGGCATAGGGCTGATGTAGTGCGGTATATCCGGAGCTATGTTTATTGTTACTTCTGTCTATAAAATGAAGTTGGTTTTGATTTCCTTGTTGTGCTATGACAAAAGTTTTATGTCGAAAATGTATTAATTTTAAAAGATAATGGAGTTGTACCTGTTTGATGTAGTAAAGAGCTCTTATGTGATTTTTGAGCCCTTTTTGGAGGAGCCACAACTCCAGAATTCTTCATACCTTCTAGAATCCTCATCAGTAAAACATTTGGGGGAAGATCGTCGATTTTTGCAGTTACTGCAGTAAATATTGATGACAAAATTTTATAGAATTGACACAAATCAATAATATGCTTACCTAAAACTCTGCATTCCGGACATCTCAATTCTTTGTGCTTGTGTAAAATTTCTAGCAAACACTTTCTGCAAAAAGTGTGCTGACATGGCAAGACTTTACTAGATGTATCCAACCTTTCCAAACATACTGAACACTCCAACAAATCATTTAGAGTGCCTTCATCCATTTTTAGTTCATATGATATTGGAAAAATTGATTTCAATTGTTTTTATACCAGGTTACGTTTAATCTGATAACGGTTTAACTATGATAAGTGAAAATCTGAAATAATCAATGTTGGTAGTGTAATGCTGGTGGTGATGATTGGTGGCACTGCAAAAAACAAATAAACAACTTAAAATTGTTAAACTATACAAGATGATTCTTAATTAATTTAATGATTTTATGATAAAAAGTACTTATTTTTTTTATACATACAGAGTATTAGTTTTTTGAAATGTTCCACTACAAAATACAAAAAAATCTTTTGCGTATTATGTATTTCTATATGCTAGATATTCGTGAATGAGTCGTTTAAGAGGAACATAAATTTCTTAATATTCTTGACGCCACGTATAATGAATGTACATAATACCAATAATATATACAGTCAACCAGTTCAAATACAAAACCTAAAAATGCATTCAGACTTGTTTATAAAGATGCTCTAAACGATTTTTGCCACGTACCTCAAGCTACTAACAGAAGAACCCTGTCTTTTTATATAAATTTCTAGTAATATTCAACTAGATAAACATTGTTTGAAAGTATCATGATTTTAGGCAGCCGCAACCTAGTGAATCAAAAAAATATGCCTACGACAAGTATGGGCATATTATGCTACATCACTAGCAAAGGTATGCCCATGAAGGGAACCTTTTGAACCCAGTCACTACCTAGTAGCCACCAAGCATGCTTTTTTACTAACACGTATATTTCGGGCCTCCAACTTCAATGAAATAAATTGTACTCTGGAATTATAAAAATACGATCTACAGTTAGATAAACGATCAGTCACCTTTTAAGATCTCTGTATATTCTTTCACTATGGATAATCTCTATTGTAAATTAATTCTAATAAAACACAGAATGGAATTTGAGAACAATGCAAAATCAAAGTACCAAATCGAAACCAGTGTTGATTAATTAACATTCCGTAACCTGATCAACTGCATAAGACTTCCGGTCATGAAAGAAAGAATCGAGTTCGTCATACCTTGGGCGCGGTGCAACCAAAACTTCTATGGACATTTTTCACATTTCCAGTGTTCCATTTTATTAAAAAACACAACATTCATAGATGTTTTAGAAAAACGTACGTTGATTAATTAAAGAACATGGGTTCAATGCAACTCAAACAAAAATCACAAAGGAAATTATGCAAATAAAATATGAAAAAATGCCAGTGAAAGGCGCCAATTGACAGAAACTTGACAAGTTATTGCTGATGACAATTTCATTTGACATTTGACTTTTTAGCTTTATGCCATGTTCCTAGATCTGTTTGGTATATCAATGTTGCCATATTTTGCCCCACACAGGAGTAATTAAAATATTTAAACCAATTCGAACTCAATTTAACTACAAAAGCTCTTTTCAAAATACTACTTAACATCTTTGCAGAGCCTTGAAGAGAAAAATTATAAATTAATCAAGAAAACAAACTTTAATGAAAAAAAAAATACTGTGACAATGTGTATTGATAGGGACCAATAGGAAATTTTAGTTAATTCATTTAAATGTCGCTAGATGTCGCCAATTGACGCATGCTCTTGTCATTCATCTCCCCACCACCATACCGGCATTATCCGTCAAAGAAGGAAAACAAAATTTAGTTGAGGTGAATGCGTTGGAGGTATTGGTTGTTGCAATGAAGCCTGGCTTTAAAGTTGGTGATTTAGTTTGGTAAGAGATCTTTACATGAAGAATTATATTTTTCTATACGTTTAAATTCAAATATAAATTCTTGTTTTAGGGCGCGTATAACAAATCAGACAGTTTCAGCATGGCCCGCTCGGGTAAGTTGAAAAGTTTCTGTGCCGCCAAACTGCCGCTTTCCCTTGAATAGAGTTTTCGCATCTCGAAACGCTATTATCTGATGCGTCGGCTTGCATCGACCAATGAGCATAACTGTTTTTGAAACTTAGCGTTTCGATTTGATAAATTTAATGTGCATAAACTCTTCGAATGCGCGAGTTGTTTGTTTTCTTTTAAACATATAACCTCAAATTTAGAAATGCTAGGAATTTGCACATTTCAATACATTTTAAAGAATTAGACGCTAAAATTATCAGTTTGACAGTTGAAAATGACCCTAATCAATAAAGAAAATACAAAGTTTAAAAAAATATATTTTTTTAGATTGAGCCCCAACCTGAAAAGCCCAAGAAGGGACAAGTTTATGTCTATTTTTTTGGAGCTAAAATAGAAGAGCAATAGTAAGTTATGAAACCGTATAGAAATATTAAAAAAATTATAAATTCTCTTATAGTGGATGGGTGGCTAATACTGGCATTATTAAATATGATGAAGAGAGCAAGGCTAAACTAGAACAGGCATCTTCTAGAGCAGATTTTAAATTAGCTATTGAGCAAATCGACATTGAGTATAAGAAGGTTAATAATGTTTCAGTTATATTTTAAAATTTATTTAATTTTGTAATTGCTGTTTAGCTGCAAGAAAATGAAATTGGAAATGCAAAGACACCAATCGAACCTGAGGTTGAGCCTGAATTACCAAAGAGAGGTCGACAGGTAAAAACATCATTTTTATAAAAATAAATACTCTTTATTTCCATTAGCATAGCAAGTTTCTATGAAATTAGGTACGTAAGAAACAGTTTACTCTGTTAGAATTTCAATACTCTTTTGTTTATTCTTGCAAATTTTCTAGATGCATCAGTTTTAACCATTCTTTCTCTATTATTTATGAATTAAAAAAATTGGTTTCATTACCGAACAACAGCCTGATAAAGAAAATTCTTATTGTAAAGTTTAATTGACCTAGAAGTTAAATTTTACGACAATAATATTGTGAATTTTCTGGCACTAATCATTTATCTTATATTGCTTTGGTTTGTAAGATTTAGTAAAAATGAACAGAGCGCCGCGTTAATGTGGTTACATACGTAACTGTAAACTTGACAAGCATATATGATCAATTTTTTTCTACAAGTAAACTTTAGTGTCTGTAGAAAAATTTTGTGCAAGCATTTTAATTGTACACGTCGCTTGAGGATGGATTGAATTTGAATGGACAAGCCACGCTTACACAATGGCAATGATTTGTTCTTTTCTTTAACCACTATTTACACCACACATCGCGTTTCTTCTTTCGGATC
Organism: Hypothenemus hampei; assembly: GCA_013372445.1. NCBI lineage: Eukaryota > Metazoa > Arthropoda > Insecta > Coleoptera > Curculionidae > Hypothenemus > Hypothenemus hampei. The sequence continues at coordinate 649,413 of JABRWK010000004.1, forward strand.
TTTCTTTTATGGACAAGGCAAAAAGCAGCCAAGGGAAGTGCATCATCGTCCGAATTCGACATGGCTCTAGCGCAAATTGATGTTTGTTCAAGCATACTTGTATCTTGAGGTGTCTCAGGGAAATTTTCCATGTTTGTACAAAAAGATTGATTATGCATGCTTGTCAAGTTTGCAGTTACGTGTGTAGCCACCTTTATATGTGATTAGGCTTGTGCTGATCAAAATATCAACACAAGACAACTTCAAACTAAATGTGCTCATCGATATTTTATTTCTTATATTGAATTGTAAAAAATTGGATGGACAAAATATAAGCAAAGCATTTTATTCCTCGATGAAAATGAAATGAATCAAGTAATATGCGCTTATAACACGAATTAGGCGAGGACATGAAAGTACAGCTCTCTAAAACTGATTTAATAAAAAATGCTTTCATTGTGCAACTTGTCATAATTAAATCTATGATTCGAAAAAACATAAAGATTCCCCACGCAATTTTAGTTTAACATTTTAAAAAAGTATACATAGCACTTACAGTTAGCTACACATTTCTAAAACTCATTACGCGACTAGACGGTTAGCTAAGTCTAACATACATAGATTTTTTTCTAAGTTGGTCATTATGGAAAATACCATTCTTTATAACAAGATGCTCGTCGCTTCTTCATTTGTTTTTCTTCAACTATTCTTCATATGTACATATAACAAGTAATTGCTTTCCCTTTTCTATCATTAATTTTCATTTTATAGCAATGTCTTAATTTTTAACGAAACTAATGTCATCGAACCAACTTTAGGTAACTATAGGAGATATATAAATATTTAGTACAGATAAATTAAACGTGTGTGTAGCAGGTAAAATGTGACAAATCCTATGAGGTTAGCGATAAAAGACTGTTTACGGTACTAATTATTCTATTGGAGTGAAAATATTAGAAATTACTCAAAAATAGTGCAAAAACAATAATAATCCAGGACAAGAATCACAAGTCCTTGTCTTCTGATCGAAGATCGCAAAACCCATCGAGATGTTTGAAAATCCAAATTGCCTCTTTCCATAAGGAAAATGTTTGCAGGAATTTATTGGAATTGTAGGGACGTTTTATTCTTTTACTTTCATCGTATCTTTCATACAGTTAACATTGCGTACTGCTATCAACTTAATGATGAAATAAAATAATTTGGTGAAAATGGTAAAACGCAAGTCTTTTTAAATTTTCATTGTTAGCAAGAACAACACTGTGTGAGTTAGATAGAACTGTTTTGACGCAAGACAAACACAAAAATATCCTTGGATTCACTAAAACCCACATGCAATCATCAAGTTTCAATCATTAAAAAACCGAGAGGTTTTGACTCAAATTTGTTCTATTTCCAAAATTTGGTTTTTTTATACTTTTAGTCATCCAAGCGACACAGTATTGAAAGCGGCGAAACTTCAGTTTCAACAACCAAAACAAAAACAAGCAAACGAAAAGCCACATCAGATCTTAAAGAGAATGGAACAAAACAATATAAAGTAGCCATTGTGTCTGATAACATAACAAACGATGGAAGATCGACTCCAAATTCGGATTCACAATCAACTGAAAATAACGTATGTCATATTTGATTTTCTATTAATTTCTAAAATATTACAATAAATGTGTTTTTTTTTGCAGGAATTGTCAACTATGGACTCAAGCTCAATGCCAGATGACGATCCTACTGCGCACACAATAGGTTTCTTAGGATTGGGCATAATGAGTACTGGTATGGTGAATAATTTGATTAAAAGAGGTCATAAGATTAATCTCTGGAGCCGAGATAACCAAAAGGTAAGTACAATTTTTAGCAACTAAAACTCATTATTTAAAGGTTTACTTTTTATTAGTACTAAGTTGTTGTAGAATAATGGCCTACAATTTTAGAGACATTATTTTAATTATTTTGAGAAAATATTAACAGTTGATTTTCACAAAAATAGATTATTTCCTTAATGATGGTTCCATCAAATACACAATAATTTGAAGTAAATAATAACTTTTAAGGTTTCTCATCAAATATAATGAAACAAATAGCTCCACAACATGAATGTTTTCATTTTGAAAATAAATATTAAAATACGTCTTGCAATTTGTTCATTATCAAAGATCAGCAATAAAAGTTTGGCGAAAAATTAATCTCCTGAATAATTAGAATCAGTCTTTACAGCACTTTCTTGCTTGCAGGAATCAATTCATAAAAGAAATCTAGCAACTTTTAATGTAATCTCAAACTGCATATGATTTATCAGATCAACATAGGTTTGAATTAGGATTTTTGAAGTCATATACATGAATCATACAATAAATTGAAGACATCTACCAACATAAAAAACACACTTTCGGGGGGTTCAGGTCACTAATTTGTGATATTTTTCTTAATTAATGTTTATTGTCCCAGTTCATATACTTTTAACACTTGCACTTAAACAAATCATTCTTATTTTAAACCCTGTCCTATCAATAATAGTATTTTACTAAAATCAACTATAAATCACAATTATGTATGTATTTATTTTTTTATTGTTGCGCACTTTCCTAAAGAGAAGTCTCGTGAATAGCGTTATTGCTGTCTAAATCATTATCGATTGAAATATCTCCATTTTTCGTTGATAGTTCTTGCAAATTTTTAGCAGGAATCACTTTATTGCACTTAGTTTCTTCAGCAAGTACCGTGACATTTACCAGATCACATGATTCATCATCATCCAAATTTTCGGGATAGAAATAACCTTCTTTGGAGGTGGAAGGTCCACCAAATACAGGCATTCTCGGTCTTGTTTCAATATAATTAATATGAACACCTGCTAAAACATCATCGTCCTCTGTAGGTGATAGAATTTTAGAGCCGATTGATCGTTCTGTGGGCGTGTAGTAGAGTGACAGGCGACTTTGTGTTAAATTTTCTGTCTCGTCCGTGTTTTCGCCCAAATTGCTCAATTTTTCGATCTTCGATTTAATGTAGAAATCTACGTTTTCCAAATCAGTAGGATCAAAAACCAAGCTTTCGGCACGACCACAGGTACCAGCTCGACAATTTTCGAAATATAAACTCGGTAGATTTTCAAGAACCTTATTTAAAGTCTGTTGTTGATATTTGTAAGTTTCACGGAGCTGAAGTACTTTGTGCGCACTGAACTTGCGAATTTTATTACGTTGGAAGACGTAGTTTTCTCTTACCCAATTTAGTTGCGTTGTGGAATAATCACGAACTTTGCGTACCTTAAATTAGAAGCAGTAGTAATGATATTACAATGTATGACTAATAATTACTTGATCACAATACTGTCCGCGTAAAGTTGACAAATGTTGACTGCTTATGTCTCTGAAGTCTTTTAAATGTTTTGTCTGGGACTGATAGCTTGTTTGTATCCATTCCATTTGCTGAGCGCAATTATCCTTTATTCTGGTCACCTTTAACACAGCTTTGATGCATGCATTTTCTATGAGGAGTATCTTTTTACCTGTTGAGTGTAATTGTCCCGAAGTTTCTCCAATTGTTGCGATTTGTATTGTTCGATGTTATCCAGCATAGCGTAAATTTGCCTGGCTTTAGGCGATACTCGATCTCTTTTACAGAAACTGCAAAAGTTGTTTAATATTCCAAACCTAAATAAGAATTAATAATCAATGTTGTACTCATAAAACTTAATAGAACTTCCGAAAGTATAATATCAGCACATTCCCAAAATAGATTGTTATATCTAAAAGCACTTACTTATTAAGTATATAACGTAGGAATTGAATAAAAAGCGTAAGTCCTAGGAAGCCGGCTGCGCTCTGCGTACCCACAATTAGACTTACGATGCGTACATGGTTCCAATCGGTCGGATCGATGTGCAATAGGACGTCTTCGCTATGGTTGGCAATAGGATTACTTGCGTAGCAATAATATCGGCCACAATCGCTTCGTGTTACATTACGAATCCAAAGGGTTCCATTGTCCAGCACCTGATCAAACAAATTCTATTATATATTTAAGTGAGCCATAAATTACGTAGATTACATGTTTTTTATACTGATTTTACAACATACGGTATTACTCACTTGGAATGATTTATGAGTATTGTTGCGTTTAGGCACAGGTCAAAGACACTTTCAGAATGAAAACTTTTAAGTTTCTTGTCTAGACGCTTGAATTTAAATATTTAAAAAAAATCGTGGACCTGAATATGTCATTCCGAACGTAAGCGATTTATCTGGCTGCATTCCAGGTGGCAACCTGGGTTTCCTTCTAAAGGTTAATTCGTCCGCATTGCAGGAGAAAATCCTGTTCATACCTGAATCCTAGGCGGAATGATCCTTAAAGGTGTCATAAAATCGTCGTGGGCGTGTGGATGTTTTTTGAAGACGTCTGGTATGCCCGCGTCGGGATTCCAATGGAACACTTCTCGTTTTGGAGTAATCCATGTGATTGAAGGAACCGGATATGCCGCATATCTAAAAGAAGGAATTAAGATTTTCCGTTATAAAGAACTTATATAGTTAAAAAGGAAATGTCTATCGATTTCACAATTCTGATGACGTAAACCGCTTTTCCACGAATGCCAATTTGTGATTTCTTTTAAAATTCACTACAATAAAGGCGATTCAATTCTATTATAAATAGAATATTATTGAAAGTATAACTAGGAAAATTGTACAAAAATTTCCTTATATATTTTTAATGATAAATTCAAAACTTAATACAACGTTGATTAAATTTTAATTGGAAATAACCTGGTATAGAACGAAATTTTAAAAATAAACGCACAATGACGATAAAAAATTTTAAAAGAGCAAATCTTAAAACTGCGAACTAGAGCAACTATATCATTCAGCGGAAAACTCACCTACACTCCAGTAGAGCGTCCGATCTTAGTCTATAAAGCTTCGTGGGTGTTTTATAGACGATTTGAGGTTTGGTGCAATTGAGATGATGCAAAGTTGGTAACATGTCGTTTGGATAAGCGTCGGGACCGCATGTCAACTCTGACATGGTAATATTTTTGTGGGTTTCGGCCCAATCGGCAAACCAATACATGCGGCAGTCACATGCCCATGGGTTATCTGCGATATTTAACTCTCGCAACCTGAAATACAAGTTAGACAAAGTGGAATATTAAAAAAAATGTATGATTACCTCGTTAAGTTCATCACGCTCTGTGGAAGGAATGTCAAAGAATTGCCGCTGAAATCCAATTTTTCCAATGTTGGCGTATCAGCGAGAACATGAGTCTCAACCTCTCGTAACTTTCTATTATTTTTTAATGATAAATTTTGTAATTTCGGAACCCCTAGCAATTCCGAATTATGAATCTCTTCGATTTCCGTATCGTCCAACGTCAAGGACAACAAGTTCGGGCTGAAATGCATCAGTCCAAATGTAAGATGAGTAAACTTATTGCCGCTCAAATTCAATTCGACAAGACCCCGTAATCCTCTGAAGGTTCCGCTTGCCAAGTTAGTTAACGGATTATGCGCCAGATTTAAGTACTCTAATTTGTTCAAGGAATCGAATAAGCCTTTGGCAATATGCTGTAAAGCGTTATTGCTTAAATCTAATCGACGCAATTCGGTGAGATCGGCAAGAGCATTTGAAGTCAATTTAGTGATGCGGTTATTGTTCAAACATAACATTTCGATGTATTTATTAAATTTGAAGAAATGGTCAAGAAACGTTGCCAGATAATTAAAGCTCAGGTCTAATTCTACCATATGTTCCATTGCGAATACCTAAAGAAGTCAATTTATAGATATATTTATGTATTTGGTTTTACGATTTTTTAATTACCTGAAAAGGCAACGCTTGCAGCTGATTGTGGCTCAGACTCAACGTTTTGAGCTTTTGATTTTTAAATGCATACCTCGGGAGATCGGCGATTTGATTAAAAGAAAGATTCATGTGAACGAGACTAGTGAAATTGACAAATTGTTGGCTTTCTAATTCATTTATAATGTTATTACTCAAATCCAATACTTTCAAATTCTCGGGATTTACTAAAACTTCTTTTATACGAATCAACTCTGGAAAAATAAGAAACTAACTGAAGACGAATTTATCTGAAAACAAAATTGAAAACTTACCGCTGTGAGTCCATTGCAAATGGCGCACGAATCTTAAATTAATCTGGGCCTCGGTCACATTCTTCAATTCCAAATGGGTTACATCGCTTGGAAATAGCAAATTCTTTGCGCTGCGGTTCTCGCATCGCAAGAAGGAAATTTTGACAAAAAGGCAACCTTCGGGAGCAGAGAGGACTTCGCCATGGCGAGTGTGTGTATCCACCGATACCGAGAGGAAAAGTACAAGAAGAATCCGAGATAGAATACGGTGGCGCCGTCGCCCATCAGACGAAGACGCCAAGCCGGCGTGTATCAGCCGGCTGAGTGAACCCATTCTTCCAATAGCATTGTCTTCAATACAAATAAGCAATAACAAGGAGTGTTAACCTAGAAGAAAATATTAATATTCTGTCATTACGTGGTTTACTGGAAAAGTTAATCGTTTTTAACTGGTTATGTTTTATCGATTTTATTTATTGACATTTTGGAATTGTAAGTCGTGGAGGTCGAGCTTAAGGAGCCGTTAAATGCCAGATTTCTTAGGGACTTATATTTGTTCGAGTCTTGAAATGCGACTGCACAAATAGAAAATGACGCAGCAATCATAAAACATGGCAAACATTATCTTCTGAATTTATTCTCTCTTTTTATCCATTGACTTTGGCATATGTCCCACTCCACAACATTTACCAAGACTCATGAGTGTTTTCGAAAACTAGAAAATGGACGACTGAAAGCACATTTATGAGGGCATGTCAGTTCCGAGACGATATACATAATATTTCTTGTTTTCTTTTATTATTCGTTCGACCCGAACGGGTTTTTTTAAAGGTTTCCTAATGGAAATCCGAATCGATTTCGATCCGAATCGGCAATATTTAAACTAATTATCCAAGTCCAGAGTACGAAGGTCAAAGATTACGGACTGAATGTTTATTTACGAAACGGCAATATTTCTTAATTTTCGTAATTGATAGTAATCGTTCCAGTACAATTCTATATTAATTTCTGTACAAAGTAGTATAACCATAGTCTTTTGTTTAACGGTTCATAATTGCTTCTATTGTTTTGTAATAACCACAATCAAACCCAAATCATTAAGTTTATGTATCAACTTTCCCTAACATACGGTAAAAATTCATTATTTATCTAGTTTTTAATTTTGCATAACTACTGCCTATGTAATTCCACATTTCGCCAAGGTCATAAAAATGTCATAATCGGCCTGAAGCTCCCATAATATGTCTTAAAATAACTTTTCAAATCAGAATTATGTGTGTGACTAACACTTCCCACATTCATCTATTTGTCGAAAAAGGCATTTTCCACAAAATGCGAAGAATTTTAATATCACTAACGTTTCTTTTTCTATCACTTTCGCTGGCATTAGTGTTTTCTTGATTAGCATGAGCTTAAAGCATAATAAAAATGTCATTTAGTCGAAGTGTGGAAACTTTCTTATAAATGTAATGAGAAATTTCAAAAAAGATCAATATTAATTAAGCAGTTAAAGGATAAATTTTAAATGGAAGTTTCTCATTTATCTTCATAAAAAGTTCATACCTGCATTATTGCAAAAGAACCCACACACATTCGTAAAAGTTGGTGGGAATATGTAGAAAATTTGATTGCCTTGAAAAACTTTTTCTTGTTTGTTTAGAAAAACCGCGCCCCATGCTAAGAAAAATAGAACTAACTCGCTTAAAAACTTTATCGATTTCCTTGGTTAAAGACAGCCAGACCCATTTTTTTCATGATATACTGGAAGTTTTATTTTCATTAGCTGGTATACCGTCCGCATATAACATGGATACAAAACCAAATCAATTAATTATTTGTTGTTTATTATTTTACTTTTATAAATAAATGTTTATTAGGTTGTTCGCTCTTTTAATGCAGATTAGCCGCGGTACTAAAACCTTTCCTGTTATTACACAAACCGTGTTAATTAAAAATGGGCTTTTCGTTAATGAAACTTGCTACGTTTTTATTGACGTCATTAATTCGAAGAAAGAAGAGTTGCGTTTGGCCTAAAATTATTTTTAGAAAACCAAATTATGTTGCAGACATTTTTAGGCAAAAACGAGGAAAAATTGAGCAATAGTTATTAATTTAAAATTAAAATTTAAACAATAATCTTATTAATACGTGACTTACGATTAGATAAAGAAACGCCATTTTAGTTTCGAACAACAGGAAGTTTATGCTCTTTTGTGTTATGCATAAATTACTCTTTCGCAAAGGAAACAATAAAATTGTAAGAAAAAATATACTACAGGATAGAGCCGTAACTTTGCTCACATATAGTTTATTACATAGTTGTAACACGTGAAGCAAGATAGCAACTTTCGTTTGTTTACTGATAAAGGTTTGATATCCATATTCGCATTTGATTGTCAGACGTAATGTGTGCGCATTTTATTCTATTTATTTATAAAATAATACTTACCTGCCTAAATATTTACGAAAAACCTAACTCGGGCTGTGTATTTTTATTACTTTTGCGTTTTATATAAGTAGGTACGTTAGCAGACTGATTATGTTCAAAGTTGGGGGAATCCATTACATCTAATTATGTTGTTGAAAATATAGCAATTGAATTTTCTAATTTCGTACGGTGAAATTGGTGCTTTTCACCGGTAATGTTTAAGGTTTTATTAAGACTACTTGCAAGATTTTACAAAACTATGAGCTTCTCTACTGTCACACCTGTAGGTGACGTCGAATGCCACAAGAGTAGTATTAAAGAAAGTTGATGATGTAACATATTTAAGGACGACAAGAAACAATATTCGTTTGTATTGCTAGATTTGTTTCAACAGAGCAAATACTGTACGTTGTGCGGTAATAATCATGTACAAAAAATCAAAAATGATTCAACAAAAAAAATGACCGTTTAACGAATAATGCTTTGTAACGTTCCAAGTAACTTGGGATCATTCGTGAATTGGATTCCGTATGATCATTTCGGCACACGATAAAACTAGAAATTGAATTGGACTGATATGCGCCTGTGCTGCATAGGAGCCTTTTTGATTAATTGTTTAGGTTACGTTTTAAATTTAGATTGAGTATTATTATTAATTTTGAAAAAGTGCGAAAAACAAACTCATATGTAGGTCCTAATTTTCCACCAAAGCAAAGTAAATTTGTAAAAGTATGGTTAGGAAAATAAAACAGCATACAAAACACATACCTTCCTATCAACGAGAAACCGAACAAATTTAGCGCCTGCGTAGAAAATTAATCGGAACAATTCTGTGATGGTATAGGACGGTGCAAATGTACCGTGTTGGAACAAAGTTATTGTAAACGTGCGAACAAGTTGGCCTTATTTAGCCTTACATTAGAATAGTCATTCCTATGTTGAACCTCTTAACTTTATTATCTACAAAGCATCTTTATACTTGCTTCATCTAAATGTCGTCCTATTATGATCTTTTTTAAAAAATGAACACTGTCATACGTTAAAAACAACATAATTAATGTTATTTAAGTTCGGGTGCTACTTCATTAACAACTTATATTACCTAATAGGAACCTTGACTTGTTTTCTTTTTACATTTGACTGTAGGTATTATGGTAGTAGTTAAAGAGAGTCGAAAGCGATGTTCTTTTCTTAAATTTTATCAATTTAGTAGCCTACCTTGTAAATTATAAAATCAACTTGTCCTTCACCAAGGTAATAAATGTAATATCTACCAGAAAAAGTTGGAAAATTATGCTTTTCTAAAAGATAAAAACGTAAACTTAACAATAAAATACCAACCTATAACCACATTGCTCTCTCACAGCCAGCAACAGTCATTAAGCATTGAAACAAACCATCTAGAGAGATATCGATACTACCGTCTAATGTTTCTTGTGATTGTTTGAGATAAGGGCGGTCACGTTCACCTCAACGAATCACCTTAAATACCGTGCAAAAGAATCCGTAAATTCTATGAAAAAATTTAACAGAATTTGGTTCTTTGAATAAACGCTATAACGTTAGGAACTCGGCCACGGCTTGATAGACAGACCACGTCGCCTCGAACTACACCACAGCTGTTTTCGTCGAAACGGGCTCGAAGACGCGAGTTTGCCCGACTGGGATCGATTTCGATCTGAACGTTGTTGCCAAACTTTTCCATTTTCGGGTTATTTAGGAAATGTATTATCATTCTTTTTTGTTAATGTTTCAAGTTAATGAGAGTCTCTGTTGTAGGATTAATAATCTATGCTAAAAAAATTACTATTAATACTATTAATACCAATATCTACTTATAAAAAATCGATGTAGCACTATCGATAGAAATCGATACAAAAATTTCATAGGTCCTTATATGTATAAAGAAAAATCAAACTCCTTTCAATCAATAGTTTTTAAAGCTTTTAAATCCAAACTACCAAAAATCTATTCTGATGGCCACAAAAATCTACTATCTTTCCTACCTATACTTTTTGATAGTTGTTGAGTAGTCGAAAATACCGATATCTATCGATAGTTCTCCATCACTGCTAAAGAATGTGCTACTACGAACTTTTAATATCATGTAAACACTAATCGGGTCGTAAAATATTGGCTTAGAATGTTAAACTTTGATGGGATTTGCGAAAGAAAACATTTATATATGTGGAAATAAGATAGGCCATCATGGAATGGTGCTATAATAGTTTATTGAAACGATTCGATGACGTTGCTTTGAAAAGGAAGTAGTCTCATTTCTTGAAGAAAAATGTTGCCACCATTGTAGGGGACGAGTTCATTTCTCCGCAATCAATAAGTTTTCATCAACCCAATCAAGATTTGCCCTCTGGAATTTCCTCTATGTGAATTTCAAATATGAAACAAAAATACTTGACTGAAGAATGTCATCAATGTCACATCAAAAAAACTTTCTGTAACCAATTGTAAGATAAATATCTAAGGCCCATATTCAATTAATGGGTAACAGTGATTGCGAGGTGAATCGAGTTGGAAGGAGACTATATTGAAAATGAATTTAAAAAATTGAAAGTAATTTTTATTCTCAACACAGAGACTTATCATTCAGCCCTTGTATATGGATTTAATAAAAAGAATTAAAAATCAATCATTTTTTATTGTTTTATAATTTGTCTACATTTTGCGGATATTTTATTGTTTTTATGAAAAAAAATATCCAATTTGTTATTAAACCTATAATTAAATAGGAAATACATAATTACCAAATGACATCTAAGTTGGCATCTAATTTGGCAACATCGCATAATATTTTAATTTATGATTTAAAGCCTACCTGAACAATATCTACCATGGATTATCCTGTACGAATTTCCATCACATTAATTGATTTTGGAATGTCATATACAAATTAGATATTTTATATTCCCATAAAATAGAAAATCTTCTTGATCGTACCAAGTACTTGAAGAAGTTCAGATAGATCAACTTTGAAATTTTTACGCTTCAAAGACGATTTGAAAGTGGATTATTGCCACATTGAGGGCGTGAAGAATGCATCCTGGCTTACGTTACAAATTTATTTGCTTTTAATTCATTTATTCTCCACAATAACATTCTTTTTATTATGTGAAAATCAAATGAATGTATTTTGAAATAGGAAATAATTTTCCAAATCAGAAAAACTCAACCCACTGAGCACCCTGTATAATGTATCAATACCTCCTCATACATTTTCTATATTAAGATTTTATATCATTAATTTTTTGATTTTATAGTGTTACAACTTAAAAGAAGAAGCCGACAAGATAGAACCACAGAGAGTGAACGTATGCGTAGCTCCATGCGATGTAATGAAAGATTCTGACATCGTCTTTAACTGTTCATCGGATCCAGAATCAGCTAAAAAGGTACAGAGCTTTAAAGTATGTTTGTGATTTTCACTGCAAAAAATTATAATTCCTTAGAATGTATTTGAAAATTGTGGAGTTATATATGATGACGAGCCATTAAATGGAAAAGGATTTGTTGAAATGACGGGAATCGATCCAGAAACTTCGTCGAAAATTTGTAAGGGAATAGAAGAAAAAGGAGGAAGGTACAAAAAGAATTTCTTTACTACATACATAATCATTATAATTCATTTCACATACATAGGTATCTGGAAGCTCAACTTCAAGGCAGTCGGGATGAGGCTGCCGAAGGCACTTTAGTCGTTTTAACTGCAGGAGACAATAGTTTATTTATGGATTGTCAGAGTTGCTTTAAAGCTATTGGAAAAGCTTCTTTTTATTTAGGAGAAGTTGGAATTGCAAGCAAGGTGTACCTGATACTTCAATTGATGCAAGGTGTATACCTTAAGATATATTTTTTAAAGAGATATTTATAATTGTCAATTTATAATAGGCATTTCTTTGGTGGGCCTAGCAGAAGGATTAGTCCTAGCAGATCGTTGCGGTATTTCTGGCCAGGATATTCTAAATATATTTAATATGACCAATATGGCATCTCCGTTTTTAACTAATAAAGCCCAGAAAATTATTAACAAAGATTTCAAAGAGGTAATATATGAATTCATTTAGAACATTTTATAAAAATTATTTAGCTAAATGGGATTGAAAGAAGTGAGAGGTTTTCTTCGAACACCATTAATTAAAGATTTGATTTACATTACAGGTGGAACTTTCCATTAAAAACATGCAAAAGGACATCCGACTGGCTCTCGGTTTATCCAACGATTTGATGCAACCGTTGATGTTAGCATCAGCGGCAAATGAAGTCTTCAAGCAGTCTCGCAAGCTTGGTTACGATGACCACGACTGCTCTTGTATCTATATGAAAGCTAGATACTAGAACTTGTAATTGTCAAAGAAATACATATGTCAAAGATTATTAATTTGAGACGTAAAATTGATTTTTTTTTTATAGAAATATTTTTGACTTAAACTTTTTTTTCAAAATTTTACTTTAATTATATCGTATGTTCAAATTCATTAAATAACTTAGACGACTTTAATTGTCGAATTTGACATGTACTTTAAAAGGTTTTAGACTATATGACTTATAATTAAATATGTTTAAGCGACAGTTTTTATACATTAAATAAATCGAAATATTGTTGTTTATTATTTGTCGTCTAGGTACAAATTATTAATGCGTTTAGATTTTATTTTTTTCTATTCATTAATTTTGTGTTTTAATATTATACGATTTTACTTTTTATATAGTAAGTTTAGGATAAGAAATAATGGACGATAGGGTTCAATGTTTTCATAACAGATTCAATTTGAACATATTGAGTTCCAATGTTAGTAATAATATGCCGCGATGATTTTAGTATTTGGAATCGAATTTTCCAAATTCAAACGATTCAGTTTAATATTTTTAAGTCGTAAAACGTATCTTTAATTGATTATAGATATAACATCTGAATATTGTGAACCCTTTTTGTCATTTTTAAAACCAATTTAGAAAATATTTTAAACACATTAATGCACGTTTATAGCAGTTATGTAATTTAATGTAGGTTGAAATAAAAAAAAACGTATGTATTTGTTTTGATTCATTTCCTATTTTTTACTATTCGTTTTAAAATTTTACTTATTTTAAGACGAATTTATAAATAACGACCAGTGGTTTGAATAGTTTTTTTTTATACACAGGCAATGAGTCGAACAAATAAAAAGAAACAAATGCTACGACTTGAAGATTTCGAGATAAATGTTTCAACCATTATATGTCGATGTCCATGCAATGGATCGATATTGAACTATTTTTCTCGAAGTCTTTAATGAGAAGCATTTATTTCATTTTATTAACTCGACCCAATAGATTAAAAGCACTAAAATCTAGACTACCAATAAATATGGCAACATAGGAGTAATTTTTTTCTATAGTGTATTTTTTGTACTTTGAGATAAAAACTCGAAACGTACTCTAGATTTGTAATTTTTACACAGTTATTAGTTTTATTCCAATAAAGTTATGTACAAATTTGGAATAATGTAATAGTTACATTTTTAAAAAGGCATGAGGTAAGCAGATTAAAACTTATGTCATTAAGAAAATGTTCTCAAATTGGCAACCATGTAATCCAACTAAAATGAATTTAAGAAAATAACTGATCACACATATTTCCATTATTAATTTGCTAAAAGTTTTCCGTAAAAGAACTCTACTTTGATCCTAAAAAAACTTTACAAATCGTTCCGTAAGTTCCACTACTTGATACAATTTTTCTTATATTTTGGTTATAAAACTTGTTCAAACATCATTTTTAGTACTCCCTAACGTAAACATTTTTCGATATCCCAATTGATTCCAATACTAAACTTCAAATTGCGTGTTCTATTTACGAAAAAGTATTAACAGCTTATTGTAAAAGGAATGAAACTTTAGGATTGAAAATGTATTATTTTTTTACAAAGTCTCTCCTTAATTCTTCTTATTTTATATATCGAGCCTGCAATGCCTCTCTTGTTAATTTTTTTTTCTTTTTGATCTTCCAACTACTTTTTCACACCTCCAATTATGGGTTTTTTGGAAGAAAATCTTTGAGTTTGTATACTTTTTTCAGTTAAAAAAAGACCATAATGCGAAGGAGCTAAATCAAGTGAATGTGACGTATGTAGGTTCCACAAATTGTTATTGTTCGACTTGTGACGTGACATGTTGTCAGGTGTATCTATAAGACACTTTTTCAAGAATTTAGTCGTTAAAAATTGTACCATAGTTGTCCGAAAAAACAAAAAACTGGCAAAAAATTTTCGGGACGATTTCTAAGTACGAAATTTTTGCTCCCAGAAACTAAGAATTCATTTCACTAATTGCTGATTAACTTCTGAATCATAGAAATATTACCAGATTTTATCTACAGTGAAAATTCAAATCTACTCCAACTTTAGCACAGATTGGTCATCATGTTTGCACTCCCTTCGATTCACACTTACGCATATTATCGCTTCAATATTACAATTTGATAACTCAAAAATTGGAATTTCGAGACAAACGTGTTGGAAATTTCGTGAGAAGTTAGGGGAGAGAGGGGGATGTCATATCGTCAACTTTTTACATTATCTATGTGTATAAAATCATAGGCATTTCACATTCAGTTTCCACGACTACAACTAGTGTAGGGGTACATAAAATGAACCTTATAAGCACTTATCCCAAAAGTTTCCATTTTTGATTTATCAAGTATATAAAAGCGACAATACGATAATGAAATCAACATGAACAACATTCTGTTGAATTCTGGAAATATCCTGAATATTAGTTATGCGTTTTAATTCGATTCGATGGTTATTAACAAAGGTGCACACGTAAATAATTGAGAACAAATGCTCTCTGGAGGAGATTTGTTTCTTCAAAACAACGTCCCCTATTCACCCGATTTAGCTCGTTTAGATTTTCATCACTGTCCTAAATAGAAGAAAAATTGAATAGACCAAACGTTTTCTTTTAACGATGATGTTGTTGGGGATGTTGACAAGTAGTTTGTTGATCCAGATTATTTTGCAGACTTGTTGAACAAAGTGTATTGAATCACGGGGAAATTACATAGAAACATAAAATGTTTTCCTCTGTATCGAATTTCTTATGAAACAAATGCCAATTTTAATGTACAAGAGTACACTGAGCAAAGGAAAACGTCCTCCAAATATGACGTATAATTGAAATTAACATATTTAAGATGTTTTGCTATTATCTATGTAGGTTCGCTGAACGATTTCGCGTCACATTTTATTGATGTAATCTAGGTTGAATGCTAATAAAAGCAAGTAAAATCGTAAGGAGAGATTATTCAATCGAAAGATTAATTCGATAATCGGCATCGATAAATTAAAATCTTTCTTCGAGAGTATACTCGAAGTGGTTTCGATCGCCGCTGTAGCCGAAAAGCGAAAGGAAAACCAACGGCCATCAAGAGCGCAAATTCTTCGGCTGCAAGAAATCGGGCCCGTCACTCGCGATCGGTGTTCGCAGGAACCACGCCGCCTCCGTCAAGGACACGGTTAGTTCTGTAACGGTCCTTCGGGTACTGTCCTTTAATCATTGCCCAATCAATACGGAAGTTCTTGAAACGCGACCACCCATTTTGGACATTGGATTTTACCAGAACACGACGTTAATCAGCACCGCGATTTTCGAAATTCAGTGTTCGCGCTTTCGTTGATGCGCATGTTCGTTCCTCTCCTCCCACCCCCTAACTGGTGCTAGTGTGTGATGTAATTGCATTATCACGTGACTGGTTTCAAATGTTTTCCTTTTTGAAATCAAGAATGGAAAAATATCAAATCAAGTTCTGGCTTGTCTTGTTGTTTGACTGAAAATCTGACCTTTTCTCGGAAATGAACGAAGCTATTCTACCTAAAATTTAGGTACCTACTTCTGCCACGAGCGATACTTTACTTTTCTTTGTAATTTTAAATAAGTGCTTCCTTTATAGCCGTGACTAAGCTATGATAAAGTTTGGTTTCCTTACTCCAGAAAACTTATAGAAAAAAATATGTTTTATACTGAGTCACTGCTCACCCCGATGCAGAAGTGAAGTTGAAACTTTTTAGTGAAAAGTTTTACTTTCGAACGGAAGAAAAGTGTTTGAAAATCGGTATATTGTCACTACATATGTATCGATTACAGTGTCGATTTTGGATATTCGTGAGGTTGGGACGATGATCAGGACATTTCAGAAGAACCCTTTATTGAAAGCCAACAGATCCAGGTATGTGTGAAAATTGTGCTTTAAGGGATTTTCGAATTTTCCAATTGAACGACGACGATTAAAATATATTTTTGAAAACGCCCAGGAAAATAACGCATTATTGTTGCGGCTACGGTTTTAATTTTAATTACGACAAAATGTGAAAGTTGTTAGCCGAAGCACAACAACATTGCCCGACACTGTGCGATAGAATTTAATCACCTATTGGGCTAAAATCCGTCGTCTTTTATTTCGACTACTTTTACCATTCTTCAATTTTCTTTTCTTCGGCTTCTTCGTGCTGTTTCCCTTTTGGAGTTGCTTCAACTTGAAATGTTATCATTGTCTGGTGGTTTTTTCTGAAACGATTTGGTTCCGAACCACATTCGAAGAAACATTTTTAACATGCTTGACGGTAATTTGACCTTTAATCGGTACCTATACAACAATATATCGACCTTGCCCGCATTATGTTTCGTCAACACCAATAAATTATTAACTTTTGTTGTTTGTTTTCAAAAAATAATGTATATTGGTATTTCTTTTTCATTTTTAAAATGTTGTTTTGAAGGAAAATTTTAAAATGTAACCATTTCTAAATGCTATTTCCTAGATTATCTTGTATACATAGTAAACGGTATGGAAATTCCGGACTTTTGTGCAACGCAACAATTGAAGG
Source organism: Hypothenemus hampei (assembly GCA_013372445.1). Taxonomy (NCBI): domain Eukaryota; kingdom Metazoa; phylum Arthropoda; class Insecta; order Coleoptera; family Curculionidae; genus Hypothenemus; species Hypothenemus hampei. The sequence continues at coordinate 666,788 of JABRWK010000004.1, forward strand.
TTGTCTTCCTCAACTCATTGTCAGTAATTTGTCGATAAATCGCTTGGGTACGATCAACAAACTCGTCAACAAGTAAGAGCAATCAAACAATGTTCTATGTATAGATCATACATAATTTTTCAAGTAATCCCCCAACCTGAAACATGCGTTTTTAAAATAAAGGAACACGAATATTGTCCTAATTGTTCCAATACTCATTGATAACAAATATATACATGTGTACAATTCAATACTAACACTTCCACATGTTTAAACTCGTTGACCATGTCGAGTAGTGACGTCACCACTTCTCACGTTGCATTGCAAATCGGATGATTGCCGTAAAAAGAGAACGGACATTCGGATAAGCTGGGTTGGAAGCTGTTTATGACTCTCAATTAAATTAGAAATGTTCGTAGTCGAGTTTTTTCCATTAAAAATGCGCATTCATCCAAATTATACTGACGCCATGTTAATGTACAATTGAATATTAATGTGAGGTTTTTGGTAATGTCAAAAGCGGTTTTCATGGAAAATAAGGCGTTATTTTCAGGTCATTGTAAGTATTTGTTAATTTTTACACCCCAAAAGGAACCTCAATATTGAAAGTCATTTTAGGTCTCACCCGACGCATTCGCCAAAAACGCAACAGGTTTACTGAAATTTCCTAGATATTACATCATTGTAAAAGCCAATCTGATCTGTACAATATCATTGTTATAAAATTACAAAAAAAAAACATTATTTTTCAAAGGAAAATAATCAAGTTGGCCCTAATTTATTTTGCTTTTTTAATCGATTTGACAACTGCGGAAAACTACGCCAACTGCGTTTCTTCTAACCAGTAATTCGGTCTTCATTCATTAATTATTCCATTGCGGTAATTAATTTTAATGGTAATAATCGAAAACTAGACCTAACGGGACAATTAAGAAATTGTGGAAATGAAAAAAAAAACTCAATGTTTTTTGTGCAAAAACAGAAAAAAAAACACTATTGAAAAACATATTTTAGTGACGTTTATTATGCTAAAAAGTAATTGCGGAATAAACGATGCCGATTAATAGAAATCCGGCAACTAAGCACTTTGTGATAAGTGGCGCCTTCATTGTGCGACCTCGGGAACTGACGAAAAGATGGCGATTGTTGAAGTTGTCTAAAATATTTTTAGTTGTTTCCTCAAAATAAGTGAATGATCATCGAATCGTCTGTTTTAATTTCATCGTTAATGGAACAGTCAAAGTGTGTTTAATCGATTTTGTTGTTTTTGATAATTAATTTGCTGAAATAGGAAAGTCCTGTCTAGTGTTCGTGAATCGGTGCCCTGGTTCCGACCATTTCGCGAAAAAGGGGAAGACGGTTGCCAAGTGAAATCTTTAATGTATGCAATGTGAGCAGCCGTGTGCGCCGTGTTGCTTTTCTTTCGTTCAACAATATTTTTTTATAGAAAAAATATGTCATCGGGAATCTGTTTACGGCCGTTACGAGAAACGTAGTTTGTTGGTGCGTCGAAAAATTCATAAAGTGGCATCCATTATCACGAAATGGTACGTCAATATTTATAATACACAAAAGACACAACACTCTCACATACACACAATCGGACGTGCCGTGGAATTTCGATGGAGTATGATTGTACTGAAAGCTGAAGAATTAAATGAAGAAACCACCTCGGTAAGATTAAGATGACCCGATAAACAGTGAATATTTCATTTTTCAATCGGTATGATAATTTCGTTTTTTTTCTTTTTGCTGTAGTTTAGTTTTGTTCGTAGTACTTTTGTGTGTGTACTTAAAATCTAGGCTACAGAGGTTGTCAATCATTCACTTCGGCGACAACCTAATTTTCATTTCCGTATTCGTAAACAGTTTATTTCCTGGCAAACTATGGGATTTATGTTGTTTTTTTGGCCATTTTTGTATACATAGTACGTATTTTTATATTGCTTTGAACAATGGTTGTTGATAGAGACTGAGGAGTGTGTGTTTGAGAATCACTGATTAAATTTCGTCATAATCAACGGACAAGTGACAATCATAAAACAATTGACAGTATTGAAAATGAGCTTCCATTTTAATTCAACCATTTAAAATGTCAATGTCAACGTGTGAATTAATGAATTTATTGTCATTGCAAATGTTTATCATTCCTTTAAATGCCCCGTGAAGTAAACAGGGAATGTTTTCCAAAATTTTACGTCCTTAAAGTCCACTCGAAATGAGCAAAATATATCAAACGTAGTACATTTTTCAAAGTTTAATATCTCTCCCATTTTATAGTTTAGTTTTTAGGGCCTTAACTTAACCTTACTCTGAACCATTTGGCTTAGTTTCCGAGAATACGTTTATTTAATAACAGGATTTTTTATGTGTTACATGCCAGTTCTTATTCAAATTTCTGTTTTTCAGAAATTTAAATTTAAATTTACACGTCAGCGGAAAAGCGATTAATTTGAAAATCAGATAATTATTATGAATAAAAACACAATATGTAGGGATTAGCATATGTATTACGCATGGAGGGATGAAACTTAATCTTAATAATAGCGGGTGATTTGCATTGCGCCACCCGAATTGCCATTAAAACCGACTCATAGCCCGAGTTATTAACCTATGTTATTCATAAAATCTTAATGGAAAGTTCAATTTTTTGTTGATAACTATTGAAAATGATCGATGAAATTTTGACAACTAATTTGAAAGGTTAGGTTGACATTTATGACAGTTGGCACCTACAACAGTGTTCCCGCATGTACAGTGCGATCGAAAAAGATTGAAGCGTCCGCTTCATCGGTATACTGAACCGGGTGTTGACAGATTATCAAAAATGCTTTCCTATATTGTCAACAACTGTCATTGTCATAGAAATTGTTGTTTACATGTGGACGCCATTAGCGTGTGTATTCTTTATTTCCTTGTGTTTTGGAATTGTGAGGACAAATTGTGTTTTTGAACGTTAAATTGTGATTTTTAGTTATTATTATTTATTTTTTTACCGATATAACGCTTTATTACGGTAGTCTTGTGAATAAATTTTCAATATTTACATATTTCATTTTCTTTCTTGACTTTGACAGTGGAATAAAGTTTTGATATCGAATATCCGGTTCACCATTTCGATGAAGCGGACGCTTCAATCTTTTTCGATCGCACGTTACTTTAACTACTGGGTTTATACATATTATTCAAAGCTCTTCCAGTTGACTGAAATTTAACGTTGCAATTTAACGCGTGCGAAGGTAATTTTGGTATTACTCATCCGATTTGTTACCAACGTAATATCCGTAAAATTCCTAAGGGACTGTATGCCACCAAAAATACTTATAAAAGATAATTGAACGAGTCGTAAAAACATTCTATGTAGTATCAAGAGAGATTTTTGAAAAAAACTTTGTATACCTATGTAGTGTTATTAACTTGTGTACGTATAGTGTTAATTTATTTAGAGGAAGTTTTACGACACAACAGGATGGTGTGGCCCGTTACACACGAAAACCACAAGAAAATGATTTGACGATAATGTTAATGTATGTATCGGGTCTAGTAATACCTAAGTCGTTTCTGGGGTCTAACATTAAGATTATTTATGTTGAACAGATAAGCAAAATCTGGTCAATAATATATACAATTTCCGTTATTTTCCATTAGTTCTGTCCAAAATTTTGATAGGTTGTAGCTTTCCTTACTATAAAACTCAATTGAATGTAGTGAGTGGAAAAACGATATAGCTATCATAAATGTCCTATGGAGCTGTATTGTTATTTCACTCTCCGATTCAATTGTTATCGATTTGGCAAAGCTGTCAAGGGTACCTATTAGGTAGTCTCCGCTTTCAATTTTTTTTTCAGTAAATCGGAAAGGTTTAATATTGAGAGGGTGTGCAGAATGAAAAGATTTTTCATCCCAAGTTGTATAATTTTTCTGTGATAATTGGTGTTGCATGTGGTCTTTAAAATTGATCAAAAATGGTTCCTTTTGATTTAAAACAAGATTTAGTTCATCCAATTTTTGATAGTAAACTAAAGCAGTGCTAGTTTGGTTGGATGACAATAGTTCTTTATAACGAATACCCTTTAGGTTCTAGCATATGGACAACATCACTATTTTTTAAATATCTTTCCGATTTTAGTTTTGATTGTGGAGTCTTATTTTTTTATATACATATAATGAATATGTACTCAAAACTTACAATCGTTGGACCACACGATATACATATTCCCAACCATGCAGTGCTTGATGCAGTGTTTTTTTAATCTATGATTTTTTATTTGAAATTCAAGAAACTTACTTCCTAGTTTCGTTTTAATGATTCTAACCGGAATACCTAAGTCCTGCTATTTCTATAGTATATAAATAAGTCGATGGCCATTTTTTAATCCAGTTTGATTAAAGCTGATAAAGTTTATTGTGTTATGTTGCAATGATCTCTTTGAGTTGCGGCCATAATGATAAAAGAAAAATAAGGGATTTGGAAGATATACTATGCAAAAAAAGCAATTATTTTAGCAAATGTTCAATACTTTTAGTCAAGGCTGTATGTAGTAAGTAAATGTATAATCTCTGTAAATGTCTTTGAAATTAAATTTTTAATACATGCTGGTCTTTAGATATTATCAATCTTCAATATCGTTTTTATTTATTTCTAATAAACGCCTACTTATTTGTTAGTATTGGCAACATGAAGCCTACCCACTGATTTATTGTTACAATGATTTTAGGTCAAGACATAATACAACGATGCGCTATACCTAAGCAAAAATTTAAGATTTTCACAAACTAAATAAACTTTTTGCAAATAATATCTATTTCTATTTTTCATACCATCGAAAGGTCACTAAAGTGTCATTTTATCGTTTTTACTTCTTCAGGTTTCTATTTCGGATTTTTAAAAAGACCACAATCCCAGATTACAGTATCTGATAGCTTGGGATATTGAAGAAAACATTATGATGATTCAGGACAGTTCAAAAATCGAACTTTTATTAATAAAATAATCTTTAACTGCAACCCCACATGTTATTAATAAAAGGTATCGTCTTATAAAATAGGAAAAATAGTACATTTGTTTATCTTATCTATCTGAATGTATTTAAACAATATTTCGTATTAACAATTCGATTATTGTTATTCTAATAAGTCCATGCAAGATACCATAGTAACAATGATAACGGCACAAGTGTTCAATTTTGGTTAATGGTTATGGGTTTAAAAGTTTAGTTGGCAACATTCTAATGTTGGAAAAAAGAGAAATAATGACACAGGGATAAAGTTTCGCGACGACCTTCAAGAAATGGAAAATGGAAATGGAGAGGTGAAGGATGTTGAACGAGGGTAATAAATTATAAAGTATGATTAAGTGGTGAACGGCACGCTGCTGAAAAAGGTTTTCCTTTTATCGCCCTTTGAACGGATTTCGTCTTCGCTCTCTGTCGAGACGACGACGGCCGCCATCTACATTTTACCCCCTTATAGTATTTTTACAAAAGGGAAAATGTGTATCTAGAAATGGAGACGTTATTTGGAACGAGTCGAATCATCAGTTGAGTGGCCTCACATTTAGTGGAGTTTTATCACAATGTTTATTTTGCCAATTGTATACCACTGTCTTGAATGAATCGAAAAACTCCTTAAGATCATACAGACACATTTTCCAGAGGGTTAAAAAACTTGAGTTATTTTTAGACTTCCCCTGGTTTTAAAAGTTCACTTCAAAAATGCAACAATTAACGGAGGGTTTAATTTTTGTCAACCTCACTGGTTAAAAATAGTCGAACAAAAATAGCTCCTCAGAAAATACTTGCGAGTAGTAAAATATTGAAAGGTCAGAAATTTCAATACCTACCTATTTACTGTACTGGTACCAAGCTATATATGTATCCTATATTCGGCTTATTTTAGTTTTTATACATTTCATTGTAATGGGTAATCGTTACTATTCAAATAACCTATTACGTACATAGAGTTATTTTCTTAAAATAGAATCGTATAGTGTATAAAGGTGTGTGTGTGTGTGTGTGTGTGTGTGTGTGTGTGTGTGTGTGTGTGTGTGTGTGTGTGTATGTATGTATGTATGTATGTATGTATGTATGTATGTATGTATGTATGTATGTATGTATGTGTATGTGTATGTGTGGTAGTGTGTGATGAGTAATAGATTGCAACGAAAACAAACAGAAAAAGGAGCAATTACATTATAGAGATGAATAAGCGCCAATGCCAATGACGTTTTCAGTACTATCCCATCTATTTCTAATGTGTCCGCACAACTTACAGCAAGACTGAATGAATAAATCATCATTTTGTAGATACATATCTTAGATAATCGAGAAAGAGAGAGAGAGAGAAAAAAAGGGAGATAAAGAGAGAGAAGAGAGAGACAGATAAAGAGAGAGAAAGGCAATAAAAAAAATCTGCCGGAACAATATGTGACAAAGCGATTTTTCCGTGGTAATTTTCCCATGATGGAATCTCCGTTTTTTCCGTAAGTGAATGTGAACAGTTTCAATCGGTTTGGCAACGTTGCAATTCTATGAAAATCGTGACGTTTCTCCGGTCGGCTACGTCACACGTTGCCTCTTGGAATAACTAGAAAATTCATTTTGCGTCAGAACGGTTGTGAGCCAATCAGAATTCAAGAAGGAACTTACGTTTTATTTTATACCAGAAATTTTCGCCGTTTTCAGTTTCCCGTTTTCCTAATTAATAAACGTGGGTGGCATTCAAAGATATTGAAGATTAGAACGGTCATAGACAATTTAGAAAATATACATATTTGTAACCGAAATTTCGATAATTTGACTTCTAAATTGTTATCGTCAATTATAATATGTATATTGTATCGTCATACAAAATATTATTAGTGGAAAACATTGCGATATGACTATTAAAAAATGATACAAAACGTGTTTACGCAGAGTGCGCTAATCAAAACAAGATAAAGGAACAATAATCTGAGTGGCTATTCTGCAAAAAAAACAGATTACTTCATTGAAGTTGTCCATTTAAGAGGGACTTGCAACAGCGCACCCTGGTAGCTTTGTTGTCAAAGTGACGATTTTCTCCTAAAATAAATGTTTAAATTATTTCGTTAAATGTTTATTTAATACAAATAATGTAAGAGAGTATTCAGTTTAACTTTTTTTTATGTTTCATAAAAGATTTATTGGCCTCAAAGAGTAATTATTTAATACATTTTGAATATTATATTAAAAAAAATGTAATATAATTTTTAAAAAAGATAATAGAGTCGAAGATTAGGAGATACAAATAGGAAAGACTGTCTAAAAAATATGGCAACATCGCGTCAAGATCTTATTTTGGATTAGTCGAGGTCGGTCCGATTCTCAGTGCGGACAGTTTTGTCACTACTCGTCGCAAAATGGCGATTAATACACCGAAATTCTAATGGAAAATCCTGGAAAACAGGGTTAACGGTCGAAACGTAGGGTGGTCATAGTGTGTGCGCGCGCGATTGTTTTATTTTTTCAAAATCGCCGGGAAAGCGGGAAATTCAAACTCGCGCCGGCTACAGCGGTGGTGGTGTCTGTATTTGTAAGTGGCGCTAGAATTTATGGCCCTAGTGAAGAACTAGAAATTATTTGAATGTAGTTTTTGTGCGATTTTTCTAGTGCAAGAAAATGATTGTTCAAGGTCGATGAAAAATTGCGTGATATTTAGCAGTTTGTTGTCGTTTAACAAAATGTGGATATAACTTTGCGTCAGTTATGAAGGTCGTTTATCTATAGTGATCCAGTGAATAATTAACAGTGATACCAAAAAGAAAGAAAATATTACTTTAGATTTTTCTTTAATTTCAATTAGGGTGTTTTGTGAATAGTCGGTGTTCAATGGACACCTGGCGGTAATATTGGATTTATATACCTTGCACTCGATTCTAAAGCCGCATTTTCTGCAACAGGTAAACCCATAACAAAAGCTATTTAGACGTTCATTGTACGGGTCGTAAACTTTTATGTTCCTTTTAACTTCGCTTCTATGTCCAGAAATTCCATTTTGTATTATAATAATTATACCTTATTACAGGCGTTTTCACTTAATTTTACCAATGGATATTTGACCTCTAACAAATTAATAATGGAGTTTTACTAGAATTCTAAGTTAAAATAGAGGACATCCTTTAAAAGACCAATCTTCAAAGTTAATGGTTGAATGATAATTATCTGCAGGTATAGGGCGCTTCCGAGGGCGCGTTTAGCCCACTTTCAATATCAGATCCGACAAACGAGGAAATAGGGTTTTGTCGACTCTGCGCAAATTGATTACAATATTCGCTTTTTGAGGCTACGTTTTTAATAAGATAGAGCGCCTAATTCATCCAGAATATCACCCTGACAAACGGACATATAATTTAGAAAATTTATTGCTTCGCAAAGAACGATCACGTAGACAAAAGAACAATTGAAATGTTAAATTTTTCTCAATTTAAGGAAATTTTCTCAAAAACATAACTTGTTAGAACATCAAATCTGACAGAATCAACAGTAAAGCAAATCTATAAACAAAAATATCAAAATTTCGTAATAGCAATAATGCAGCATTCAAGTTCCTTAACAAAGATTTTTTGTAAAAAGTATTTATCAAATGTTTGATAGTGTAATACCGGCTGAAAGGAGTTTATATGTAGTTCCACTTTTAAATGTCGAGAGACTATAAGTTGACCTAGAAAATAAAGAACGAAAGTCCTTGTAATAAAATAATACAGTCACAAAAACCCATAGACCTATAAAAATAACTAGGTATAAGTTCTGAAAAACTCCATCACGCGTTGAACGAATGGTTGTTTTATATTTCAATTTTCCCTTAGAAAAACTAGTCGTGAAATTGGTCATTTTTCAATTGATTTACCATCAATTTAACTAATTTCACGATTAAAAATTACAAGTTTTTTTAGAGGAAAAATGAAATACACCAACTATATATTTATGCATTATGGAAATGTTTTTTTTATATTACATTACATTAGTCTTACAACTCATATACATGTACTTAGTTTACATCTTATGTCTATGGAAGGACTCAAGGGTTGTAAATTAATTATAACGAAGACATATTTTCAGACCATAAACCCTTAACAAGTCCTAAAATTATTCCCTTTCTTCTTTTCAATTTGTTGTCCCTTCCTTTCTTTATTTACTCGTCTCTCTTTAACGATTCATATTCGAACCTATTTATTTCGGTCCTTGAGCCATAATAGTTCAGTTTCAGTTCTAGACCTGTGAAGAAGAAACAAAACAATCTTCTAGGGTTTAAGTGGCAGTCGTGTTATTGACAATTGTTTTTTTTATTATAGCGTCGAGCGAGACCGCCTTCGTGAACGCGAAAGGCAGGCACGAGCGGCCCAAATGTCTGTGGTAGATCAAGAAGGGCCTTTGCCCCTATTCAAGGAGCCCCGAAGGGTATGTATTTTTTTCTTACTTTACACTGTTAGATTAGACAAATTTAAAATAGGCATTGCAATGTATTCTCAACGGTAACAAAATGGTTGTTTTTGCTGGCACCAAATGCCAGCCAAATAAATATAAATGAATTTTCTGACCCCGCTAAATGTCTGGTAATTAGTTGGTTCACAAATTAACGAGCGGAGAACCTTGACTCTCCACTCGATTCGATAGAGGAGGAAAAATAATGACGCGTCGTAGATTTAATAATAAGACAAATGCATTTATTTGTCAAATGGTTAATTAGCGTTCTCGAAACGTTCTCGTTGTGGCATTGGCATGATTCAAGTTTGTGTATTTTCTGTCCTGTTGCACGATTACCTTGAAGGGTCGCCATTTGCTGCTGCTACTACTACTACTACCGCTGCTAATTCTTCTGCACCGATTGGAATTGCCTTCAAAGTTCTTCAATCTCGAGAAAATTCGTAATCGTATCCGGGCGGTTAGTTGGTTGCATATTAGCCAGTTTCAGACTAACTTGGCGTAGTTAATGAACTTATGGAGGATTCCCGAGTGGCACTATTAAAAGGAACTTCGTCTCTGGGTACGTAATGAGAAGCGGCAACTCGGACGGGTTTCCTGGTTTTAATTTCTACGTGTGTGACGCTTCGGGCGGGTCGATTGTCTTTTGCATATCATTTCCTTCCAAGTTTGAAATTAAACGTATTTGCTCGAATGAGTCTCCTTATTTTAACTGACCTGAAATAATGGTTGCCTTCTGGGAATGTCCTTGAGTTTTCAACTATACCTGTATTTGTTAGATGCAAGTATTTGATTGATTTATGGCCTAGTGTGTTTTCTTCGAAAATCATCTTTCATATATTTCAATTTTAAGGTGTAGAGGGCAACGGTTTCCTGGAAAGTCGTTTCCATTGAAAGAAAATCGATATTTTGTTCGTTTTATCGTAAACATTGCTCGGATTCTGGGATTGGCTTGCGGCTTTTATAAATTATGCAGTCCGGTGCGCTGTATCGCTAATTTCTCTGTTTTAATAATTTGATAAATGGTCTGAACTTTTCTTAATTATTATTCCATTTCAACAGAAAAAAGGCACAAAAGGTTTCTATCGTTGCTGCACACGAGAGTTCATTCTCCTTCCATTCGTTGCTTGTTTTGTGTAGGTTTCGCACGATATGCGATAAATATTCGCATTCAAATCGTAATCTGTTGAATCTAAAGAAATTGAAATTTTTATTAAGAACGCAATCCCTTTTTTACAAATGTACCTTTGTTAAATTGAATTGTTAACTAAACTTAAAAATATTTCAAATAAAAATTCGAGGTTAGCAAAAATCTCCTAAATTGAAGGTAATTCAATATTTCATTTATCGCTCGATGATCTTTAATATTTATAATTGATATCTGTAAACGACTATCAGCTTTCCGGAAGAGTGAGTGTCACTGAGGCCAGAAGTATTACAATAATAATAATAATAATAATATTCATAACTTGGACGTGTGTTGATTTTAATATCATGTTCCTTGCACTCTTAACTGTTGATATTTCGTGTTCATTGACACTATACGATTCACCAAAAGCAAAAACTCTCTTTTTCTCTCTTATTGAGAGTTGATACGTGACGTCGTGCATGAATTCCGACCGAATGGGACGACAACGATGGTCTCTCCTCGATTTTATCGGCGCGACCAACGTCTCTCTTCGTGTTTCTCTTTTTGTTTTTGACCGCACTGTTTATTGCTCTTCGTCTTTATCTTTTGCTTTTATTTGGTGGCGTTATTAGTTGCCCGGCTTTTTCCATAGGTATCTACACCGGCGCTTCTTAATAGGAACAGTTTCAAGTGGAAAGGTTGAAAAATTATTGTTACAAGTCATACTATAGAGATAAAATTTTCAAAGTTCGAAAGCTAGAATGAAATACATATGTATTTGAATTTTAATTTTGGCGCTTCAATAATTGGAAATCTGGCACCAAACTGGATTGAGTTGCCAAATTCGAATAAGATCACCTTTAGTTTGTTGAGGCACGGTCACAATGAAATATTTTATTTTTGGACATGATCCGGTATTTTGATTTTGAAACATTCGAATTTTCAAGATCATATAATCTTACACTGCCACAATTACTTTTTTGAGTATGTATCAGGCCTTAAAAAGTAGCAAGCTGTAAACATGATAATACTGAATTTCATATAGTCTATGTGAATTAAAATCTGTTAAATCGTATGAAACAGGAATCTTTCTTGCATCTACTTTACATTCTTCTAAGACATCATTGGTCAGGGTTCTTCTGTTGAACGAATTCAAATGTTCTCCAGCTCGACCATGGACATATTGTTATATTTTTTAATTTTTAGAAAAAAGAGAAAAACGTCAGAATCCAGGAAAATGATAAACCACCTCCCTTTTTACGACACATTGTCGCATCCTTTTATTTTCTACTCATATTTCAAACTTACTTTTTTTTCTGTTATAAAGACCTATCATACTCTACACAGAGAAAGCTCTAGAATAACAATTACATATGAATATCATTAAAAACAAAAAGTATTATATTTTATTTTTTACAAAAATGATTTAAATTTCAACCTGCCAACGCCAGTTATGTAATATCTGTTGTTTTATACACATTATCAGTCCTGACAGGACCGTTTATTTATCATTCGATTTAATAATAAAGTATGTATTGTAATCTTACTGCAACAATGGTATTTTATCTCAGAGTTTTTATCTAATAAACCTTAAATTATATACAAAGGTAGGTACAATTGGTATATGTAATTGATTTTCTTAAATAAATATTGATATTCAGTCAGAACTACAGTAGTCGTCATAATGGAATTTTGTAAAATTCGCGTTATGACGTTTATGTTGATTGTAATGGCCATAAACTTACAATATAATTATTTGTAGACTATTTATAGTGTTAATGGCATGAAAAGTTATAACATATTCAACAGTAGCAGCGCGTTTTTATAATATAATTTCCATTTCTCCAATTCAAATTCACTTAATAACATTGATTAGTTTTTCTTACAATTCTCCTAATCATCCTCTTTAGATACCATTAATTTTTTGATAGTCCTTCTTAGGGGTTCTATTAGATCATTATGCCTTCCGGTTCAGAATTAGGATTTTCAATAAGTGTGGTGGCTCCAATTGATCTGTTGGCAACTATTGTCTTCGATTATTGCTCTATTGAAAGTAACATCTTTTCCGTAATTAAAGTTTTTCATTCTTCTGTCTTAAATTTCTTTTAAAAATATTGAAATAAATGAATTTATGACATTATCGACATTCCCAACACTACTGGTTAGAGAGAAAACGGTAGAGTTTTGGTACAACCCCGTACCAAAACTCTCTCTTTCTTTTCCTTTTTTGTCTTTCTTTTGTTCCCTTTCAAATAGATTTTTGGGCCGACCAGTTGCGAGTTTGTTTACAAAATTATCACTGTTTTCGAACCTCTTCTTTATTGCTGTGACTTACTATCCTTTCAATTATTTTCCATTAGGAAATGGTTGTTGCTTAACTTGTACGACCGAACTTCATTTGTTTGTTTTAGAGCTTTTTTTATCGAATAACTAAATTGTGGGGTGTCAATACTTTTGTCCTATATTGTAAGTAACCAACGTTTCAGAAATGAATCTTTTATTTATATATATTCCATGTTGTAAAAGTATGTTTCGAGTACCTATTTGTTTCTTCGGTTTCGGAGTCAAATAAATCGAGAGGAAATATCGAACATAAAATGAACTGTACGACGGCCTTGTTTGCGAATATTATTATTAAAGTTACGAGTAGCGACGCAGCGAAATTGTCGTAGTCGTGAGCGTCGCTATACGGAGTCCCTGCTCCCCATTTGTCACCCTTTTACCGATTATACAGTCGTTGAAGTATTCGAAAACGTTGGGCCGATGCCAGAAAGTCCGCGCGCCTTCATCGCATTCCTTTTATGATTCATTTTGTTTTCGGACTTGGGTGTTATGTTATTATGGATGGCCCCCTTTTTCCTAAATTTAGAATTAAGTCCAACTCAATCTAGGATGGTAGTGATAAATCTCGATGATTTGTCGCTTCCCACATTACATTTATTATCACCCGTAATCAACGTATTGTTCCTATTTTTTTTGTTATTAATAGTGAAATTTAATAATCGGTTCAGGGCCAGTTTGTTCGTTAAAAACGCTTCAATTCTAGAGCGCCCTTGAGAGCAAAATGAGTGCTCTTTGTTTGAGAAATTCCCCCTTCCCTTATTACAAAAGTTGTATTTGGCTTCGGGCATATAGCATGTGTACTGGGACATTTATGCTGTTTTTCATATCACAAAGTAAACAAGTACATTCGTCATCATAAAGTTAAGCTAATTGTTTTTGAGACAACAGTCAATCGTAAAACATCATTTCTTGGAGAATAAAATTTCTAGTAGCAGGCAGTGATTTTGTTTTTACGATAAATAATTCCCTTTTTTTTACGGAAAATTTCCTTAGCTTCCCTTTGCAATAGAAAGTCGGGATGAGATCGATTCCGGAACGTCCTCCATTCAGAAATTTATACAGGGACAAAATTGTGCTTATTGAGGCCGCTGGAACCTTGACATTTTTAAAAAGATCGAATAAAAAAAGACGTTAGAACAACTGGAATACGTAATTGGATCACATAACCCTATTTAATGGTTTTTCTAAATTAGATCTAATATATATATATTATATACTGACTAATTGCGTTTTAATATCTGTTCTATTTCGAAAAATTTAGGATAATCAATCAGTTGTTTGTTGTTTTAGTCGATAAAACCCCGACAAGAAATTTAACCGCGAGATAAAATCGATTCAAAATAAGCACACCAAGGCCTATTTTTACTTCAAAAAGCTTAATTTTAACCGGACTTCTATTTTCGCACCACTTCGGACACAGAAAACGAAACATTTAATTTCCAAAACAAATATTGACACACGCAAATCGTGAACGTTTTCTAGTTGGCTCTTTTTTTTAAAATGTATAAAGCCCCAAGGAGAATTGTGACGTGTCCCGTTCTAGAAACCTACATCAATATAATAATGTTTTTTCCAAATTAGTCACCGGTCAAGATAACATTCAAAAACAGAGTCGTTAGGCGATTGTTATCAAAAAAAAATTGACATGTTATTTAAGACTCTGTTGAGGAGACATGGTGCAGTTAATTGACGGTAAAGTAAGGTGGAGGCGCAATGAGAGTAAATACCTATAAGTCCGAACTCTGAGCACAGAGTTAAACCTCTATTATGGGATTAAACGATAAACGAGTTCTAAACTTCGTAACAGTTGTGGTGCCGTCTCTGTTCCGCTTGCCGCGTTGCCGAACTTCCGTCTTCGTCCCGCGCCACGTAGCTGAGTAGCCAACCGGAACATTAAAGATCAATACCTACTTTTAACTGGTCTTGTTGTGAACAAACAAGTTTGCATTTCTAGAGGTGACTGAATATTGTTTGCTTATTTTTCGGACAAACTAGATAAAATTCAATTTGAAACAGATTAGAAGAGTCATTTCATTTGAACTCAAATTATTTTTTGACGATAAATTCTGAATGTTCTCTATCGATACGAAGTCTCTGGCCCAATAAAATCCGCGAAATGCCCGAAGTGAAGTAAAGCAATCTTGGCACGTCATTTCTAGGGCCAAATGTGCTCATTCTCGTTCCCTCTTTTCCCCCGCTTTATTTGTTCGTTTTTACTTTTATCGTTGCCGCTGAAAACTCGCGGAAAAATCGTTTGTCTTCCTCGTCATTTTGACATGTTCCCGGGAGTTCATAAACGGGAAGCAAAATGTCCCGTTAGTAAAGCTTTTCGCTCACAGACGAAGAAGATGAGTGAGTTGGAGGCAATTTTATGATGGAATTGAAAAACGCGACTGATTCCGGATAGAATTATTCAGGATTTCTGGAAGTTTTAACAATTGTTTGGAACTTAAAACGGGTAATCTGGACCTGGATAGACAATTACACATTTTTTAGCGAAAGAGTCGATCATAAATATGTAAATGCAATGAAGTTGGCCATGCCTTGGTTACAACCATATCCAAATGCATTGTTTTATATTCTTTCCCCCCGGAGGTTGTAATTTTAGTTGAATTTTCAAATGAACTTCTAAATATATTTTAGATTTAACTGTCAATTTTTTTACTAAAACTGATATTCAATCTATTGTTTGTTATTTGATATATTAATTGTCTAAAATTAACGTAGAATTTGTCAAGTTAAATGCAATCGTTTATGATTTTCTATGCAAAGATTGTATTATTTACTGAATATTACATAATAATAACAGATCAATCGAGTCCTTTGCGGAGGATGAAGGTGACCAAAAGGTGACCTGCGACATTAATTAAAAAAAGATAATATCTCATATAGTCGAATCGAACAAAATAGCTTAAAATAGACAATTTAATTTTAATATTTAAAATCGTCAATTATTTTTTTAGTCCATGAAAATACTATTCAAATTCGATAACCAGTTATCCGGGATCGTAAATCATAATACCCTATTCTTTTTTCTATCGGTAGCACGTAGTACCATCTGTAAGCACCTAATTAATCATTTAGTAAGCAAGGTGCGTCGATTGTTATTTATTTCCAAATGGCTTTATCCAAGTGGGCCTAATGGCAATCCCGCATGAAAACTGAACCTACTATTTCTAATTGACTTATTTGTTGGATATCTATTAATTGAAATATATTTATTTGTTCACAGGTGTCTCCGTCATCGCGCGNAAACTCTCTTCTTTCTTTCCTTTTTTGTCTTTCTTTTGTTCCCTTTCAAATAGATTTTTGGGCCGACCAGTTGCGAGTTTGTTTACAAAATTATCACTGTTTTCGAACCTCTTCTTTATTGCTGTGACTTACTATCCTTTCAATTATTTTCCATTAGGAAATGGTTGTTGCTTAACTTGTACGACCGAACTTCATTTGTTTGTTTTAGAGCTTTTTTTATCGAATAACTAAATTGTGGGGTGTCAATACTTTTGTCCTATATTGTAAGTAACCAACGTTTCAGAAATGAATCTTTTATTTATATATATTCCATGTTGTAAAAGTATGTTTCGAGTACCTATTTGTTTCTTCGGTTTCGGAGTCAAATAAATCGAGAGGAAATATCGAACATAAAATGAACTGTACGACGGCCTTGTTTGCGAATATTATTATTAAAGTTACGAGTAGCGACGCAGCGAAATTGTCGTAGTCGTGAGCGTCGCTATACGGAGTCCCTGCTCCCCATTTGTCACCCTTTTACCGATTATACAGTCGTTGAAGTATTCGAAAACGTTGGGCCGATGCCAGAAAGTCCGCGCGCCTTCATCGCATTCCTTTTATGATTCATTTTGTTTTCGGACTTGGGTGTTATGTTATTATGGATGGCCCCCTTTTTCCTAAATTTAGAATTAAGTCCAACTCAATCTAGGATGGTAGTGATAAATCTCGATGATTTGTCGCTTCCCACATTACATTTATTATCACCCGTAATCAACGTATTGTTCCTATTTTTTTGTTATTAATAGTGAAATTTAATAATCGGTTCAGGGCCAGTTTGTTCGTTAAAAACGCTTCAATTCTAGAGCGCCCTTGAGAGCAAAATGAGTGCTCTTTGTTTGAGAAATTCCCCCTTCCCTTATTACAAAAGTTGTATTTGGCTTCGGGCATATAGCATGTGTACTGGGACATTTATGCTGTTTTTCATATCACAAAGTAAACAAGTACATTCGTCATCATAAAGTTAAGCTAATTGTTTTTGAGACAACAGTCAATCGTAAAACATCATTTCTTGGAGAATAAAATTTCTAGTAGCAGGCAGTGATTTTGTTTTTACGATAAATAATTCCCTTTTTTTTACGGAAAATTTCCTTAGCTTCCCTTTGCAATAGAAAGTCGGGATGAGATCGATTCCGGAACGTCCTCCATTCAGAAATTTATACAGGGACAAAATTGTGCTTATTGAGGCCGCTGGAACCTTGACATTTTTAAAAAGATCGAATAAAAAAAGACGTTAGAACAACTGGAATACGTAATTGGATCACATAACCCTATTTAATGGTTTTTCTAAATTAGATCTAATATATATATATTATATACTGACTAATTGCGTTTTAATATCTGTTCTATTTCGAAAAATTTAGGATAATCAATCAGTTGTTTGTTGTTTTAGTCGATAAAACCCCGACAAGAAATTTAACCGCGAGATAAAATCGATTCAAAATAAGCACACCAAGGCCTATTTTTACTTCAAAAAGCTTAATTTTAACCGGACTTCTATTTTCGCACCACTTCGGACACAGAAAACGAAACATTTAATTTCCAAAACAAATATTGACACACGCAAATCGTGAACGTTTTCTAGTTGGCTCTTTTTTTTAAAATGTATAAAGCCCCAAGGAGAATTGTGACGTGTCCCGTTCTAGAAACCTACATCAATATAATAATGTTTTTTCCAAATTAGTCACCGGTCAAGATAACATTCAAAAACAGAGTCGTTAGGCGATTGTTATCAAAAAAAAATTGACATGTTATTTAAGACTCTGTTGAGGAGACATGGTGCAGTTAATTGACGGTAAAGTAAGGTGGAGGCGCAATGAGAGTAAATACCTATAAGTCCGAACTCTGAGCACAGAGTTAAACCTCTATTATGGGATTAAACGATAAACGAGTTCTAAACTTCGTAACAGTTGTGGTGCCGTCTCTGTTCCGCTTGCCGCGTTGCCGAACTTCCGTCTTCGTCCCGCGCCACGTAGCTGAGTAGCCAACCGGAACATTAAAGATCAATACCTACTTTTAACTGGTCTTGTTGTGAACAAACAAGTTTGCATTTCTAGAGGTGACTGAATATTGTTTGCTTATTTTTCGGACAAACTAGATAAAATTCAATTTGAAACAGATTAGAAGAGTCATTTCATTTGAACTCAAATTATTTTTTGACGATAAATTCTGAATGTTCTCTATCGATACGAAGTCTCTGGCCCAATAAAATCCGCGAAATGCCCGAAGTGAAGTAAAGCAATCTTGGCACGTCATTTCTAGGGCCAAATGTGCTCATTCTCGTTCCCTCTTTTCCCCCGCTTTATTTGTTCGTTTTTACTTTTATCGTTGCCGCTGAAAACTCGCGGAAAAATCGTTTGTCTTCCTCGTCATTTTGACATGTTCCCGGGAGTTCATAAACGGGAAGCAAAATGTCCCGTTAGTAAAGCTTTTCGCTCACAGACGAAGAAGATGAGTGAGTTGGAGGCAATTTTATGATGGAATTGAAAAACGCGACTGATTCCGGATAGAATTATTCAGGATTTCTGGAAGTTTTAACAATTGTTTGGAACTTAAAACGGGTAATCTGGACCTGGATAGACAATTACACATTTTTTAGCGAAAGAGTCGATCATAAATATGTAAATGCAATGAAGTTGGCCATGCCTTGGTTACAACCATATCCAAATGCATTGTTTTATATTCTTTCCCCCCGGAGGTTGTAATTTTAGTTGAATTTTCAAATGAACTTCTAAATATATTTTAGATTTAACTGTCAATTTTTTTACTAAAACTGATATTCAATCTATTGTTTGTTATTTGATATATTAATTGTCTAAAATTAACGTAGAATTTGTCAAGTTAAATGCAATCGTTTATGATTTTCTATGCAAAGATTGTATTATTTACTGAATATTACATAATAATAACAGATCAATCGAGTCCTTTGCGGAGGATGAAGGTGACCAAAAGGTGACCTGCGACATTAATTAAAAAAAGATAATATCTCATATAGTCGAATCGAACAAAATAGCTTAAAATAGACAATTTAATTTTAATATTTAAAATCGTCAATTATTTTTTTAGTCCATGAAAATACTATTCAAATTCGATAACCAGTTATCCGGGATCGTAAATCATAATACCCTATTCTTTTTTCTATCGGTAGCACGTAGTACCATCTGTAAGCACCTAATTAATCATTTAGTAAGCAAGGTGCGTCGATTGTTATTTATTTCCAAATGGCTTTATCCAAGTGGGCCTAATGGCAATCCCGCATGAAAACTGAACCTACTATTTCTAATTGACTTATTTGTTGGATATCTATTAATTGAAATATATTTATTTGTTCACAGGTGTCTCCGTCATCGCGCGATCCGGTGACACATGCGATTCACAGGTCGTTAGGGGACTTTTCACGTGTACGGCAGTACCTCGACCAGAAAGATTCGTCTGTATTGATTGGTGTCGATGGAGTGCCTCCATCTCCCGGTCCGGTGCCCCAAAGGGCCTCGCCTCCATTGCCTAGCATCGGTTCAAGGTAATAATATTTGAAAATTGCAATACAAACTTCCTTAAAAAAATGCTTGCGTAATAGCTCTGATAGTAGTATAGGTACTTTCGTATGTGTATCTATAAACCGTAACAACATTGTTTGTTATTAAAATATTATACAAAATCCGGCTTTGTCTATTGAAATTAAAGGACCTTGATTATATTCCAATTAGGAGGTAGTACCGTGTATGAAATGGTGTGCAAAACGCTAAAACCGAAAGTGGAGATATTCTTGCGAAACCTTCTCATTCTAGGTCAACGATTTGGATACCATTCAAATCTGCCGTCTTACTTTCCTTTTAGATAATTTCGGTTGTTGAAGCGAAATGATATCAACTTATTATTTGCTTAATCACCTTCATAACAGTAACTAATATGCAAATGCCTCAAAAACTGCACTTGATATGTCACTTTCACTGTATCAATAACATTTTCTAGTAATTTCTTTAATAAATACATTTTTTGTCGTGTTTAGATCGCACGCGTCGCCTGATCCCAGGCACGAATTCAAGAAGCCTCACCAGCACTCGATGCACCATCCCCCATTGGCAAATCATCAGCGCGGTGGCTATATTAAACCGGCGGAAGGTAAACCACCATATGGGGGCAGGGGTGGTTACCCGGGCCAGCCTGTTAAAAGGAATGCAGGTAATGGAGGCCATCGTGTTAATGGTATCGTACCGGCAAAAGGACCTCCTCCATCTCTGAATTTATCAGCCATGAAGAATCCTTATGAAATGGTAAGAGTTATTTAATTATAGATACAAGATATATTTCCTTGGAAACTCATGTTTTATCTTGCAAAACATATGATTTTTTTATCTTGATAATTCAGAGATGCCATATGTTGAAATTATCTAGAATTAAAACAGAAGTTTTTAAGACGTTCCACATTGTAGTAATACAAAAATTACAATTTTTAACTACCATCTTTTACACTTTTTTAAAACTAGAGTAACCCATATCCTTATTAAATTGAAGGTAGGAATGTGTCTCAGAGATTATCTTGTGAAAAATTATAGCGGACATTTCTCAGAAGCTGCTTATTCTCACAACTTCATTTTGCTAGTCAAGTCCTTAATTAATTTTCAGAAAAACTTGAAGGAGTTGAGATCACTTCTTTCACATTGCTTCGGATAAGTGTTCGTTATATATAAAAGTTGAATTTTTACATTGTTCCAAAAACCGTTTTAACGAATATTCACTTAAATGCATATATAGTATACTCGTATATATAGGTATATATATAGAAAATGCTGTCAATTGTGTCCTAAATCGACTTTTGGTTCATTTGCAAAAAATTGATTTTAAATGCATATCTATCAGAATTTTTCACTTAGAATTCACATAAATTTTGATGATTTTAAGGTAAGTGATATTAGAAACGTTTGAAATGATCCAGATTACGTAACTCCATCAAAATTTTAGAGTTTTGCATTTTTAAATATTTACGTTGTGTTTACTGTGTAGTGCGAATTTCAAATTTAATAGTATTTTTTACCAAGTACTTGCCAATTACCTTTTCAAGCCATTAACTGAATATTTCTCAAATAAACGTTAATTAAAGTTGATAAAAGATCATTAATATTTTTATATGTTTGAATTACATACAGAGTGAGCTATCCAAAAGCATATTATTCAAAGTTTTATGTATTTTTAAAGAAAAATTTTATAAATGTTAACAGACACATCGATTTTTATTGCAAAATGGTATGTTTAAGACTTGCTGGTCCCGAAACCTCATCTCCGTAAAAAGATCGGCTTTTACTTTTATATTAAAGAGTATTCAATTACCGTTTGCAACATTGTCTTACAGGTAGCGTGTAGTAAGTTTCATCATGTTGGAAAATGACATGTTTCTCATGTCGTAGATCCTGCTTTATCAGTTACAATTGAGCAGAATGATCGACATCGTGATGAGAATATAATTTTCCAACAAGCTTGGGGCTTCTTTCTGCTCATAATGCGTTGTGTGTGAGACAATTCTTGGAGGTGACATTTCAAAGACGATAAATTTGTAGAGGGGGAGGAACTAGGAACTCTGGAATAGTCTGCACAATTACCAGATTTGTCTCCTTATATGAGTGTAGTTTGATTACACCAGAAATTCTACACAAAATTTGACAGAATTTTGATCAATTCCTTTACTAAAAAAAGTTTAACTCAAAGAATATTTGGAGTTTTTACAACATCTCTTACTCTAACAGTTCCCATCCATAATAGGGAAAATATGTAGCGCATAAAGATAAAAATGCTTGTTAAAATGGTATATCAAGTTATTTCTTGTCATTTAAAGTTTTAAGGGTGAAATTCATCTTTGCTAGGGAGATGGAATTTAGAAAATGGTAAAACTAAAAACTTATGTCCACTTTCAATATATGTTATTCACTTTTGAATTAAAAATTTTAAATCTAAAGTAAATTGTTCCCAAAGTCTCAATCTTTTAGCCTATTACAACATACAGAATGTTTAATTTGATGAAAAATTACTTTTATTTGGTAATTTTTTTTGTTACTTTCATATTTAATTAATAGGTACAACCATACTTATACTTGAATAATAATCTATGGTCTTAAACTAAGAGTATGGAATTCCGTATACGCGAAGAAAAATATACGTTACATATTAATAGAATTTTACGCAGCAATCTTTAACTTTCACTAAAAATTATTACTAGCTGTATGGCAGTAGTAGATTATATGTAGCTGAAAAAAAATCTCTTATTTCATAGTAATTTGATCGAACCGGAACCGCATCCGTTTTGAATTCTTCGACTGAGGTAGGTCAGGGCCGGAATTCGATAATGACGTTTTCACAACTTCACATTTATACTTTTTTCTAAACTAAGTCTAAAAATGTTTTACGTACTGATTTCGTTGTCGTCAGTAGCGTGTCATCTTTTATTTAACGCGACAATCGTTTTATTTACTTTAGCGTTGTTTATAAAAACCCAACAAACGAATAATAAGTACGCTTTTACATAATAACAACGCAACGGTGCCATTTTATGAGTGTTTTCAATTACGTTGATTCCCGTTTAAACGTTGTTCGTATTTTATTACGATTTTGTCAAGAATTGAATGTTGTTAAAAAACAAATCCCTACTAGATTTTCCTTCAATTACTCATACCACAACCAAAGTGGCAACAATGTACTTTCACTTGATAGAGAATTTTCATACCGTGTGAAAATGCTTACCTTAGGAATACCATCTATCTTTATCTAATTTTCTAGGAAAGACGTCATTAACAACAAGTCTGTTTACGTTTACGATCGGTCGAGTTAAAATGGCAAACGTTCCCTACAGAACAACAACATACACACAATGCTCAGTTGAATATAAAATATCTTGTTTACGCCATATAGTTTTGTTCTAAATGGAGCATAACATTTGAAACGTTTTTATTTCGCACAAGAGGGTGCAGACTACAATTTTAACAGTGTACTACAAAATTATGACATTTCATTTCAATTTTCGAGTATCATTTTTTCTAAACAAATACTACGAATTATAGCTTCACCTAATAAATAGTTCATGTATCATAATGTCATTAATATATCAAAAAATCTTTGACCCTGGAAATGGTAGTATATGTATAGATTTTTACATCATTTATTGTTACTTAAAACCTCAAGATAATGCTCTGTTTATAATACCACTGATAAAAATGAGAATTAAGAATATAATATAATAAATAAAAAAATATATAAAAGTTTTTCAAATTTCTTCTCTAATACAATGCTTATCTCTAAAATCAATAGGAACAACGTACTTTAAAATGATAAAAGATGGAATACGAAAATATTTGAAATTGAAAGAAAAATACAATTTTGAAGGAAAGCTTTGGCAGACTACATTGTTTCGGAATGTATTTCTTCTGAATTTCTCCTGCGTTAATTTTTTGTATGATGCTAACGTTTTACTGTTCTTTGGGAGTATTAGTCTCAGACAACACCAACCTATAAGTGGTAAATTTCACTTTGAGTGTGTATTTCACTTATGGGTTGGAGTTGTTCACTTGAATTTCAAATAGATACCGAATTGAGATCAAATTTCTTCAGTAACATTGTGATTGGTGAAACTTCCATAACATTGCAACAACTTCTGTAACGTATCACAAAAATATATTGAAACACATACCTATGTATTTGGAATGAAATATTTAGATCATCATAAGGATTATCACTAGATCTGACGCGGTTCTCAAAGTTTTTTCAAAAAGTTTATTTATTATCTAAAATATGTAAAATTTTTTTAGGGTCAAGGGGTTCCGAGAGAAACGTTACCCTCAGCTACTCCGGTCGCTCATGAAGTGGATAATATATTTAAGGTAAAATAATGATGTTTTGCAAACTAATAATAACGATAACTTGTCAATATGTCGATGAATTCTTTGTTGTGCACTATTAGGCAATTAAGACTTTACATTCCTTTTAATTATTTGATATTATCTGACTAATCAGGTTCTCGTAATCTTTTTTTGTCAATTTTATTCATGTGTGCATATGCTTATTTTTATTTTTATTTTTTTTTTAGGAAATGATCATGCCATCTACGCCATTATCGGCTATTGCCGCCACGCCTAGAATAGATTCAGATAATAAATATCAGTACAATCCTCTAGCTAAGGTAAGAATAATAAAAACTTATTTTACATTTTTACATTAAAATATATTTCTTTTAGTTGCCTGAACAGACAAGCACTCTACTAGTGCCGTCAATAAGACGTAAGTTATTTTTTTTTTTTATATTCGATTTTTAATCAGTTAACACAGATTAACCGATTAAAAAATAATAATATTCAACTTTATTTTAATGAATTCTGAAGTTGCCACATTTAATGCAAGATTTAGTCAGGCTATAATACCACGGCCAAAAGAGATAATTATCAGCTCCAAACGGGCAATTAGTGTATTTAGACGCCGGGAACAACGAGCCTACGCTTATGGCCTTATCTTATTTAACGATTAGATAAAACAACCTTTGACGATTTTATTTATTAGAATAGAGTATAATTCAGATTTAATGGTAAAAAACCCAACTCTTTAGACGCGGTTCCGATTTCATGCTTGATTATTTATTTTGACAGACAGTTTCCGCGACCTCCGAGCGGGCCATACTTGACTCTCATTGAAGAGATTCCCGTTCGCGTTGTATGACCACCGTGGTTTTATTAAAACAACACCTTTCACAACATAAGTATGTATATTATGTCGGATTAGTGGCCTTTCGGAAGCAACTTTATTCTAATTAATAACGAAATTTTATATAGAACCATAGGCGTTTGAAGTCTCCATGTATGGTGAATAAGTTTTCACAAGGGGTCTTCCCCCCCACCTTAGAGCATCAAATCGTCACGTAGGCCTAAATGGGGGCCTTCCCTTTAAAAAACATGGCAACAGCGCGCCGTAGTCGCAGTCGTCCGCACTTCTGTCGACATTCAACAAGCGCGTCGATCTCGATCCGGTTACGTAATGAATAACGACCCGGTTCCCAATGCCCTTTAATTAGTTATGAGCACTATTTCCAGAAAAATTAGTGAAAATTTGAATTTTCTTCGAAAATTGATGAGTGTGAAGCGCGACGCGCGCGTTGTTTACATTCAAAACGATTTTCCTTTGTTTGGAGTCTGGCCGCGAACACATGGCGCGCAATGTTGCTATGCTACGTTGCCGAATCTCTCAACCAATTGGTTCCGTTTAAATAGTTAAACCTACCTGTGTGTGTGTATATATATATATTTTTTATATATATATATATATATATATATACATATATATATATATATATGTGTGTGTGTGTGTGTGTGTGGTGGTCGGTAAACTTATTTCAAACGTATTTATTACGACACCTGCCATGACGATTTTCCAGAAAGGCCATCGGATTTAAATAATAAAATTGCAAAACTGGATTCAGACGAGATATGTTAGTTAATAACTATCGTGAATCAAACCATTGAGTATAAAGAG
This sequence comes from Hypothenemus hampei, assembly GCA_013372445.1. Taxonomy (NCBI): domain Eukaryota; kingdom Metazoa; phylum Arthropoda; class Insecta; order Coleoptera; family Curculionidae; genus Hypothenemus; species Hypothenemus hampei. The sequence goes on from JABRWK010000004.1 coordinate 692,471, forward strand.
TTATTAAAAAGGGATTTTGTCGGATGGCGGCGGGGTATGCGGAGGGGCTGTTCACCGCTTTGCAGGGGGAATTGAATGGATATGAGAGGGAGCCGATGACGACGACGACTGGCTTCCGTTTCTACGCCGAAGCGTCCACTACCACTTGCGATTTTTCCGAATTATTTGGCATCCATGGTAAATAATACTTTGAGAAAAGTTGATTCACATATTTCCCCTTCGAAAATATTTTAAAATAATTTATGTTCAATCTTGAACATAAGTTAGGTATCCAA
>JABRWK010000004.1:692897-717857 GCA_013372445.1 Hypothenemus hampei
CCCTATGTTTATTGGGGTGTTCCTGTCAGCTGCTCTCCTTGGGCAGATGTATTATAGTCCCCCTATGTAGGTAAGACTTGAGAAAGTTTATTTTCTTCATCAATTTTCTGTTTATTTATCACCACTAAAAATGAAAAAAAAAACACCACTTCCAAATTGTCGAAAAAGGGTTACACCTACTAAGATTTATTGTACTTCGATCTTCCAAAATGTTTCTAAATCAGAAAATTGTCTACCTAGAAAAGTGAAACACCGCATAATACGGGCAAAATGGACAAAACGGAATAAGATTGTTGGCCTTTCAAGTTTTCTGTTATGTGATTGGGCGTCGTAAACCTTGCGCGATCTTTAACGGTATATTAAAGCCGACAATGACAAAGCCACCTGGGAAACTGAATTGGGGCAACCAATGTCGGTAGTTTAACAACAATTGTACATTTTTATTATTGCTTTTTGTTCAACTAATAATTAATGCAATTTGAGTTACTTGCAAGTCGATAAACTACATTTTTTTCTTTTCGAAGACATCGATTGACTTGTGGGAACGTGGGCGTTCGTGACACGAAGAACCCCACCACGGTTTTTCTGAAAAATACCCTTTATTAAATATTCTAGGTTAATGGAAGGGGGTTTGTTAGAATTGGAGAAAAGCAACCAGTATCTATATAAAGTTTTATACTATATTGATTAAGAGAAATTGGCTTAAATATTTCACATATATTACAGTGATAATTTTATGACTACATTATGCAATATTACGGGTAAACTTAAAAAGTTCTACTTCAATAGTAGATATATTTAATCATAGTACCTATAATAATAAGTTTCAATATACATACACATAATATATAGTAGTGAGTAAACTCTTGAGAGTTTACTCACTACTACATAGTATACTTGAGTCAGCCATATTCTGCATTTATTGATGGCTAGAAATATACGAGCACTTGTCATAGTTCGATGTTAACTACGTCTATCACATAATATAAATAGTTAATTTTAATTTAATTTCTTATTTAATTGAATTAACTTCTATTCTTTAAACAGTAATGAAATTAAATTATAGGTTTCACCCTGCATATAAACAGAAGAATATCAAAGTCAAAGTAAGTAATTAAAATGAGACCAATATTCAAGTGTAGTATACAAATTGTCCAGTAAACGTAATCGAGATGCCGCAGTTAGAGCCATTTTATAAGTGGTTAAAGACACGGTCCGTGGGTTACACAATGGAAGTCCGTCGACATTAATATGCCTTGAAAATGGCTTATAATTTACCATAACCTGAACCCCATTCTACCTGAAATGATTGGCAGGTTGGTCGTCTGTACGGCCGACCGTCAAACATTCACGATGCGAAAGGTTAACGTTCTATCGGGGCGGTCCATGTGATACTTTTCGGATGTTCGATAATTAAATTTCCCCCCCAAACAGAACAAAAAGAGGCTCTCGTTTTGTCATTTCTAGTGTGACTTGTTATTTTTTATTTGAAAAAATATGGGGTTTGAACGAATAAAAACGTTAAACGTTTTTCGAAACTTACTATTTGAGGTACCAACAAAAGAAAGAAAAAAACATAATTGCAGGTTTTTTTCTTATTAAGAAGGTCGTTGCCTTTTGTGTGTAAAAGAATCTCCGGCGGAAAAGAAACTTTTAATTAACTTTGCACCATTTTCTTTTCTTGAACTTGTTAAAAATTCCCTAAGAGTGGCAATTTAAAGAAAGACGGATGAAAAGTGTTGCTGGGAACGTTCCCGCATTGGATTAAAAAGTTATTTGAACCCTCTAGTAATGAATAACTGATAGATAATTCATGAAAAATACAATTTGCATTCGTTACACCAGATCCAAAAAGGAGCGAGTTTGAAACTTTAGCATGCGTCCATCGAAAACTTTTCCTATACTTAGTTAATAATAAATATTTAATGTTCAATATGCATCAGGCGTTGGTCGATTTTAAGAATACATAATAAAATGGAATATTTTCATCATTATTAACCAAAAATTTTTTTTTCAATTTCAGAAAAAGAACGAGTTGTTGCCCGAATACCAACAACGTAAGTATTTTAGTTGTTAACGTTCGACATTGAGCCCAACAATGATGTTGTGTGCATATTAATAAATACATAACATACAGGGCGTACCGTAATAAATGGCATAATTAAGGTTGATAGGGAATTAATCGGTCGAGCGCGCGAACTGGAAAGAACGCGCGCACGTATGCATAATGCATGCGCCCGTTTCTTGATATGCAGATTGCAAAGAACCATTCAGAGGTTAAATGATGATGATTTAGGAGACGACTGCTTAAACTCGCCTTACACCCATACGATTTAACTGAGATTTACAATACTGGAATGCGTTTGATTAATTTTGGTTCTAAAGCCCCTTCGTAAAATAACGGATAAATTCGATGGAGAATGTAAAAATTCTTAGTGAAACAAATAACTTGTATTCATCAAACGGTTCATATAAATTGTAATTTTTCAATGGAATTGTTACTGTCGTTATTGGACTACCGAGAGTTTTCAACGGATGACGATTGAGGCCAGTGTAACTACTTTGAATCCAAGTTCCACATGAGTCCATTAAGTACATGGACAATCTTTTTAAAAGAAAATTTTATCAAATCATTGCATTGGTTGGAAAAAGTACCAATCTTTTCCGTTGCCAATATGCTGCTCAATTTTTAGATTTTTCATTTAGCGCATAGTTTTTATAGAATGTCTTTTCCCTTCTTCTTCAAAGAAACTGAATCCGAATGCAACTAACTAATCATGTTTTCATTTCTTTTTCAGTGATCTTAATAACGAGTTAGATTTATCGGAGGAGAGTGATGACGAATCGAAGAGGCACAACATTTTATCTTCATCAAATTTAGCCGTTGATAAGTGAGTATATTTGTGACAAACACGTTGCTAAAAGTTGTTTTGTTGTTGGAATTTCTTGCATTATTAAACATTTTAATAATAAAACAAGAATCGTTGTCTGTGACCTTAACACCGATTCAGTTCGGAAAGGTCGACCGCTTACATCGCTTCGTTGCATGCAAAAATATTACCATAAACGTTCCCTACGTTTTTTACTTGCAATCATTCGTTTCCTTCCCGAATTAATTAATAACTATTTTAAGTTTTGGAATGTAACAATAATAGTTGATTTTATCCTATGTCAATTCAACAAATTCATACGATAATTTTCTATTTGTTTTAATTTTTTTCATACTAATGTTATATGATTCTTTTTTATGATATTGTAAACGTGTTTTTACACAGCCATTGTAAATGATAATACAACGGTTCAACCGTGGGGAGAATATTTTGACTTTACAAGCATTCGACATTGTCTAATTCTATCGATCGATTACCTCGTGGCCTTGCTTACATTGTTTTCAAATAATTGTCATATCCCATTACTTCACGATATAATTTTCATTTAAAACAAATAATATTCTATAAAAATAAATTCAAGTATGTAATACGTTTTTAATTAAATTAAATGGCTAATATTATGCTTTTTGTGAAATTATGCAAGTTATATCTGTAAAAATGTAAACAAGAAAGTTTAAAAATCACTACAGTGTGTTCTATAAATTAATCCAAATACCAACTATTAACAGTTTCACTTTTCCTAATATATAAGAAATTTTAAATAAATTTGTATAGAAATTTTGCTCTTTTCTAACCCCAGTTTGATAGGTCATTTTCTAAAAAAATGAGATGAAAGAACACAAATAAAATTGAACTGTCCATTGATAAACTTTCCACGCTATCCAAAGCAAGTCTCTTACTATCTATTCCCCATCCAAATCTAGGTTTGTATTCCTATTAAGTCTTATTTCTCACAAAAAGCGTTCTACTTTAATAAAGAAAGTTCTTTACTTTTCACTTTCTTGCAATATTCTTATTCTTAGCCTACTGTTGAAGAAAGGAAACTTTCAAATTGAAAATATTTCATTCTGCGTCATTTGTCTAATATTTTTTTATCAACTTTATTAATATTGATATTGATACCATCTCGCAGAACATATAAATCGCTAACTAAAATGTCATTTTTAGAATGCTTTCGCCGATTCATCAAACTCCAGCACCACATCAAACAAGGCATCATCACGATAGACCGCCCCCATATGCTGCCCCTGATCCCCGGCCTCCTGATCCTTCTCAAAATCGACCTCCTTCGCCTGCCTCCAGCTCTAGTGACTCGGGCAGCGACTCAAACGAGTCTGATAGTGAGTCGAGCAGTGACGAGTCCGCGGCCGAGGAGAAAATGGTGACCTCTCAATTGGTGGCCGATAGAGCGGCCGCACCCCCGCTCAAAGTAATAGACGAACGAACCAACGGAGTGAATTGTGGTACGGGTGTTGTCCATGCATCTTCGCCGCATCGTAATGAAGAACAAGAAGGAAAGATGAGGTGGAACTTAGCGAGTTTTGTTAATAGGTATGATTCATTGTCCAATTCTATAAACCTTTTGAATTAGAGACTTTTAAAAACATACCATACAAATCTTAACAATTACAGATTTTTAATTAATCATGATTTTTATAGTCAAAGTGATCTTAGACGTTCTCAAACGTCACCAATGACGCAAAGCACGGTTCAACGCGCTAGTCCGGATTCGCGTAAACGTGTTGCCAATTCTTCCAGCGACTCGGATGAACCGACTAGCGATTCCACAGACAAAGCGGTGGCCGAAGCCCATCAATTAGCCACTCTCGGTCACGTTCAAATGTTGAGTAGTTTATCTGAGAGCGACGATCAACAAGATAATCACATGAGGTAAACTAATGTTTGGTTATGCATCATTTTCCTATTATTATTATAACATTAATTATAGGAAAAAGCAAAAAAGATCCAGACGACACGTGCCTATTAGTCGTCAGTCGAGCAGCGATAGTGATTCTAGCAGTGCCAACGATACCGAGAAATCGTCGTGTGTTCGAAATTCACCTTGCAAGGCGCCTAAGCCCGTTGTAAGACCAAGTCCGCGTACCAAATCAATAGATTCTAGTGAGTCTGGCAGCGATTCTCAGTTACCAAATGACAGAATTTCGGATCGTGCACGGTAATCTTTTCGTTTTCCTTGTCGAACTTTTGTTAAATATATTTGTTCGATTTTTTTAACAGGATCCCTGAAAATTCCTCAAAAATTTCAAAGCCGCTGGATGTTTCTGACTCTGAATATGACAGGTCCCGAGATCGGATGATGCCTCCTGTTGCAGTTCCACTAAAAATTAATGCAAGTGCAAATAAAACTAAAGCAAGAGGACGACCCAGAAAAGTACGTCCTGAGGGAGTGGAGAATGACACTCCAAAGAAACAAAGAGGAAGGCCGCCAGGTAGTGGTGCTTCTGGTGATACCAAAAAGCCAGGAAGAAGGTTAGTTGCCGACTTTTATGAGAACGTAATTCAATAATACCTATGTGTCATTAGGGGTAGACCGCCGAAAAATCGACAATCACCACCACCTACGAGTTCAGATGATGATATGTTTGGAAAGCCCAGTGCTCCTCCACGAAGAAGAACCAAATCTAAAAAGGACTCTTCCAGTAGTGATTCTGACAGTCCAGGTCCAAGACGTAATTATCAGCAGGTACGTCTCTTAGAACAAATTTGCCTTTTTTTTAACACAATTAAATTGTTAAAAGGATTCCGAAAGGGATTCATTGAGAGTCAATGACTACGGTGCTATCAAGAAAAAACCTTCCAAAACTGCTAGGATCTCAGATGAATCAAAACGATCTTCAAAGCGTGAATCGGACGAAGAATGGGGTAAAAATCGTTCGAGTATCAAATCGCTTTTCCATGATAGAAGTTCGGATCGAAGCGAATCTGACGTTTGTTCACGTAAAAAACATAAGGGGGCTACTTCACCGTTCCGTCGAAAAAATCAAAAGAACCAAGAGTTCAAGAGTAAAGCCGTTGTATCTACTAGTGATTCCAGTGATGACGAAAGACGACCGAAACTGACCAGGGCCACCAGGCAAAAAAGTCATTCACTTTCAGAGGTAAAAACAGTAAAAAGGACTCTATCTATAATACATGGCATTGGTATTGTCTTAGGCTCATAGAATATCGGACTCGGAAAGTGAACTGGAAGAAACACATCCAAAGAAATCAAGTTCTGATGGAAAAGTGGACGAACACAAGTCTATAGCGGACAAAAAGAAAAATGATACTTTAAGAAAACTTTTCACTCCTAAACGTGATTCAGAGGGTGGCAAAGGAGGAGGAAAAGGTGGTGGCAAAGGAGGAAAAGGTATAAAAGTTAAATGGTTTCAGTCTTAGTGATTTTTATTAACATATTTGATAATATTTTAGGAAAAGGGGGTGTTAATGTTATAATCGTTGATGGTGATTATGAACGAACAAGTTCTTCAGTTGAAGACGAGGCCATGCCAGTTATTCCGAATCCAAAGTTACTATCTCCTATTGCTGCAGAGAAAAAAGCAGGGCACCTACAAGTAAGTTACAAAATTCTGTTTTTTGAAACAACATATGCGAAAATTAATTTTTTTTTCAGCGACGTCCACCTTCTCCACTAGAACCATACCCGATCAAGTCGTCCAATAATAGCAGTGGTATTGTCAACCAAAAGACTGAAAATAGCTCTACTGTGAATCATAACAATATTTCTAAATTATTATTAGATATTAAGGAGGAACGAGTGCCACCGATTCATCCAATGGGGGATGCGTCTCTAATGGTGCGAATAGATCTAAGCAAAATCGATATCAGTAAAATTCCGGGTATAAAAGAGCGCCTTGAAAGGTAAAAAAAATATATAGTTTTCAGTTGAACGAACAAAAATTGAGTTAATGTTATTTAGGCACTGGCAAAAAGATAATGGAACATTAAAGACTGAAACCGTAACGAAAGAAAGGGAGAGCAGTGCTGAAAGTAGGCAACTGGAAGTTTCGAAGTATGACTATAAATTAAAACCTAAGAAAAGGAAAAGAAGAAATAGTAATATTTCGGAATCGTCCATATCCACTATTAGCAATCTATCCCAATGCAGTTCCAATAAACAAAAGAAAAAGAGCATCATTTAAAAGACAGAACCAGGCACAAGTCCAAAAGGTATTAAATATCACATACCCTGTTTTTATAAGTTTCAATTTGAATAGTTAGTATTTTATTTCTAAATATATAAAATTTTAGAACACTTAATGAACCTTCTGCAACGGTTTGCTCGCAAGCACCACTTGTGGTACACTCGTTAAACCGTTCTCAACACCAAGAGCCTTTACACACAGTGAATATGCCACCAACCAATCACGAACGGGTCGATGTTCATGCCCAGAACATTCAATCAGTGCCTCGTAGAGAGTACTTCTCTTATTTCGAAAATCTTGATGAACCTATTGAAAATGAGGAGAGGTAACGCTTTCTAAATTACTATTTTATGAATTTTATACAATTTGATTGTTCTTTCAGAGATCATAATCACTACCTAAGCGAAGCAAAACGACTTAAACACTTGGCGGATAAAGAATCCGACGCCATAGATCAGTGCATGCTTTACTTGGAAGCGGTACTATTTTTTTTGTTAACCGGTAATGCTATGGAACAGGAAGTGATTACTGAGAAAGCCGCGTTTACTATGTACAAAGACACCTTGTCATTGATCAAGTACATTTCATCAAAGTTTAGAGGACAACCCTCCTTGTCTGGGGTACATAGCAAACTAGCTATTTTAAGGTAGGATCTTACTTCTACCATAATAGAGATCTACTTAAAACGACTATTTCTATTATTTTATATTGTTTTAAAACCAACTAATGTATTTTTTTCAGTTACCGATGCCAAGCGTTACTTTACTACAAGTTATTTAAAATGAGAAAGAACGATTCCAGAGATATCCAGAAAATCATCAGAGACTACTGTAGTAAAGTACGTAAATTTTGTACCTGTTTGATGATAATTTCATAATTTAATTATTATTTCTAAGAACGCTACTATTCCAATGGACCAGCCATGCCCTGCAGGTCAAGGAACGCCCTCCCCATTAAGTCCCACTCCGTCACCAGCTGGATCTGTGGGCTCAGTAGGAAGCCAATCATCGGGTTATTCCAGTGGAGAATTGCGAAATGGTACCGGCGGAGCGGCTGCTGGACCCGCAGGTCCTGCTGGTGGAACTTGGATTCCTTTATCGGTGTACAGCGCCATGACTAAGCAAAATCAGGATTTCGCCTATATCCTCAGTTTTCAGGATTTATGGGAAACGGCGGATCAGATGGTGATGAAAGGAAAATTTGTCGGTTAGTAGTTTTTTTATTTTATGCACGTACTCTAGGTATTTAGGCAATTGTTTGGATAAGGATAAGGTTTATTACTTTGAAATAATGAATAATCCAAGAGATTTAGTTATGATACGCCATTACATTCATCATTCGAAGGGATAATGGATGTAATGATAAAAAAATAAGACTTATTGGGTTTTCCATCATTTTCTGTTCGCTTTTTATTATCAAACTATATTTTTTTCTTTTTCAGATTTTTTCGTGGAGCTAGACAAACAGTTCAAGCCGTTGACCATGCACAGTTCATTGAAGGAACTCGTGCGCTACGTATTAGAAGGGATCAGACGGTTGAAAGAAAAACCTCAAAATTGTAAATAGAACTCAAAACGATATAATGATGATGCCAAAGATGATTACGTTATTGTTATTGTATTGCGCTACGTATAGTCAATTTACCCTTCCCTGTTGAAATGACTTTCAAGGGTCAAAACAAGTAATAGTAATAAAATGATGAACGATATTAAATTTCAAGGATCCAGAGCTCTATCAAAAGTATTGATTTTTAAGAGTAATACTTAGAATCAAAAAAAACGTTGTACAAAAATAATGCTTTGTAAAAAGCGCAGAACTGTTTTAGATCATTGAAATTTGATTGACTTCAAAATTGGAAATCTTTCTTCCTAAAACTACGACTAAATTAGTTGATCATATAAATTAAACTAAAAGTTTATTAAGGTAAATATGACCAGTTTTAAAGAATATATTTATATATTTACATTTAAACCCTAAAATAGTAATAATAATGTAACAACTACATAGAATACTTTTTCTTAAGGGAATAAACCAAGTGTAAAGGGAACACACTTAATGAGAATGTTTTATTTAATTCAAAGAAATGCGGCAATGGGAATGTATTTTGTTGTTTATTTTTTCCAAAATATAGTACAAATAAAGCTGTTTAAAATTGAAATTGATAGAAAAATGTATTTAAAAAAAGAAACACTTGCCGCTATTTGCAACAACATTCTCAACAACTATTATATACTTATTTAATTTTTTTAATGACTCAAGTAATAAACTTTGTCCCTTACGGACCTAGTAGCTGACCAGTTCAAGTAGAAACGATTTGAAGAAACAACAAACTTGTTGTTTAAACCTATATTTAAATCGGATTTACTCGAACCTATGATAATGGTAAGTCCAATTTATAAAAATAAAACCTGTATATTTTTTTGTAAATATCAGCATGAAAATATAAAAACTATATTATAAAATATACATAAATATATATATATATTTACTGTTTATACGATGCGCCGCTTAATAAATTTAGGGGCCTATTTAGGAGAATCAAATATGGATCGATCCGAATGTGTGCGGACGTGTAATTAAANTGTGTGTATATATATATATTTTTTATATATATATATATATATATATATACATATATATATATATATATGTGTGTGTGTGTGTGTGTGTGTGGTTGGCGGTAAACTTATTTCAAACGTATTTATTACGACACCTGCCATGACGATTTTCCAGAAAGGCCATCGGATTTAAATAATAAAATTGCAAAACTGGATTCAGACGAGATATGTTAGTTAATAACTATCGTGAATCAAACCATTGAGTATAAAGAGTTATTAAAAAGGGATTTTGTCGGATGGCGGCGGGGTATGCGGAGGGGCTGTTCACCGCTTTGCAGGGGGAATTGAATGGATATGAGAGGGAGCCGATGACGACGACGACTGGCTTCCGTTTCTACGCCGAAGCGTCCACTACCACTTGCGATTTTTCCGAATTATTTGGCATCCATGGTAAATAATACTTTGAGAAAAGTTGATTCACATATTTCCCCTTCGAAAATATTTTAAAATAATTTATGTTCAATCTTGAACATAAGTTAGGTATCCAAACTCCTGACAAACATCGACTTTAGTTTTCGTTTTATTATATTCCTACAAAATAATTCAATACTTCCATTAATTTTTTCAAGTCATGTTGATCCTTATAAAACATATTTAATACTTGTGTACTTTACTTATTTCATATTTAAATCTATTAAGGCGTTATTTGTACTTTTTTACGCCGATTCCAAAAGCTCTTCTACTGGTTGAAATTCAACTGAACAAAAACTGCACTGGAATATTTAACCAACGTAAAAATAGCATTTCTCCCGGGTTTTTTTCATGTTGATTAACTCTGGAATTCAGTCTACCTGTCTAATATTTTTTTGCGTTAATTGTACGGGTTGCTGAAACGGACCTGAGGTGGTCCATTATATAAATTCTGAACTTGCTACTCCCGTCTAAATAAATTAACGCGACGGTCCCCCGCCGAAAATTATCCGATGACGGGGTTTTTCGTTAGTCGCACCTCTCTCTAATTGTAGTTTATCGCATGTGCATCTCTCCTCCTTCGTTTGTATAAAGAGAAAGAGAGAATTAACTAAAATCAATGCCCATCGTTCGCCAAACCGTATTTGCATACAAAGCCTTTTGTGTTTGTGACGGGACACGGTCGAGCGTTATTTTATTAATTTCTTTTCAAATCGATTCTGGTCGTACTCTGACGGTCAGACATACACATATATACACACACACACAAACACACTGCCTATTAGTGTCTGTTTTGTTAAATGATTTCCTCTTCGAATATTTATGTAGGCGCGCTTGAACATGTGAATTATCTTTGAATACACCTGAAGGACATTAAAGGGTTAAATGTCATCCAACCATAAGGAGATAATGGACGAATAACAATTTATCCTGTGACATTTGTCGATTGAACTCAAACAACGACAAATTCGCATACTTATGCGTCAACTTGGCAACGTTGAACGGTCGCAGGTGAGGTACCACCTCACCGGGTGCCCTAACGAACGGTTTCTCGAAGTACCGCCGCCGCAGCGTTTTCTTTGTTTCCGTGCTCGCTTCCGGCGGTGTCGCACGGGTTGTTGACACATTCGTCCACTTACTCCGTAATAATAATCACAGGTACCCGGCTACTAGGCCATGGATCGATTGTTTCTTTACTCAAAAAGTGGTTTCCGATTTAGGTCAAATTTTTCTTTATGTGAGAATACGAGTATGTGCAAATTTTTAAAATTTTAATGAGTGGCTTAGAGTTAGCTAGCTACGATTCTAACCAGCAGTTAAAGTGTTTCCTCATAATTTTTGTAATGTGCAACTTATTTGCACGTTGACATTAACAAATAAATTAAACTGAATTGTGTACGTGAGTAGTTTACACTCTTATTGACTGTGGCTGCTAATTATTTAATTACAGCACAAATTTCACTTAAAGAAAATTGCACGATTTTTGTAGGGTTTATATGTAATAAATTAATAACATATAGGTTTTATAACGAAAATAAATAACTATAAACTCTGTTGTGACTACATTTACCACTTTTAATGCAAGTGCTGCTCCACTCGAGTTTACACAAAGATTTACTTACATCCCAAGTTACCTACACTATTTTTTACAACACCTATCTTGAAAGCTCAATTTATTGTTAATAGCTAACTAATATAAAATTATGGAAAACACTAAATGAAATTTTCACAACAAATTTGTAAAATTAGTTATATACTATATATGTATGTACATATATGTATAAACAGTTATTAGATATGATAGATGTATGTAGCGGTAATTTTTTTTTATCTCTCGGATAAGTTAATCACGAGATAGAAGAAACTTTTTATACGAAACAAACTTTGTACGAACTATGACAGATTTGGTCTTTCATATTTCATTTTCACTTTCATCTCGCTTTATCGTCATTGTGAGTTTTTCGATGCAGGCATTAAAAAAATTACATATGTATTGAGTTTATTTCTCAGTTCTGTAATCGTCATCAGCCGAACACATACTATCAGTATGCTTCCCTAACGTAATTCCGTCTTTTTCCTTCTTCTTTGAATCATCAACTTTTTCTTGTTAGGTCCTGTTCCTTTTCCTTCGATTACTTTGCTTCGCTTTTTCTCTGCTAGCTCGTTCATATGACCCTATCTAGTTCTATCCAACTGTAATTACGCTCTTGCTTTCAACTATGACTTCTCTGAACGCGTTAACGTTTATCAATTTGACTTTGCAATATTCTTAAAATACAACAACTTTTTGGTAACGAATATGCGGGGTTATGATACAAATTTAACTTTTTGCTCAGTTAAATTGTCATAACTAAATTTTGCTTAATCAGTTACGCAACGTTTCCCACATTAAACGACTTTCACGCAATTTATAATCTTTAAAAGGGAAACTTTCTTGTGATGTTCGATTGACTGTAATCATGTGCTCATTTGGGAATGAAAACACTAAAGTTTATTACTGTAAAATGTCTAAAAAATATTTCTAGTATCAATAAAAAGCCTCCGCATCCAGAAAAACAAACTAAAAGAGAATTAATTGAGTTAGCGGTAAACAAAAGTAAATTTTTCTACGTTTACTTTTGTCATTAAAAGACGATCGTCTAATTGTGCAAAACAACAACCGGAATTTGTGAATGTTTCGTCATTGCACGTAAAGAAAATTAATGACAATTCAATCGCAAATTGAAGAACACAACATATCAAACTCATATTAGTTTATTTTTAAGAACTTGTCTATCTAAGCTCCAAAAAAGCTTTTAAATTAAATAAATCGACCGTTGAAGATGTTTCCGCATCCTCTGGATCGTCACCGCCACCTCTCAAACGGCCGGCTGTAAACTCGAAAACTTTCTAGAGAAGTTTTTAATCTTCTCCTCTTTCTGTTAACTTCAAGATAAGCTTTCACGCTGTCGCTTTCGAAATAGTTCTCTCACTTAGACTTCTTGTATATATTGTATACTATAACATCATAAGGTTTAATTTGTGCGCTATTAATTAGAAGTAATTTTCAGGCGTACGGTATCAATAATTAATAATATCTATAACTGGTCATATGTAGGTTTTTATCTTGTCTAATGAGCGCAATTGGTTGTGGGAATAAAATTTCCTACATTAATTGAACGATTATTAATTACAAATACGAATTTTTGAGTACTAACAATAAGACGAATTTATAGAAGGAGGAGTAGTTACGAGGTGCCTCGGTTCCACCTGTTGCGGTACGTCTCGCGTGCCACCTGCACCAGGTGTTGGTGGTACCTCCAGCGACTCGAACATCTTGATAACATGAAAAAAGAAAGAAAGAAAGAAAAAAAAAAAGATCCAGTAGAACATCCAGTAGACGTGGGAGCGTTTAGGGGAAGCCGGATATCAACATTAAATAGAAAATCTACATAACCGCTTGTCCCCGGCTACGTTACGTTTAATAGGAAAATTCCCTCCCCGAAAAGGTGTTCTCAATTGTTTCCGCAATCATAAATTATTTACAAGTTTACCTATTATACTTTCCATATATATCTAAACTGAAAAGTTGCCCTTCACTTTGCTGTAAACACGTCATTTGTACGTCTTCTCCTGGTGGTATTTCGCCATGGTGCGTTATAAATGTGTTAAAAAATAAATTTGTCTGGATTTAATATTTGGATCATTCTACTGACGGAAGCATCCTAATTAGTCTGAGTCATGCCTATGAGAAGGATATCTTAATACCGTTATAACTGCTCAACAATACCTAATTTTTCTTTAGATACCCATACACTAATCTAATTTTATATTTGCAATTTTGTGATTACCGAACCGGAATTACATTCACAATTTATTATCCACGAAGTTCAAATAAATTATTTTGGAATTACATATTAACTCTTTCGTTTAGATTTCTTGTTTTTCGACAGCCCCTAAATTGAAGGTCGTAAGACCTGTAGTTTGACGGCGTCTTTACTTTCTAGAACCTTTGATGAATGAAGGGCACCCCTATGTTTATTGGGGTGTTCCTGTCAGCTGCTCTCCTTGGGCAGATGTATTATAGTCCCCCTATGTAGGTAAGACTTGAGAAAGTTTATTTTCTTCATCAATTTTCTGTTTATTTATCACCACTAAAAATGAAAAAAAAAACACCACTTCCAAATTGTCGAAAAAGGGTTACACCTACTAAGATTTATTGTACTTCGATCTTCCAAAATGTTTCTAAATCAGAAAATTGTCTACCTAGAAAAGTGAAACACCGCATAATACGGGCAAAATGGACAAAACGGAATAAGATTGTTGGCCTTTCAAGTTTTCTGTTATGTGATTGGGCGTCGTAAACCTTGCGCGATCTTTAACGGTATATTAAAGCCGACAATGACAAAGCCACCTGGGAAACTGAATTGGGGCAACCAATGTCGGTAGTTTAACAACAATTGTACATTTTTATTATTGCTTTTTGTTCAACTAATAATTAATGCAATTTGAGTTACTTGCAAGTCGATAAACTACATTTTTTTCTTTTCGAAGACATCGATTGACTTGTGGGAACGTGGGCGTTCGTGACACGAAGAACCCCACCACGGTTTTTCTGAAAAATACCCTTTATTAAATATTCTAGGTTAATGGAAGGGGGTTTGTTAGAATTGGAGAAAAGCAACCAGTATCTATATAAAGTTTTATACTATATTGATTAAGAGAAATTGGCTTAAATATTTCACATATATTACAGTGATAATTTTATGACTACATTATGCAATATTACGGGTAAACTTAAAAAGTTCTACTTCAATAGTAGATATATTTAATCATAGTACCTATAATAATAAGTTTCAATATACATACACATAATATATAGTAGTGAGTAAACTCTTGAGAGTTTACTCACTACTACATAGTATACTTGAGTCAGCCATATTCTGCATTTATTGATGGCTAGAAATATACGAGCACTTGTCATAGTTCGATGTTAACTACGTCTATCACATAATATAAATAGTTAATTTTAATTTAATTTCTTATTTAATTGAATTAACTTCTATTCTTTAAACAGTAATGAAATTAAATTATAGGTTTCACCCTGCATATAAACAGAAGAATATCAAAGTCAAAGTAAGTAATTAAAATGAGACCAATATTCAAGTGTAGTATACAAATTGTCCAGTAAACGTAATCGAGATGCCGCAGTTAGAGCCATTTTATAAGTGGTTAAAGACACGGTCCGTGGGTTACACAATGGAAGTCCGTCGACATTAATATGCCTTGAAAATGGCTTATAATTTACCATAACCTGAACCCCATTCTACCTGAAATGATTGGCAGGTTGGTCGTCTGTACGGCCGACCGTCAAACATTCACGATGCGAAAGGTTAACGTTCTATCGGGGCGGTCCATGTGATACTTTTCGGATGTTCGATAATTAAATTTCCCCCCCAAACAGAACAAAAAGAGGCTCTCGTTTTGTCATTTCTAGTGTGACTTGTTATTTTTTATTTGAAAAAATATGGGGTTTGAACGAATAAAAACGTTAAACGTTTTTCGAAACTTACTATTTGAGGTACCAACAAAAGAAAGAAAAAAACATAATTGCAGGTTTTTTTCTTATTAAGAAGGTCGTTGCCTTTTGTGTGTAAAAGAATCTCCGGCGGAAAAGAAACTTTTAATTAACTTTGCACCATTTTCTTTTCTTGAACTTGTTAAAAATTCCCTAAGAGTGGCAATTTAAAGAAAGACGGATGAAAAGTGTTGCTGGGAACGTTCCCGCATTGGATTAAAAAGTTATTTGAACCCTCTAGTAATGAATAACTGATAGATAATTCATGAAAAATACAATTTGCATTCGTTACACCAGATCCAAAAAGGAGCGAGTTTGAAACTTTAGCATGCGTCCATCGAAAACTTTTCCTATACTTAGTTAATAATAAATATTTAATGTTCAATATGCATCAGGCGTTGGTCGATTTTAAGAATACATAATAAAATGGAATATTTTCATCATTATTAACCAAAAATTTTTTTTTCAATTTCAGAAAAAGAACGAGTTGTTGCCCGAATACCAACAACGTAAGTATTTTAGTTGTTAACGTTCGACATTGAGCCCAACAATGATGTTGTGTGCATATTAATAAATACATAACATACAGGGCGTACCGTAATAAATGGCATAATTAAGGTTGATAGGGAATTAATCGGTCGAGCGCGCGAACTGGAAAGAACGCGCGCACGTATGCATAATGCATGCGCCCGTTTCTTGATATGCAGATTGCAAAGAACCATTCAGAGGTTAAATGATGATGATTTAGGAGACGACTGCTTAAACTCGCCTTACACCCATACGATTTAACTGAGATTTACAATACTGGAATGCGTTTGATTAATTTTGGTTCTAAAGCCCCTTCGTAAAATAACGGATAAATTCGATGGAGAATGTAAAAATTCTTAGTGAAACAAATAACTTGTATTCATCAAACGGTTCATATAAATTGTAATTTTTCAATGGAATTGTTACTGTCGTTATTGGACTACCGAGAGTTTTCAACGGATGACGATTGAGGCCAGTGTAACTACTTTGAATCCAAGTTCCACATGAGTCCATTAAGTACATGGACAATCTTTTTAAAAGAAAATTTTATCAAATCATTGCATTGGTTGGAAAAAGTACCAATCTTTTCCGTTGCCAATATGCTGCTCAATTTTTAGATTTTTCATTTAGCGCATAGTTTTTATAGAATGTCTTTTCCCTTCTTCTTCAAAGAAACTGAATCCGAATGCAACTAACTAATCATGTTTTCATTTCTTTTTCAGTGATCTTAATAACGAGTTAGATTTATCGGAGGAGAGTGATGACGAATCGAAGAGGCACAACATTTTATCTTCATCAAATTTAGCCGTTGATAAGTGAGTATATTTGTGACAAACACGTTGCTAAAAGTTGTTTTGTTGTTGGAATTTCTTGCATTATTAAACATTTTAATAATAAAACAAGAATCGTTGTCTGTGACCTTAACACCGATTCAGTTCGGAAAGGTCGACCGCTTACATCGCTTCGTTGCATGCAAAAATATTACCATAAACGTTCCCTACGTTTTTTACTTGCAATCATTCGTTTCCTTCCCGAATTAATTAATAACTATTTTAAGTTTTGGAATGTAACAATAATAGTTGATTTTATCCTATGTCAATTCAACAAATTCATACGATAATTTTCTATTTGTTTTAATTTTTTTCATACTAATGTTATATGATTCTTTTTTATGATATTGTAAACGTGTTTTTACACAGCCATTGTAAATGATAATACAACGGTTCAACCGTGGGGAGAATATTTTGACTTTACAAGCATTCGACATTGTCTAATTCTATCGATCGATTACCTCGTGGCCTTGCTTACATTGTTTTCAAATAATTGTCATATCCCATTACTTCACGATATAATTTTCATTTAAAACAAATAATATTCTATAAAAATAAATTCAAGTATGTAATACGTTTTTAATTAAATTAAATGGCTAATATTATGCTTTTTGTGAAATTATGCAAGTTATATCTGTAAAAATGTAAACAAGAAAGTTTAAAAATCACTACAGTGTGTTCTATAAATTAATCCAAATACCAACTATTAACAGTTTCACTTTTCCTAATATATAAGAAATTTTAAATAAATTTGTATAGAAATTTTGCTCTTTTCTAACCCCAGTTTGATAGGTCATTTTCTAAAAAAATGAGATGAAAGAACACAAATAAAATTGAACTGTCCATTGATAAACTTTCCACGCTATCCAAAGCAAGTCTCTTACTATCTATTCCCCATCCAAATCTAGGTTTGTATTCCTATTAAGTCTTATTTCTCACAAAAAGCGTTCTACTTTAATAAAGAAAGTTCTTTACTTTTCACTTTCTTGCAATATTCTTATTCTTAGCCTACTGTTGAAGAAAGGAAACTTTCAAATTGAAAATATTTCATTCTGCGTCATTTGTCTAATATTTTTTTATCAACTTTATTAATATTGATATTGATACCATCTCGCAGAACATATAAATCGCTAACTAAAATGTCATTTTTAGAATGCTTTCGCCGATTCATCAAACTCCAGCACCACATCAAACAAGGCATCATCACGATAGACCGCCCCCATATGCTGCCCCTGATCCCCGGCCTCCTGATCCTTCTCAAAATCGACCTCCTTCGCCTGCCTCCAGCTCTAGTGACTCGGGCAGCGACTCAAACGAGTCTGATAGTGAGTCGAGCAGTGACGAGTCCGCGGCCGAGGAGAAAATGGTGACCTCTCAATTGGTGGCCGATAGAGCGGCCGCACCCCCGCTCAAAGTAATAGACGAACGAACCAACGGAGTGAATTGTGGTACGGGTGTTGTCCATGCATCTTCGCCGCATCGTAATGAAGAACAAGAAGGAAAGATGAGGTGGAACTTAGCGAGTTTTGTTAATAGGTATGATTCATTGTCCAATTCTATAAACCTTTTGAATTAGAGACTTTTAAAAACATACCATACAAATCTTAACAATTACAGATTTTTAATTAATCATGATTTTTATAGTCAAAGTGATCTTAGACGTTCTCAAACGTCACCAATGACGCAAAGCACGGTTCAACGCGCTAGTCCGGATTCGCGTAAACGTGTTGCCAATTCTTCCAGCGACTCGGATGAACCGACTAGCGATTCCACAGACAAAGCGGTGGCCGAAGCCCATCAATTAGCCACTCTCGGTCACGTTCAAATGTTNAACTAGCTATTTTAAGGTAGGATCTTACTTCTACCATAATAGAGATCTACTTAAAACGACTATTTCTATTATTTTATATTGTTTTAAAACCAACTAATGTATTTTTTTCAGTTACCGATGCCAAGCGTTACTTTACTACAAGTTATTTAAAATGAGAAAGAACGATTCCAGAGATATCCAGAAAATCATCAGAGACTACTGTAGTAAAGTACGTAAATTTTGTACCTGTTTGATGATAATTTCATAATTTAATTATTATTTCTAAGAACGCTACTATTCCAATGGACCAGCCATGCCCTGCAGGTCAAGGAACGCCCTCCCCATTAAGTCCCACTCCGTCACCAGCTGGATCTGTGGGCTCAGTAGGAAGCCAATCATCGGGTTATTCCAGTGGAGAATTGCGAAATGGTACCGGCGGAGCGGCTGCTGGACCCGCAGGTCCTGCTGGTGGAACTTGGATTCCTTTATCGGTGTACAGCGCCATGACTAAGCAAAATCAGGATTTCGCCTATATCCTCAGTTTTCAGGATTTATGGGAAACGGCGGATCAGATGGTGATGAAAGGAAAATTTGTCGGTTAGTAGTTTTTTTATTTTATGCACGTACTCTAGGTATTTAGGCAATTGTTTGGATAAGGATAAGGTTTATTACTTTGAAATAATGAATAATCCAAGAGATTTAGTTATGATACGCCATTACATTCATCATTCGAAGGGATAATGGATGTAATGATAAAAAAATAAGACTTATTGGGTTTTCCATCATTTTCTGTTCGCTTTTTATTATCAAACTATATTTTTTTCTTTTTCAGATTTTTTCGTGGAGCTAGACAAACAGTTCAAGCCGTTGACCATGCACAGTTCATTGAAGGAACTCGTGCGCTACGTATTAGAAGGGATCAGACGGTTGAAAGAAAAACCTCAAAATTGTAAATAGAACTCAAAACGATATAATGATGATGCCAAAGATGATTACGTTATTGTTATTGTATTGCGCTACGTATAGTCAATTTACCCTTCCCTGTTGAAATGACTTTCAAGGGTCAAAACAAGTAATAGTAATAAAATGATGAACGATATTAAATTTCAAGGATCCAGAGCTCTATCAAAAGTATTGATTTTTAAGAGTAATACTTAGAATCAAAAAAAACGTTGTACAAAAATAATGCTTTGTAAAAAGCGCAGAACTGTTTTAGATCATTGAAATTTGATTGACTTCAAAATTGGAAATCTTTCTTCCTAAAACTACGACTAAATTAGTTGATCATATAAATTAAACTAAAAGTTTATTAAGGTAAATATGACCAGTTTTAAAGAATATATTTATATATTTACATTTAAACCCTAAAATAGTAATAATAATGTAACAACTACATAGAATACTTTTTCTTAAGGGAATAAACCAAGTGTAAAGGGAACACACTTAATGAGAATGTTTTATTTAATTCAAAGAAATGCGGCAATGGGAATGTATTTTGTTGTTTATTTTTTCCAAAATATAGTACAAATAAAGCTGTTTAAAATTGAAATTGATAGAAAAATGTATTTAAAAAAAGAAACACTTGCCGCTATTTGCAACAACATTCTCAACAACTATTATATACTTATTTAATTTTTTTAATGACTCAAGTAATAAACTTTGTCCCTTACGGACCTAGTAGCTGACCAGTTCAAGTAGAAACGATTTGAAGAAACAACAAACTTGTTGTTTAAACCTATATTTAAATCGGATTTACTCGAACCTATGATAATGGTAAGTCCAATTTATAAAAATAAAACCTGTATATTTTTTTTGTAAATATCAGCATGAAAATATAAAAACTATATTATAAAATATACATAAATATATATATATATTTACTGTTTATACGATGCGCCGCTTAATAAATTTAGGGGCCTATTTAGGAGAATCAAATATGGATCGATCCGAATGTGTGCGGACGTGTAATTAAACTAATAAAAAGTAGTCAACTTGTTATTTTTGCATAATATTTTATATATATTAGAGAAGTAAGTGTGCATATTGTACTATTTTATGTATATCTTGTATATTCTAATATTTTTAAATTATTTAATTTCTATTAGTAGTTTTTGTAAGTATAATATTTTTTTTGTTTCAAACTACTAAGATCATTCTACATTTCTTTTCATAGAAAATTGCTAGTATCTTGTATTTTGATCTAATCTCTATGGTAAACATTTAACCTTATCAAGAATAATGAAAAGCTTATTTTTTGAAAAGCAAAATCATTTATTAAAATTTTGTTTAAGAAAAATTCATTTTTTTAGATCAAACAAGATGTTGGATGAATTTTTGATAAAACTAGTTATTTTGTCGTTAAAGATTTGAGCTATAGTACATTTTCAGTTATCTAATTTACAGAGAGTTACAAGAACTCAAGCTGGTTTTTTTGATTGATAATAATGGTATCGACACAAATTATTTAGTTAATTTTTTTTTTTTAAGAAATTGAATTGTTTTTTGAAGATAATTGCGAAATTTACAAATATTTATTGCTTAGTAAAACAAGCTCTAAGTTGATTGTGCTACTCTCATTGATTTTTTTTGTTGAAATGATCTCTTGTGAAATTCATTATTGCATTATCGTCATCACTTTGTTTAGTGATACTTTTCATCCTAGGAGGATAATCTTAATTTTATAAAATGGGTTACGTTTTTTTTGTTACTTTAATAAACTTATTTTACATTGAATGAATAGTGTTATTGTTTTTATTACTTTAATCATTTCAGGCCGCTATCGTAATGCTATATGTATATTGGGTGTTCGTGTAGTATGTGGGAGGACCAACTTTGCCAAATGTTCGTTATTTGTAAGTTTCCGGTCGACCGTCAATAAACTAGCTCAAACGCAAACTGTACTACATGTACTTTAAACACAGTTCCCACACGCTTTGTTAAGAGCGGTTCACACGTAATAATTTATTGTTTATCTTAGTCAGACAAGTCCTATAATTCCAGACGTTTCGTGCGAATGACCAAATATATATTTCGTCTTTAGAACGTCTATGCATAGTGTACATTTTGTTTTGCTGGCATCGCAATAAAGTAGAGCTAGTACGAGACATGGAATCTACAGTCAAGACTGGAGGTTATAAATGAAACACGCAAGTAGTAATATCAAATAAAACACGTGTATTGCGGAGACTTTTTATTGTTTATAATAACAAAGTCTGCTTAGGTTGCGTCTAAATGTTTATTTAGACGCAACCTAAGCAGACTTTTTAATTTGTAAAACACGTTTACTAATTCTTTTGTAATATGATTTCTAATAAATGTGTTTTAAGTTTATTACAAGTCGCATTACAAAGCGTCACCGCCTCTGGTAGGCAGGGAAACTACTCGGTGGTTCTTTGCCAAGTAATCCGCAAACTCTTGATATGGAGTATGAGTAAGAGGCATTTCTTTCCATAAATCTGGGGTAAGATATCCATAGGTCTTGGCGATGGCTGCATAAGTGGCTTTAGCAAAATTACCCAAAGTTCCTGATAAAACAAGCCAATATTAATAACAGTACTTCTATAAAATTAAAAAGAATTAGGCAATTACCATATTGTATCAGGAAAACTCAACCATCATCAATTATATAATAATATAATCTCTGGTGGAAACCGCGAAAGTTTATTTTATTCATCATTGGTAAGTGGTATTGTGGCATAATTAACAAAAAAATACTAATGTTGATACTCACCAGTTGATCCTCTTGCTGAAGTATAACAGTCTTCAATACCAGCCATTTGCAATAATTTTTTCGGTACTGGAGCCGACACGATACCAGTACCACGTGGTGCTGGGATCAGCCGTACAGTTACTGAACCACATTTTCCAGTTACCTATGAAAAATATGGTTACAATATTTGAACTCAATAATTTCAAAGGGTAATGTCAATTAAAATAGTTGTTTTCAGCTAGTTTATGCCATCATTGATTTACACCTCTGGTGGAAACCGCGAAAGAATTTAAAATGATCTCATCATATACAGATAACAAAAAAAGAACAAATAAACAAGGAGATTAGTTACCTTACAAGGCACAGTGTGGGGCTGACCGATTTTATTACCCCAATAACCTCTTCTCACGGGTACCACGGACAATTTGGCCAAAATAATAGCTCCACGAATAGCAGTGGCCACTTCTTTGCTACATTTAACTCCAAGACCAATATGTCCCTTGCTGTCTCCAATAGCAACAAATGCCTTAAACCTGGTTCTTTGACCAGCACGAGTTTGTTTCTGGACAGGCATGATCTTCAATACCTAAAAAAAGTCATTGTGAAAGATTTGCAAAATGTATACATATCTAATTTTCTAAAATTCATAAAATCAGAAAATCTAGACTGTCATTGAAAAATCTCCAGTGGAAACCGCGAAAGAATAATTTATTCATCATTTTATTTATAAGTATGGGTCGATAGAAGTAGCTAGACCGGTGGAAATTTCAAATGTTCTGGTATATAGCTACTTCTGCTAACCTATAAATATTTATTATTAAAATATTCTGATATTAAATCTTACTTCATCATTCAGTTCACTCCCAATGAAATGATCAATAATTTCATATTCCTTAATAGGCAAAGAGAAGAGGTATATTTCTTCCAAAGATCGGATTTTTCCATCAAGGACTAAACGACCCAATTTCGTAACTGGAACCCATTCTTTGGAATCTTCCTTACCGCGTCCACGACCACGACCTCTGCCTCTTCCTGATTTAATATGTTCTTAAGAAAAATCATAATTGACTAGAAAATGTCCGTACCTCGGCCACGACCACCCCCACGACCTCCTGGCCGACCACCTGGAGGTCCGCCAAAACCACTCTTAAAACCACCGCGTCCACTGGCTGGTGCTGCGTCCGCCATTTTCTGAAATATTAAAAATGTGTGTACCGAAATATAAGCAGTATGAAATGAAAAAAAAATCAATTACACTAGGCGCTAAAGGGCCCTTCCCACGTGTTACCAATTAGGCAATAGAAAAAAGATAAATTTCTGATTTTTCATTATATTATGAGAAATGAGGGATTCCTTATAAATCCAGCTGCAGTATGTACATATTGATGCAGGAAAGGCGCCCTAAATTTAAATTTGTGTATCAGAAGTTATAAACCATCATTGAGAATCTCTCTGGTGGAAACCGCGAAAGAATTATGGTTACTCATCATACAAATGGCCTAGTGTACATAACCTCATATTAATAAAACGAGAAAATAAATCGCACATTTAATTCTGCTTTTCCATGTAACAACATTAGAATAATAAATATGGATAATTAAAATAAGTTTACGGTCATTTTTGAGGCTAAAATTTGTAAAATTAGAAATTGTGAAAACGTGGTCGACGTGAATATCTAAAATTTCTTCAAAATAACCGCAGAATATACTGAAAGTTTAATATGGAACTACTAGAACATTTTTAAATTGAAAGGAAATGTTAAAATTTCATTCAAAACAAATAAACTAAAAAAAGAAAAATACTTACAGAAAGATGTTCTCCCAACTAACGTTACCGGAAGAAAGACATTTTGTTTCGTTGGCTGACAAGAGGTTCTCCCATCAAAAACCGTTAAAATTTACCAAAATACATCCATTGTTGCTAAAATTGCAAAAATTCAAAGTTACGTAAATAAAAGATGAAGATCCAGTGGCTGCATCCAAAAGTTTAGCTTGTATAGCAAGGTAGGATTAGATTTAAAAAGGGACCATAGAGTTCGTTTACCTTTTTTCTCTCGCCCCATTTATCCATGGCAACGCTGGATAAATTGGTAGGCAGTACAAGTATCGCATCATTGTTGCCAGATTTCAGATTTCACTAGACTTGTGAATGAGACGCATGCTATTGGTCCGTTCAAAGCGCGCCATATATAAAACATATAATTTTCACTCAAGACTGTCGTTCAGACAAAATTTCAGCAAACAAGGGAGAAATTAAAGAAAACAGCTAAAAAAAGAGCTAATTTTATTAATCGTTTAGGCCATATTACGGCTGAAAAAAATAAATAAAAAAGAATACTTAATTTAGCAAATTTAAACAAAGCTTTATAAAGTCTTTATAAAAATAAAATTATAAATAATAAATAAAAACTTTATTAAAAAATATGCTTGCTAAATAATGT
>JABRWK010000004.1:719370-921304 GCA_013372445.1 Hypothenemus hampei
TATTGAAACTTTATTAAATAATTTGAGAGAGAGCAAGCATCTTTTCACGAATTTACAAGAAAATATTAGGAATTCCGAAGAAAAATTACTAAAATTGAAACATGAAAGAACAAAAAGTGAAAAAAGCTTTAATGATTTGGAGGAAAAAGTTAAGGTGAAAAAGAAAACGTTGATGGTCTTGAATAGTGAAGAAAACAAAGTCAAATTGAATAATTTAATACAAAAAGCTCAAAATAAATTTAAAGAATTGGAAACACAATGGAATGAGATTCATACACCGTTGTTAGAGGAGCACAAAGCATTAAAAATGTAGGTTTATTGCATATTAATTTATATTTTTTTACCAATATTGGTCTTCTTGAAGCTCAATAAGTTCTGAGAACTTGAAAAATCAAAATGGAAAATATAAGCTAACACATCTCAAAGGAACCTATAAAGAACTGGTAAATGATTTTAAACAAAAAAATGTTATAGAACAAAATCTCATGTTGAAATGCAAAGAAATCAGTAACAAAAATAATAGGTAATTATTCTCAGGGACCTAAAAAATGTTTTAAAATTTGGGAAATAGATTTTACATATGTAAATTCTAGGCATCCGCCCTAATCTCTATTAGCTGATTGTCACCAAGAAGTCAACGCCCTTTCATTTTTTTCCTTAACTAAAAAACAGCGCATAGTCGCAGTGATTACATTGAAATTGCTCAGTATAGCTCTGCAAATTTAAACTTTTTTAGGTCTCTATACATTTTTCAACAGGCCTTAACACTATTCTTTAAAATAGGTCTGCTTACACCAAAAGGATATTAGAAATTGTAGGAAATATTCAGAAACAAAATAAAGAAATTCAAAAAATTCTTGCCGATACTAGAACAGTCCAGAAAGATATAAATACGCTAACAGGTCAGATTGATAGATCTTTTACTTTAAGCGATGAAACGATTTTTCACGTAAATATCAAATTTTGTAATAAAATATGTTAGTTTAGAAGTTTTATTAGGATTGCAAATCGGATGAGTCCGCTAGAAGAGCCTATAAATATTTGGCTGCGATAAGAGAAGAATGCACTGGAATATTGGAAGCTGTTTCAAATATGGGACAAGCAGAAAGAGAACTAAGAAACTTAGAAGAACAGGTGGAGATAGAAAAAATTAAAAATACTCATGATAAACTGGAAAAAGTTCACAAAGATCTGTCTGAAATTAAGAAAGAAATTGATGCATTGATTTGACTAAAAGATTTCTGAATTTTCTCTTATGCTGAAACATCATTTTCAGGTATAAATAGAAAAACAAGACATAAACTGTACGTTTTTAATTAAATTTATACACTATTAAATTCAAGTAATGTTTTCAATCTTTTTTTGTACTTCCGGAGGTACGTAGCCAGCATCAACTTGTTTAGGAGGTCTCTTATTTCCAAACCATCGTTTAGGATAAAATTTAGTTCTGCTGTCAATTTCCAAGTCAATTTGTTCTTCATTCTCAAAGAACCATAATTTTTCTTCTTTATCCTTTAAGATCTTTTGCAGATCGTCAACCGTTTGTAGGCGTTTAGCAGTTCTTAATCTTTCTTTTTGTTGTTCCATGCGAGAACTACGGTCATTGCACCATTTTTCAAATATCTCACATTGCAAGCTAATATCTTTTTCTGATGTGTTTTCAACACTTTTCTTAACATTTTCAATCAGAATTTCCTGTACATTATCAGAAACAGTTTTGATGTTTGTTAAATTTTCATGCACTGAACTTTCTTTGGGCACTAATTTTAGGATTTCACTATAAAGAGGATTGTTGCAGGCGGTAATTACTTTCTGTGCCTGTTCGTCTTTCCCAAACAACACAAGTCCTAATATTCGAAAACTTTGATGTAAAGGGTCGGATTTATTTTTACTAAACATTGATAAAGTTTTTCCAACAATTTTTTGGGCATCCCTCAAGTCAAAGTGTTCATCATCATAAGGATTTCTTATGTATTTGACACGTATTTTAATTTCTTCTTCAGGCTCTGGTGGGGGAACATATTCAGGCCACCCAACTGGATTTAATAAGTAATTATAACAATGCAATAATGAAAAATTGCATGATAATGGATGTTCAAATTCTTCTTGGAGCATCAACTGACTTGCAACTCGTGCACCACTAGCATAACTCTTGGACTTCCAAAAGCAGTCCATCAAGATATTAGCAGTGTAATAATCCAGGAATAACCCGTAGTTCAATCTATCATCCAAGGCATTTAATAGATCATCAATTTTTCCGAACTGTAATAAGGCTCTTACCACGGCATGACTTGTGGAATCTAACGTATTATTTGTATCTGCAGTAAGACGAAGTTTATGGACAACATCTAAGAGTTCATTGTAAAGACTCTCATCTTGCAGCGCATTAGCAAATATATCTATATCTAATGCATTCAGCTGTCGATTCTTATTAAAACTCTGTTCTATTTCATAATATAATTCTTCCAAGTTTACTTTTTGTAAAACTGGACTTTTTAGCCTTTGGTTCCAAACGTCTTCACAATAGTAGGCATTAGATAAAAATGTGCGAATAATTGGACTTTTCACTGGATGTGAGTGATTTGGAAGTAGCTTAGTTGTTGCTAGCCGGATTATTTTATACATTTTTATGTCTTAATATTGAATCAAACAGCATTTAAATTTTTTGTTTTTTAGGTTAAGTCCTAAACTAAATCGTATTTTGATTATTATGCGAGATGACCATATTTCTTGAAAAGAAGAAGATAGAATAATTAATTTTGACTTTTTTATTTTTATTATTATCATCTCCCGTTGTTTTTCGAAGACAAGTTAAACTACCAAATGAATTTACATGAAAGAAAGAAGTATTTTTCAATTTGAACTTAATTTTTATTTATTAATTTAAATTTTCCGCCAGTTTTTTGACAATGCCTCAAAATCGATGTTGCCAATCGAATGTGTTATACTCGAGTATAATCGGGTAAATTGGGCAACTCAAAGAAAAGAGAAATTAAGGGCCGTATTAATAGTCGCACCTTAAGTCTTTCTCAGAACTCATATCTTCCTTGACCAATGAGGAACGACTATTCATTGCAAACAAACACTCCTTATTGGTCAAGGAAGACATGAGTGCTAAGGAAGACTTAAGGTGCGACTATTAATACAGCCCTAAAGAAAACAGCTAAAAAAAAGAGCTAATTTTATTAATCGTTTAGGCCATATTACGGCTGAAAAAAATAAATAAAAAAGAATGCTTAATTTAGCAAATTTAAACAAAGCTTTATAAAGTCTTTATAAAAATAAAATTATAAATAATAAATAAAAACTTTATTAAAAAATATGCTTACTAAATAATGTACATTGCATTCCAGATGGATATCCAGCTAAAAAATCTAGCTGTTTTCTTTAATTTTTCCCTTGTTTGCTGAAATTTTATCTGAACGACACTTTCGAGTGAGTATTATAACTTTGAATATGGTATGTTTTGAACGGACAAATAGGGTGCCTCTCATTCTCTCAAGTTTAGTGGAATTTGAAATCTCGCACTATCTTGATACCTCGAGAGGAGTAGCTGTCAAAAAATGAGTCAATTATCAATGGGTTGACGTAAAGGAAGTCAAGTTTTCCTGCCGTGAGAGAAGAATTCGAGAACAATTATTTGTGGGATTAATATATGTTCATGTTATGTTAATTATCCTGTTAAAAGAAACTTCAAAGATCATTTGTTATTATTTGAGAATAATTTTTTATGTTAATTCGTTATGTGGCTTTTGGTGAGTAATTATTTTGAAAACGTCCAAAAAAGACTAGTTTCCAAAAATTTTCGCAAGCGCCATCTATTAAATATGTTTCTAATTATTTCCAAAACTAGCAAAGAAAGCTTTTCCAAATAGTTCCTAATTGAAGATATTATTGGTAGATGGCGGCACGAACAGAGAAATTCAAACAGTTTTACCAATGTAACAAATTTTCAGTTGTTTATTGAAAAATTCACAAGCGCCATCTATTAAACATAGCCTCAATTATTTCATTCTGTTTTCAGTTTTTTTAGTAAGAGAAGAGCAAATAGTATTGTTTTTTTGTAGATATGAGAGAGCATGTACACCTTGTATGAGTTTGTAGTGTAAAATTTTGACTGCAACGGTTATCAGGGGAAGGCGCTATTGTATAGATTCAGAAAACTTTGTTAACACATTAAGAGGACAATGCAACCATTAGAAGGAAATAAATGCTTCAGTTAAGTTATTCTTTTATACTTTACTTCATACTATTAATTTAATTGAGCAGGATTTAGTACATAACTATAAAAGTCAGTTCTTATTCAAACAAATAAGTATTGTTTTGAAACTGTTTCTTTTTTTTATAGGTAAAAGAGGAGAGCATGTTCAATGTGTATAATTTTGTGACGTGAATTCTTGATTGCAAAGGCTATCCACAGCAAGACGTATTGTATAAATTTAATAATTTATATAAAAGGTATGATGCCAGGATTTAGTACATATAAAATTCAGTTCTTATTCAAACAAATAAGCATTGTTTTGAAACTAATCGTTTGTTTTTTTGTAGGTATGAGAGAGCATGTACAACATGTATGAGTTTGTGTCGTGAATTCTTGATTGCAACGGCTATCCAAGGCAAGGTATTATTATAGAGATCCAGAAAACCTTGTTAAAACATTAACAGGACAATGCAACCATTAAGAGGAGATGCATACTTAAGTTAAGTTACTCTTTCACGTAGTATTTCACATTTTTAACTTAATTTGTATCATTTGATTTATATTCTTTGTATAGATTGGTTTAAATTTTTCATTTCTTGATTGTGAACACTTTTGTTGCCTATTTTCATTTCTTACCAAGTGATGTATGTATGATTTCGTATGCATTATGTACAGATTCAGATCAAGAATTTCTGTAATGAAAATCTCATTTATTTAGATGTGGTGTGATACTAGGATTATATTGTCATACAGGGTGTTTGATAGGTAGCTTAAAATGCTGAAATTGAAAAACTACAACACTTGGTTTATAGATATTTTGGTTAAATCATCGATTCAGAATGACCTCCTCTAACATCATATTCAGTATCGTCTACCATCTATCAAACACCATGTATAACAATTACTCCTTATTCAAACAGGTATTTTTGTGAATCTAATTGTTTTTTTTTGTAGGTGTGGGACAACAACTTGTATGAGTTTGCGACGTGAAATCTTAAGTGGCATAAACAACTATCCAAAGCAAGGTACCTACTATTATAGAATTTCAGAAAATCTTGCAATACATCAAGAGAACGATACAACCATTAGGAGATGAGGTGCATGCTTAAGTTGAGTTACTCTTCCCTACTCTACTCTATTAATTTAATTTTTGTCATTTGACTTTCTGATTAATTCCTAGATTTCTTGATTGTGACAATTTTGTTATCAATTTTCATTTCTTACTTAGTGATGTAAGTATGATTGCCTATACATTATGTGCAAATTTTCACCAAGAATTTCTGAAGTTCATATTTTAATTAGTTCAATTTGTTCATTACTCATTTCTTCATTATGAACAGTTTTATTGCCTATTTTCATTTTATACCAATCGATGTTTGTATGATTGCATATGGGTTATGTGCAAATTCAGACCAAGAGACCAATTTCTCATTTATCTAGACGTGGCTAGGATTTAGCACATATAAAATTCAGCTTCTATTCATACAAATCAGCATTGTTTTGAAACTAATCGTTTCTTTTTTTTAGGTGTGAGAAAGCATATACAACGTGTATGAGTTTGTGTCGTGAATTCTTGATTGCAATGGCTATCCACAGCAAGGCGTATTGTATAGAT
The DNA here is from genome assembly GCA_013372445.1 of Hypothenemus hampei. NCBI lineage: Eukaryota > Metazoa > Arthropoda > Insecta > Coleoptera > Curculionidae > Hypothenemus > Hypothenemus hampei. The sequence continues at coordinate 725,187 of JABRWK010000004.1, forward strand.
TCAAGAAACCTTGTTACTAGATTAAGAGGACAATGTAACCGTTAGGAGATGAGATACATACTTAAGTTGAGTTACTCTTTTCCACTGTATTTTACATTATTAATTTAATTGACAAGAATTTAGTATACAGAGTGTTTCAATAGTTTTTGTTCAGAAAATGTTGATGTATCTGCAGCTGAGAGTTGGTTCGATGTTTTGAACCACCCTGTATAGGTATAAGAATCAGTCCTTATTCCAACAAATATGTATTGTTTTGAAACTAATTGTTTCTTTTTTGTAGATATGAGAGAGCATGTTCGACATGTATGAGTTTGTGACGTGAAATCGTCACTGTAAAGGCCACCCAACACAAGATGCTATTACAGAGGCTCAGAAAATTTTGTTAATATTAAGAGGACAGTGCAACCATTAGGAGAAGACTTATACATTAAGTTGAGTTACTCTTCTCTACTCTGCTCTATTAATTAAATTTGTACCATTTGTCTTTTGCTTCATGTTTAAATTAGTNATGTTTTAACAAGGTTTTCTGGATCTCTATAATAATACCTTGCCTTGGATAGCCGTTGCAATCAAGAATTCACGACACAAACTCATACATGTTGTACATGCTCTCTCATACCTACAAAAAAACAAACGATTAGTTTCAAAACAATGCTTATTTGTTTGAATAAGAACTGAATTTTATATGTACTAAATCCTGGCATCATACCTTTTATATAAATTATTAAATTTATACAATACGTCTTGCTGTGGATAGCCTTTGCAATCAAGAATTCACGTCACAAAATTATACACATTGAACATGCTCTCCTCTTTTACCTATAAAAAAAAAAGAAACAGTTTCAAAACAATACTTATTTGTTTGAATAAGAACTGACTTTTATAGTTATGTACTAAATCCTGCTCAATTAAATTAATAGTATGAAGTAAAGTATAAAAGAATAACTTAACTGAAGCATTTATTTCCTTCTAATGGTTGCATTGTCCTCTTAATGTGTTAACAAAGTTTTCTGAATCTATACAATAGCGCCTTCCCCTGATAACCGTTGCAGTCAAAATTTTACACTACAAACTCATACAAGGTGTACATGCTCTCTCATATCTACAAAAAAACAATACTATTTGCTCTTCTCTTACTAAAAAAACTGAAAACAGAATGAAATAATTGAGGCTATGTTTAATAGATGGCGCTTGTGAATTTTTCAATAAACAACTGAAAATTTGTTACATTGGTAAAACTGTTTGAATTTCTCTGTTCGTGCCGCCATCTACCAATAATATCTTCAATTAGGAACTATTTGGAAAAGCTTTCTTTGCTAGTTTTGGAAATAATTAGAAACATATTTAATAGATGGCGCTTGCGAAAATTTTTGGAAACTAGTCTTTTTTGGACGTTTTCAAAATAATTACTCACCAAAAGCCACATAACGAATTAACATAAAAAATTATTCTCAAATAATAACAAATGATCTTTGAAGTTTCTTTTAACAGGATAATTAACATAACATGAACATATATTAATCCCACAAATAATTGTTCTCGAATTCTTCTCTCACGGCAGGAAAACTTGACTTCCTTTACGTCAACCCATTGATAATTGACTCATTTTTTGACAGCTACTCCTCTCGAGGTATCAAGATAGTGCGAGATTTCAAATTCCACTAAACTTGAGAGAATGAGAGGCACCCTATTTGTCCGTTCAAAACATACCATATTCAAAGTTATAATACTCACTCGAAAGTGTCGTTCAGATAAAATTTCAGCAAACAAGGGAAAAATTAAAGAAAACAGCTAGATTTTTTAGCTGGATATCCATCTGGAATGCAATGTACATTATTTAGTAAGCATATTTTTTAATAAAGTTTTTATTTATTATTTATAATTTTATTTTTATAAAGACTTTATAAAGCTTTGTTTAAATTTGCTAAATTAAGCATTCTTTTTTATTTATTTTTTTCAGCCGTAATATGGCCTAAACGATTAATAAAATTAGCTCTTTTTTTTAGCTGTTTTCTTTAGGGCTGTATTAATAGTCGCACCTTAAGTCTTCCTTAGCACTCATGTCTTCCTTGACCAATAAGGAGTGTTTGTTTGCAATGAATAGTCGTTCCTCATTGGTCAAGGAAGATATGAGTTCTGAGAAAGACTTAAGGTGCGACTATTAATACGGCCCTTAATTTCTCTTTTCTTTGAGTTGCCCAATTTACCCGATTATACTCGAGTATAACACATTCGATTGGCAACATCGATTTTGAGGCATTGTCAAAAAACTGGCGGAAAATTTAAATTAATAAATAAAAATTAAGTTCAAATTGAAAAATACTTCTTTCTTTCATGTAAATTCATTTGGTAGTTTAACTTGTCTTCGAAAAACAACGGGAGATGATAATAATAAAAATAAAAAAGTCAAAATTAATTATTCTATCTTCTTCTTTTCAAGAAATATGGTCATCTCGCATAATAATCAAAATACGATTTAGTTTAGGACTTAACCTAAAAAACAAAAAATTTAAATGCTGTTTGATTCAATATTAAGACATAAAAATGTATAAAATAATCCGGCTAGCAACAACTAAGCTACTTCCAAATCACTCACATCCAGTGAAAAGTCCAATTATTCGCACATTTTTATCTAATGCCTACTATTGTGAAGACGTTTGGAACCAAAGGCTAAAAAGTCCAGTTTTACAAAAAGTAAACTTGGAAGAATTATATTATGAAATAGAACAGAGTTTTAATAAGAATCGACAGCTGAATGCATTAGATATAGATATATTTGCTAATGCGCTGCAAGATGAGAGTCTTTACAATGAACTCTTAGATGTTGTCCATAAACTTCGTCTTACTGCAGATACAAATAATACGTTAGATTCCACAAGTCATGCCGTGGTAAGAGCCTTATTACAGTTCGGAAAAATTGATGATCTATTAAATGCCTTGGATGATAGATTGAACTACGGGTTATTCCTGGATTATTACACTGCTAATATCTTGATGGACTGCTTTTGGAAGTCCAAGAGTTATGCTAGTGGTGCACGAGTTGCAAGTCAGTTGATGCTCCAAGAAGAATTTGAACATCCATTATCATGCAATTTTTCATTATTGCATTGTTATAATTACTTATTAAATCCAGTTGGGTGGCCTGAATATGTTCCCCCACCAGAGCCTGAAGAAGAAATTAAAATACGTGTCAAATACATAAGAAATCCTTATGATGATGAACACTTTGACTTGAGGGATGCCCAAAAAATTGTTGGAAAAACTTTATCAATGTTTAGTAAAAATAAATCCGACCCTTTACATCAAAGTTTTCGAATATTAGGACTTGTGTTGTTTGGGAAAGACGAACAGGCACAGAAAGTAATTACCGCCTGCAACAATCCTCTTTATAGTGAAATCCTAAAATTAGTGCCCAAAGAAAGTTCAGTGCATGAAAATTTAACAAACATCAAAACTGTTTCTGATAATGTACAGGAAATTCTGATTGAAAATGTTAAGAAAAGTGTTGAAAACACATCAGAAAAAGATATTAGCTTGCAATGTGAGATATTTGAAAAATGGTGCAATGACCGTAGTTCTCGCATGGAACAACAAAAAGAAAGATTAAGAACTGCTAAACGCCTACAAACGGTTGACGATCTGCAAAAGATCTTAAAGGATAAAGAAGAAAAATTATGGTTCTTTGAGAATGAAGAACAAATTGACTTGGAAATTGACAGCAGAACTAAATTTTATCCTAAACGATGGTTTGGAAATAAGAGACCTCCTAAACAAGTTGATGCTGGCTACGTACCTCCGGAAGTACAAAAAAAGATTGAAAACATTACTTGAATTTAATAGTGTATAAATTTAATTAAAAACGTACAGTTTATGTCTTGTTTTTCTATTTATACCTGAAAATGATGTTTCAGCATAAGAGAAAATTCAGAAATCTTTTAGTCAAATCAATGCATCAATTTCTTTCTTAATTTCAGACAGATCTTTGTGAACTTTTTCCAGTTTATCATGAGTATTTTTAATTTTTCTATCTCCACCTGTTCTTCTAAGTTTCTTAGTTCTCTTTCTGCTTGTCCCATATTTGAAACAGCTTCCAATATTCCAGTGCATTCTTCTCTTATCGCAGCCAAATATTTATAGGCTCTTCTAGCGGACTCATCCGATTTGCAATCCTAATAAAACTTCTAAACTAACATATTTTATTACAAAATTTGATATTTACGTGAAAAATCGTTTCATCGCTTAAAGTAAAAGATCTATCAATCTGACCTGTTAGCGTATTTATATCTTTCTGGACTGTTCTAGTATCGGCAAGAATTTTTTGAATTTCTTTATTTTGTTTCTGAATATTTCCTACAATTTCTAATATCCTTTTGGTGTAAGCAGACCTATTTTAAAGAATAGTGTTAAGGCCTGTTGAAAAATGTATAGAGACCTAAAAAAGTTTAAATTTGCAGAGCTATACTGAGCAATTTCAATGTAATCACTGCGACTATGCGCTGTTTTTTAGTTAAGGAAAAAAATGAAAGGGCGTTGACTTCTTGGTGACAATCAGCTAATAGAGATTAGGGCGGATGCCTAGAATTTACATATGTAAAATCTATTTCCCAAATTTTAAAACATTTTTTAGGTCCCTGAGAATAATTACCTATTATTTTTGTTACTGATTTCTTTGCATTTCAACATGAGATTTTGTTCTATAACATTTTTTTGTTTAAAATCATTTACCAGTTCTTTATAGGTTCCTTTGAGATGTGTTAGCTTATATTTTCCATTTTGATTTTTCAAGTTCTCAGAACTTATTGAGCTTCAAGAAGACCAATATTGGTAAAAAAATATAAATTAATATGCAATAAACCTACATTTTTAATGCTTTGTGCTCCTCTAACAACGGTGTATGAATCTCATTCCATTGTGTTTCCAATTCTTTAAATTTATTTTGAGCTTTTTGTATTAAATTATTCAATTTGACTTTGTTTTCTTCACTATTCAAGACCATCAACGTTTTCTTTTCACCTTAACTTTTCCTCCAAATCATTAAAGCTTTTTTCACTTTTTGTTCTTTCATGTTTCAATTTTAGTAATTTTTCTTCGGAATTCCTAATATTTTCTTGTAAATTCGTGAAAAGATGCTTGCTCTCTCTCAAATTATTTAATAAAGTTTCAATTTTTTCTGGATTTTCGTTTTCGGGTTGAAGGTTTTCATCATGATGTTTAACTTGTGAAGGAACGGAGTCTTTTATTATAATTTCATCTAAAACTTGACTAGAAATATTAACTGAATCTTCCATTTTAACTTCCAATTCTTTAAATGCTTGAGAGTTTGAAAAGTACTTGCTACTTTCAAATAGTAATGATGGAATTAATTCATTTGGGGAACACTGTCGAGTCACATATGGAATGTGAGGTGCAGTTTTAAGATCTAAAAATTTTTATACAAAGCTCTGTGATCAATAGTACCACTATCTTACTGGTGTCTTCATCTGGAACAACTAGTTTTACAATATCTATAGGAAAACTATTCCCTAAACTATGAACTATAATCCCGTGGTCTGTTTCTCTTATTCCCTGGCATAAAACTTCTGTGGGTAGCCACATTTTATTGAGAGAAAGATTTAAATTATCTTCAATTTGTTTAATCACTTTTGGCACATAACCCACAGGTTCCAAAGATACTGATGGATGTGACCCTTTTGGAAGTCTCTCTAGGAGAAACATTAATACTCTGCGAACTTCCACCTAAAAAATTATCATTCAACAAACAATAAATCAAGAAAAAACAACTGGCCTCATTAGAATACAATATTGTTTCATATCCCATATCGCCTTTAAAGCCATTTTCTCTAACTTGAGTGGCCAAATTTGAGGCCAGTTTAATTCTTGCACTCATAGAAGACGGAAGTTTTTTTGGCAGTTTCATTTGAGGATTTATTGTCTCCAAACAAGTTGACACCGCGCATATAACATTTTCAGCATCAAATTGTTTTAGTGAATGAATATCTTCATCTATATCACTGCAATTAAGTTGATATATTAATGCTTTATTAATGAAAATTGAATTAAGTGTTTCAAGATGAATCTCAACTCGTACCATTGCAAATTTTTTAATGAATCAATTATTATTTTATCGACGTCTTCCATAGTGATTCAAAAACGATTTTTTTCTAGAAAATTGGGCTTTTAAAAACTTTCTAACCTAGAAAATTTTCAATTAATTCTTCTTAACGTATTCTTTTTGACAAGACATGACGTTGAAAGCTGATGAAGCTAACTTCACATTAATAAAAATGTCAATCAATTTACATTGACATTTGCGTTGTAAACAAAACGTCATCGAAATGGCTGAAAAGGTGTCTGATGTGGCGAAAAATTTGGAAAATTTTAATTTCCACGAAATGTCTGGTGATGACGTTCGAGAATTTGGAAAAGAGGATCATGGTCTTCCTTTGGTCGAAGTCTATAAATTAGCACTTAGCTTTTATAAAGGTAAATTGTTAGCTGTAGTTTAGGTAATTGCCTTGAGCATCTCAATTTTTCCGAATTGCAGTTTTCCTTGTAATAAGCTATTAACTTAACAGTTTTTATTTTAAATATATTCAATATTAAATAAACTAAATATTTAGAATGTTTAAAATTAATTGTGAACACTATTAGGTAAGAAAATTTACATTAAAATTGAACTTTTCTAAAAGAAAAAGGTGGAAAAGCATTTCACTTTAGCTACGAAGACAATCTTCAACTGGTCGCATTTTCACAACAAGTGGTTCACGGTCCTTTAGCTGAAACTCTTAACAAGTTACCTCCTCTAGGAACATTAGATGTTGTTGGCAAAGATCGCAGGTAATCACATTCTTATTACATTACATTATCAACTTACATTAAGTCGAAATGTGTTCGATTTGTAGAGAAGCATGGCAAAAATTAGGAAATTTATCGAAGGATCAAGCCAGAGCAGGCTTTATAGAATTACTTAGTAGGAGGTGTCCAGTTTTCTCTACTTATATCGAAGCTCATAGGCGGGAAAGGGATGAACAAAGGCAAGCAAAGTAAGATTTTATACAGCTTTAATACGCCTAGAAATTTTGAAAACCTTTGGTTCAGTAGGGAAGAAGCTAGCAAAAGATTGGCAGAAGAAGCCGAAAAGTTAAAGAAAGAGGAAGAAGAGAGAATGAAATTTGATCAAATGCAACAAGAGGAAGCAGCTAAAAGACAAATTCAGCATGCTCTAAATGAACAAACGTATGAACAATTTAGGGCCTATGCAAGCCAACAATATCCTGGTAAATTCTATATTTCTTTTTTTAAACATACATTAAAATGCCATGCTATTCTCTGGAAACTTTAGGTGATCCTGAAAAACAAGGCACTCTTGTGAGACAACTTCAGGATCAACATTATATCCAATATATACAACAACTCGAATTGTCACAGAGAGTAAAGGCTACAGAAGAATCTAATAATACTGCGAATAAAGGAGAAGTAAAAACCAATGGAGTAGTAAGCACGAATGAAATTCATTAAAGAAGACTAGCAATAAGTAACTTTAATTTGTTAGCTTCCTACTGATCAGCAATGCAATCAAGAATCTATTAGTATTGATTCTCCGTTAGGAGATGATGATCAAGAATGTCCAATTGCTGCAGCCAGTATGTGGACTTTACCAGAAATTGATGAATTTAAGCAAAGGTAAAACCATAACGATTTCAAGTTATTTTTCCATATCAAAATTACTATTTAGAATATCTCAAACTGAAGGGGATGGTATCGTAAGAGTTGGTCGTGGAGAAACAGTTACTGTAAGAGTTCCAACTCATCCTCATGGATCACAGTTATTTTGGGAATTTGCAACTGATCATTTCGATATAGGTGACTTAATAATACTTTTCTACCAGCATTAAAGAAGTAAAGTATCTTTTTTAGGTTTTGGATTGTATTTCGAATTTGGAACTCCAACGACTGAAGAAGTTTCAGTTCATCTTTGTGAAAGTGATGATGAAGATGCTGATCTTGATGAAGATGAACTTTATGAAGACGAAACACTGCGTTGCGACTTAGAATCAGGAGGTAATATATTAAAATAAAATGAGTACGTTTATTTTTATTATTTTATTAACAGGGATTGATTTGTCTTCAATAACTAAACCAACAGTAATGGAAATTGTACCAGTCTATAGGCGAAATTGTCAGACTGAAGTTTATGCAGGGGCGCACACTTATCCAGGAAAGGGAGTTTATTTATTGAAATTCGATAATTCCTATTCCATGTGGAGGTCAAAAACGCTTTATTATAGGGTTTACTACATACATTAAAAATTCATTACTATTTAAGAATTAATTTTATCTATTGCCAAGAGGAAAAATTTACTGATAATAGGTGTTAAGAGAAATTTAAAGAATTCTCTCTTCTTAATATTACGTAGATATAACTTGATTTACAGTGTGTCTATTGAAATACATGTTAATATATGTATAGTTTAACACAAAAGACTTATAAATTATCATTTTTACCAAAGTGTCATATTTTGAACCGCCTGATTTAACTTAAATACAAGCAGCATACAATCAAGCATCAAACAAATATATTGAAGCGGTAATATAATAAATACGATTCTTATTATCGTTAAAAGTCCGTTTTGGTAAATGGTTAATGTCGAAAGTAAGTAAACTGTTAAAAACTTATCAATATTAGGTTTGTAATAAAATACGCAAATGTGGCCCCTTGGAATGGGTATTAAAGGGCTATAAAAGGGGCACATTATTGCCGATATCAATATGGGACCGAGTAAATTTAGCGGTTTTACGACTCGTACATCACAGATTTATGTAAATTCTCACTTGTGGCGAAAATATGGCCGTCGATGGACCTTAAAAAGACCGAAATCCATCACCGGGGCAAAAAGAGCTTCGCGAGACACACAATGTAGAAGGTGCTTATAGGCTATTTTCCGGATGGTGGAGTCGATTTTAATACGTAACGTGTCACATAAAATTACTTGGCGACGACGGGGGAGCGAGTATATATGTGTCTGTGTATATATATGTGTGTGTATGTGTGTGTGTGTGCGCGTCCCCGAGTATGCCACCCCCCTGGAACACTGGCCTGGCCTGATAAAAAGCCTTTTATTATGTTATAGATGTATAGATTTTAGCCCCCGATTACGCCATAAAAATAAGCTGCCGACGCGACCTCGTCGTGTGTGCTTTCTTCTCTCTTCTCGAGCCGCGAACTTTTATACTTATGTATAAAATCACTTCGCCTCATATAAAAGTGAATTTATTTCTTTTAGCTTTCATATCTCTTCTTTGACACTTTTTTAATACAAAAGTTCCAAAATTATATTATGAATAATTGCATTTAAACATCCGCTCTTTAGATGTGCTTCGAAGAATACACATTGTTCTTCATTGCAGACGAAAAATGAAAAAAATCAATCAAATCAGTAGATTTGCAATTCAATCTAGGAACTTATTGTATGAAAGGCAACAATCTTGTCAGCAGTCAGAAAAATCACGATCTCCATTTTCGGAGGATTCCCAAATCTATTAAGTGAAGATGGAAAATCAGTCACAAAGCCCCAGGCCATGTTAGTTAATTAAAACAATTCATCGTTAAATTGGGAAGAAAATAGTGTCAGTTGGCAAAAAAGAAGGAACGCGTTCGCCACAAGAATGCATCAGTTTGTTGGTTAACGAATATGGTTGAATTACCATATATGTATCACGAATTGTTGTCACATTATTTCTATTCTCCAGATTTGATGATGCGATACTATTAATTGACTTGGAAACTTGCAAATCATCTTAAAATAGATGTCTTATTTATGGCTTCAGAAATTTCATAAAAATAGTGCTTACGATTAGTGAGATGTAAAGTCAGTGTAGCGATTGTGATAAATAACAAATGAAGTTTATACCTATGAAGGTACGTACTCTGTGTAATTTGCAATTCTCAATAGGCCATCCGTGTTTATTTCTCATACAAGAATGATGAAACGTCAACGGACGATTTTATCTTAATTTCCAATCGAGGACGAAATAAACATAGTGACTGATTTTCAAGCGCCCATTTGAAAATCCAGTGGCATCCCATCGGAGGCATATCCTGTCCGGGTCCGAATTTACTGATAAACCATTTATGCGTTATAACATGCCTGGAAATTGGATATTCATCTATTATGAAGTATCCCGGGCGTCGTTATCGTTCAGAAACGTTAAACTCATACGGCAAACAATGGCGCAATGTCCAGATAAGCAAACACAATTACCTGTATTTTAGAAAAATTCCCATATTCCGGGGATTCGTGCTTTCGGACCTGGCCCGGGTTGCGTTGGCGGTGGCGGGCTGGTTTCCAGAGCTGTCCCGGTTTATTATTATTGGGAAACATCGCGGGTCGTTTCGAACAATACCGCTTCGATAGTATCGTCCCCATCAAAATGGCAATTACAAAATTTGTAAAACGTAGAGGATGTCATTAATTTGGCTTATGGAGCAGCGGCAGCAGCAGTAACAGCAACGACAACATATAGAGTGGCGGTGGTGGTGTGTGTGGCCGATGCCGTATCGACGCTTGACACTGATTAGTTTGCCGTTTTATGTGCTTTTGTCGGTCATTCAATATTGTTCTCGTTGTTTGCTTTCCATTAGGATAAAATATTCCTGCTTTTGTATTATGACATTACATATTTACACACATTTTTATATCTACGAATTAAAACATTAAAAAAAATGTTGCTGAGATGCCCAAAAAAAAAATCAAAACTGTTGATCGCGGTTCGTGCGTTGGCTACTGTTTCTTCATCATTTACTGTTGTCCATATACTTGGATACATAAATACTACTACCATGCCATTTAACTTATAACGTATTTTTGAATCACCTTCATATCGCTGCCTGAAAGCAATAGATATAATGAGATACGATTCTCTTCTTTTCAGGCAGCAATATGTTCCTAAAGGACCGCTGACATTGTGCTAGTTTGCTGGTACTAGTCCCTTCTGGCCAATAAATAAGGATAGTGCAAACAGGTACTTAATAAACGTACTAATGTCAGTCTTTTGCATGCTTTAGTAACACTGGTCTCGTGCATATTTTACTAGCATTGAAAAGTTTATCATGAGAGACTAGCACTAGTACATGTTTACACTATCCTAATTAATTTGCAAAAAAGGACTAGTACCAGCGAACAAGCATAATGTCAACGCCCCTTAAAGCTTGTATTTTTTAGCGCTACCAAACCGTCGTTCATACTTTCAGTTTCGTAAATCATGTAGAAACACAGCTCAACAAACTTTGTAAGTTCTGAATTAAGAATGCTAAATCTAAATCTCAGGGCAATAGGGTATTAAATCCACTTTTTTAAAAATATTGGGATTTTGTGTTTTCCTAACATAACAGTTTATATTACGTTAGGAAAACACAAAATCCCAATATTTTTAAAAAAGTGGACTTAATATTCTAAGACTCTAAGGTCCAGAAATACATATATGATAATATTCGCTCCATATATGGGTTCAGTTGCACATGATTTACACGAAAGATTATTCAATTTTTAATGTCATTTATTTACTATTATAGATAACTGTAACCAATACAGTCAAATTTGTTTAATATTATGTGGTACTTATTATTAGTTAACATATAATAACTGTTATTTATACGAATTTGTTAAATAAAAATAAGAAAAAAACCAATTGTGCTATGTTTGGTGCATAATGAATCAAAAGTTTTTGAGATACTTGTTAGTTATTTAGTTACCACTGATTTAATTAATATTTTATAGTTTGTTGGTTTAAAATTATTATAGATTAACAAATTTATTTCTTTTAATGCGGCATGGTATAGTTCGAGACGACTTCTTCATTATGTGCACATACATATTACTGTAACTGATACAATTAATAGTTATTAATGTATATATTAATTAATCCTTAAGATTACATGGTATTCAATGACTATTAACTCTACTGAACTTAATTTATAACAATAAAAAAAGACAACTAAACGCTGCGTGATTTCATCTACGTCGCAGTGAATAACTTTCGAAAAAAAAAATTGCTAAAAATACATATTTACGAATCCATTTTGTCGATTCAGATAGAGACCGTTCGTGATATTTTTAGTAATTTTATATATATTTCGACGTTCCCAGTTAAAGACCATAGAGGAAAGAGGGGGAATGTCACTAATTATCATAAACGAGACAAATCGATTCTAAAACAATGACATTCCTTGTTTTTTTTCCATGTGTCTGTTATTTTAGACGTGGATATTAGTGGACTGTGTCACATTATGTTCCTGGAGAAGTACCTATTTATAATAAAATTTAGCAGTTTTTCTAATAAACGGCGCCCGTAACTCAATTTTTGATATTTTGTGACATTCCCCCTTTTTCCCCTGGGGTCTTCAATTGTCGAATAATAGCCATTTTATTTGCTTTAAATATGATTTTAGCAAAAAAAATCGAATTTTAGTGTCATTGCAATTTACAATCTTTTGTAAACATATTATCTAAAAAATTAAATTAAATTATGATTTTTAAACGATTTAACACTATTTATTGGCAAGTTTAAATACTTCAAAAGGTCAATTGACCCCAGTGGCGTAACAATAGGGTGGCAGGATGGGCAAAATGCCACTGGCCCCAGCCGGAAGGGGTCCCCTGCCCGAGAGGGGCGTGAGCACAGGAGGATTCTAAGATTTATTATTACAACATTTAGTAAAATTTATTATAAAATAAAAAAAAAATTTTCATGTTGGTTGAGGTTCTTTGTATTGGGTGGGAAAGGGCCCCGTCCGATTAATTTGCCACGGCGCTTAAAGAGTATAGTTACGCCACTGATTGACCCCTCTCGGTACTTCTAGTGTTAAAAGTTAATTTTTAAGAATCCAAAATGTAAATTTCTACAGTGCATCGATACCAATGCTGATAATGTTTTCGAGGAAATCTGATAAAATTAAATTTGTTTTGGGTCATAAAATAGAGTGAAAAGAAAAATTAGGCATAGATCACGAACCCAAGGAGTCCGTAACCCCTTGTTTGTTTACTATTTTTTCACCCATATTTAATCGTTTTCGGAAAGGTAACGTGGATTTTCGTTGACGGAAACAGTTCTGCAAACTTTATCAATGTTAACACTACCGGAAAAATGCTTTGTTGGTACAGATGTCACGAAGAAATCGTAAAACTTTATTTTATCATTTTTTTTTATAAAAATTGATGTTTATTTAGTGAAATAAGTAACAAATAACTGTATTATATTTTTAAATGGTAATTACAAATAAGGGGGAGTGGGATAAGTTCGGTTTTCGTAAAGTTCGACTCTTAGTGCATTTATTTTAAAGTTCTTTTCAAATATTTCAAATATATTGGTATCAACGCATATTGGACTCAATACTCAATAATTCGTATTGACAAAAACACCAATTTTTCTTAGTAATTTTCACTTTTACAGAAAATTGTGACAAATGATAGCTACCGCAAACTTCCCCGGATACGGGGCAAGTTCGTAGTTCAGCTATTTAAAACTCATTGAAATCTATCGTCCGGTGTTGTGGAGCAAACCGAAATTAGTCATAAACCATTTACAAAATACAATTTACCCCATTAAAATAAGTTGTTTCGTTCAAAAGTTACTCATTTATAAGAAAAATGGTTTTTTTACTTGTATAGACAAAGGAAATTATTTAAATGCAAGGACCACGGTGTCACGTTATGACGTGATCGTCCTTATCGTGACAAATATAAATCAGTTTAACGTTTTTAACAAATACATCTATGTTGGTCACTTCATTCTAACTTAAAACAGGCTTCTGACTATTGGCTATTACAATTGCATTTATGTAAGAATAAATTCAGAACATTAAGATCTTGTCCCATTTACGAATTTACTTCCCCTTTACAGTGTTCCAAAACTTCATTAAAAAAATTTCCATTTTTAAAGCAATTTTTAAAATAAAAAAATTAGAAGTAGAATTTGCAATTAAGTAATGGCGTCATAAACAAGAGCAAATGTTTTAATGCCAGTAAAGATTTTATTGTAATTGTTGAATAAAAATTCTTTTATATAGTTTCTCCTTTAATGTTCATCCTATTGAACAGTCCTGCTATTAACTTGGAAGTCACAAAATTTATTCACCTGCAATGCAAAAATGAAATTATTTACTTAGAGTAGGTATTTACTCAGAATATTAATCAAAACTCGGCAACATCACTTAATTCTGACCTTTCAGTTTTGTAAGTTGTACCTAGATGGGTATTCCATTTTACATTAGGTATGTAAAAAACTATTATTTTTTTGTCTTATTATTTTATGAAAAGTTAACGAAGCAGTTCGGAATTGATGAATGGTTGGCATTGAGCCACCCTCGCTCAAGTCAATCCAAAGGCAAATAAAAGCATCAGGCCGATTCGGGAGGCAAATGCCGTGCAAATAACAGTCGCCCTATCTGTTGCTGGCAAGACTCGAGACCGCTGTATCGGAAAGAGGCACTCCATCCTCGGTGATTTATTAGACGTCCATCGCATTTCCACACCTTTTTTTATTCACTCTTAAATAGAAAAACTGCAAAAACTCTTACTGAAATTACATACCTTCATTGCAATACGTAAATATGGTTGCTCAATATTAGAATGAAAGTGGTCTAAACCCCTTGCCACTTTTGCTAAAGTCGTTTAGCGATCCATCAACGTACTGTCACTGGATCTATTGTTACGAAATCTCTTTAGCGATTGTGGGGCCACGCATAAAACTTAAGTTATGAGAAAAATTCTATGTGTCGGCTGATATGAAAAAGCACAGTTTGACAAAATCGAATGGATGAGACTAAAATTTCATTTTAAAAGCTGTTAAAATTCCATTTCTTTTCATACAACCAACTAGAACTAGACTTGCATTCTAAGATTTTCAAATTATCATCTAATTCAAATTTTATCAAATGACATTTTTGAAATATCTCCAATAAATCATATTTTAATAAAGTAATCATTGGTTAAACACATCTGAAACAACTTTAAAATAGGAAAAAGAAATTTCGCAAAAATTCTGTATAAACGTTGAAGAAAACTTCGATTATGTCTCGGAAAAGAACTGACCTCGGCGTCCAACGCCTGAGTCAATAAAGCCGACCCTTTATACTCAAGAGAATATTTTTTTCAATCCATTACGTAGTAACAATTCCAATACACCTACTTACATACATATAAAAATAAACATTAAAAATGATGTAAACATGTTTGCGTCTTAAAATTTTTACAAATCATATAAGTAGTGAAACTTATAAATATATACTTGTATATTTTTGCAAATCTGCTTAATTAGTTAATTAATAGTAATAGTATGAAATAAACAATTAAAATAGTTGACCTATATAACCCTAATGAAATTACCAATTTGGTTCTGGGAACATAAATTAATGCTGGTGTCTCTTTTTTTGAGTAACATAGCTTGGATGATATAGAAGTTGGACAAAAAAAAGCCGTCCAGCAATGGCAACAGCAGGATAATAAAATTTAATTAATAACCGTAGAGGAAACAGCACAGACACGGATAGCAATGAATAGAAAAATAATAAAAAAGTAGCAAATAAACGAGGGGTTGCATAGAGAAACACCCGCGCGTCTGCAGACAAAAGCAACTCCCAGGCTGGCGCAATTTAAGAAAAACAAAAGAGCGCGGCGTACCGGGCGGATCGAGAGAGAAAACAAAACCAAAAATTGAAAAAAAAACAAGAATCTTTTACCGATCCCCTCGCCCCCGGTCCATCGCTTGTATCGATTGCGTACAGAACGCGGTGACATTCTTTATCAATACGTCACAGCTCATATTTCAAGTTTTCCTCTCCGGCGCCCCACACAAAGAAAATCGCAACTTCTTTCAGTAGCCGGAAGGCGTGGTAGAAAGCGTTGCCAGAGTGGGGTAACCAATCGTAAGTCGGCGTTCTGTTCGGTGCGCCAATGCGACCCGCCCCGGGTCTGAGAGGTGGGGCCGAGGAGTCGCCGGAGTTTTTCCCAATGTTTTTATTTATTACATTTGTAGTCGACGGTCGGTACAGGTTGCGTTTAGTGCGCAGGCATAGGAAGGTTAAATCTCACCCCGCCTTACTAGATTTCGAGAGACAGACAAACAATCGTCGTGGGCGACGAGCCCATTCTCCAATTGTCGGTACGTTTCTGCGGATGGACTTTGTGACGACGCGAATTTAGACGTAACGTTTGGTGTGACTGTCATTATTTTATTTGTAAAGTGCATCTATCTATATCGAGGGTGCGGGGTGGTGCCCTCTATTGGATCTGGGAAACGCGTTCTGGCGTCCGGACAATATAACATAGCGGTTTCAAATGATGATGATGGACAATTCTGGTGTCGATTCAGCCAGTGAACATAGTAGTCACGCTTCGTCCGGGTCTCCAGCTGTTGCCGTCAAACCTTCTCCATCTCCTCCGACCAATAACAACAACAACATTTCCAGTCATCATCAGCACCAGGTTCACAGTCCACGTCAGGCATCTCCATTAGTTCCCCCAATGTCTATGGCTCATCCTCTAAGTCCTCCTCCAGTGTCCAGTGCTTCTTTGGCGAGAAGCATGGCTTTGGGACACCTGCCACCTCCCGGTTTGGGACTATTGAACTCCTTAGGAGTGTTACATAATCCATTGGACCTTATGGCACATCATGGACCGCCACGTTCGTATAATTCACCACCGCCAATATCCACGTCCGATCCCACTGCTAACGAATGTAAACTGGTAGATTATAGAGGTCAAAAAGTAGCGGCTTTTATAATCGCCGGCGATACAATGCTATGTCTTCCCCAAGCTTTCGAATTGTTTCTAAAACATTTGGTCGGAGGTCTGCATACCGTTTATACGAAATTAAAAAGGCTCGATATCGTACCTCTCGTTTGTAATGTGGAACAAGTTCGGATTTTGAGAGGACTCGGAGCTATTCAACCCGGTGTCAATCGATGCAAACTGTTGTCGTGTAAAGACTTTGATACACTCTACAAAGATTGCACTACTGCCAGGTATGTATTTGCGAATCGTATTTTCTAGTAAGTAATTAGAGCACACGGTGTTTGGTTGTCAGGAATTCGAATAAAGGGTCTTTAATAAAAAACGGGAACTCAATAAAACATTTATCAAAAAACCGGGATAGATATGTAGGGCAAAAGGACTCGTCCACTCGAGTTCACCCTTCGTTTGTTTTGCATTCTGTTTTGTAATTATTTTCAGTTTTGTATGGGAAGGGGGAAAACCGTTCGCATTTATGAATGCACCCCATTGTTCTCTCGATATTAATTCGCCATAGTAATGTCGCTTATTTCAATTCATTCATTAGATTCATCACAAAACGTTATTTACATTTCCAATCGTAACGAATTGATACTATTGTACTAATTTGAAGCTGCGAAACTGTGATAATACACTTGAACATTGATTCAAATACTTAAATAGAAAAAAAAATGGAGGTTGGTGTTTTTAAAAGGTTAGGCCCACACCAAACTGTGAATTAATTAATGCTATTCGATAATTAATTAAGTGTTAATTTTAACAGTCAATAAATATTTGGTTTGAAATGGATTTACTAATTGGTTTTTTGATTCTAATTCTGGTTTTTTTTTTAATGTGAATATCATAAGAAAAGCAACCAAAATAGTGTTTTGGATCTATTAATGATAAAACAAGTGATTTAATAATCTAATTAAAGGAAAAGTTTTGCAATAGAGTGTAATGATTAACTTGAATAAATATTTTAAAAAATTTTATGACTAAAATAAGGTAAATACAGTACCATATTTATGCAAACAAAATTTATTTGCATTTCTTTAAGGAAAAATTATTAATTAATTAATCACGACTTCGCATGAAACAATACAAAATCTCAAAAAATACCTGGAAAAAGAATTATTAAAAAAAAAAATAGGAAAAAGAGAAAAGAATATCATTCATCAGGGGAAAGTTGGTGGGGGAGTTTAACTGGCTTCTGTAATTATAAAACGGCGCCTAATAGTACACATCAGACATGTTTTATACACGTAACCGCTTTGTTTAACAACGCAATAAAAACTGTGAACTTTGTTTGTGTCGACGTTACACAGGGCCTTTATGGGCCCCCTGTTTAAATCCTTCGGGGATCGACATTATGCAAAGATTTCAATAATTAATTTTGTAAAAATCAACTTTTAAGTAGGCGAATTAATATGTTAAATTGGTTGTACGATTTCAAGAAATGCACTTAAGAAAACAATGGGTAGAGGCTAATTGCTAGGGGCCCATTAATTTTCGAAATGGAACGAAAATACGATAAAAGGGCCGGATTTAATTTGAATTCTTTCATTTCTTTCATTTCTTTTGAGGGGAAAAATCACGGTGATGTATGGTTTCTTTGACTTTAGATTATCTACCTGAATGGTTTAAAATTTTTCTTAATGTTTTTTCTGACAGTTAGAAATTTCAGAAACATGAAGTGAAGACATTTGCTTTAAACTTTAAATATTTATTTACGGATTTACATTATGTGATAAGACGTTTCATATAGGCCAAGATCTTAGAAAATTTTCATAAAACATTTTCTTTGCTAAGAGAATTTTTATTCGGACTTAATTGTCGTAGTTGAAAGGCTTTCACACCTAACATTCGGCTTACAATTACGGTGAGCATTTCCAGAGGCGTTGAGATAGAGGCTGAAGTGATGGCGTGACTGAAACTGAGGATGCTCATCGCAATTGGGAACGAAATTTCAAGTGTGAAAGTCTTTGGACCACGGCAATTAAAACCGGATGAAAATTCTTTTAACAGTTCTGCTGGTCGTGAAAGCCCACAATAATTTTTTTTTGTTATTGTCTTCAGTTTTGCCATAATTACAGGATGTCTTCGATTGAACTATAAAAATTTCGGGCGTATTTCGAAAACCGTAAACTGAAACAAAATGTTCTTTAGAATGCATTTTGAAAAAAAAATCGTAATTGAGGAAACAAATTAGTTCAGTGAATGGTAAATGTATTGCATGGATTGTTTTCAGATATTTAGACTAAATCAACGGGAAAATTTGAATAGAAATATAAAAATATTTAAACTCCTTCTAAAAGAACTTTGGTCTTAGTTATTTTCAATGTTTAATATTTAAGTTAGGTACCCTCCGAAGCTTGACTTTGCCCTCAGCGATGAAAACGGAGGCCACCTTTATATACTTAACCTGCAAACATTTAGGGACTATTCACTGTTTTGATACATATTAATGCTACATTTGCAATTCGAACTTTACATTTGCGATTCAGAATTCAGTCTCAATGTTTCCATCGACAGGTGCCCGCTGTGAATCAATCAATTCATAGTTCATCATCATCTTAATTCAAGCCACTAAAAAAATGTTCAATATATTCTTTTTGCATGTGATGTGTTAATGACCAATCTATTTGAGAATTAGTCAATAAGTAATAAATAGAAATTAATATTTAAAAAATATAATTTTTTTATGAAAAAAATAAAGTAATAACGAGTTAAACGATTGTTTTATCTGAGTTTAATGCAGCAAAGAGAACATTTGCTAGTTGTCAATCAAGTCTGGTCAAATAAGAATCGCGTGTTCGCGATATGGTGGCCCTTAGGGTGCCCCTTTTTAAGACCGAAAATCGGTAATCACGGCCCCGATCACGCAAATGCACTCGGCCAACACGCAACATCACTTGCATAAGCGAATATACATATGTATCTACTACATACAGCAATCGAATTTGTGTGTGTATATGTTTGAGTGAGTATATAAATTTGTGCTCCTTTTTTTCGTCCGAACTCGAAGGGTTGAAAGAGTAAATCGCTTGACCGAAAATAAACGCCTGTGTAATGAAGCGTTTGAAAAAACGGAGGCCATTGTCGGAAAATTATTGTCTGTTTCGTAAACGCGATTAGTAATGTGCACACACCTCTTCACTTTTGTCAGAGGCGTACGTGCGGGCTCTGATTAACCTAAATATTCACTGATTATTTCCTCATCTGTTCCTTTTTTTATACATATAAAAAGTGCGTTTTTCATCACTGATAAAAGTTCAATCGCTCGACACAACTAAACACGAAACGATGAAAAAAGGAAGAATTTTTAAAATGCAATGAATTCGAGATCGACTTTAGTCTTTCAAGCGTGAATGATTTTTTCCCCGGTACCCGTTCACCTCTGTTCATGATTAAAACTTGTTAAACGTCATCATCATAATCATTATTATCGCTGGTCCATAATAAAGGCAATCAATGCGCTACCCGACACCTATATCCCATTATATTGGGCATAATAAACGATAAACAGTCGGTATTTGTATAATAAATGATCGGTAGCAGCAATGGGACTGAAGAATCTCGGTTGGATATTCAAAGATTCGAAACGGACTCTTTGTGCGACCGACCGGGCTGCTAATAGGTTCTGTCAGCCGGGGCCTCCACTCTCTCCCATCCCGTTTCTACAGATGATTCGTCATAATTTATTGATATTTAGGCGCCTTGGCGACTGCGGTTAGATTAAGTCCGAAGAAATTGACGAAATGACTCGAGAAAATTCTGATTAGTCTATTTAAATTGGTTTTTTCTCTCTCTCTCTCTCACTCCAATCGCATCGGCTTTTAATCTTTATTAAACTACCTACTTGTTTTATAGACGACCGACGAAAGAAACACCGAGAGTTCTTCTTCTTCTTCGTCTTCAATTTGTTTTGGTCTCTAGATCTTAGCAATTGAGCATTGAAATTTCCATTTTTTCATTCAAATTTCTTGCATTTTAAAAATTCATTATGGGTTCTATATCGATCGGCATTTGGGCTTTGTTCATTTATAGGAACTTAAAATGAATTTGTAGTCTTCTTGTTGCTAAAGCTACCGTTTCAAAAAATTACATGTCATCTTGGATAATACAGCTTTTCCTATTTGGCCGCTCAGACTAGTAAGGAAATGATCGTAAATACAAAATTCCTAATAAATACTGGAAACATTGTTTTCCTGGATATTCTGGAACAATAATGATTTACATTACTAACACATAATTCCATTAGCTAGCAACAACGAAAAATTCATGATTTACATTCAATATGTAGTTAAAAATTATAATTTTTTTTGCGATAATTATCGCAAGGATTCATTGGATTTTCATAAAGGTGTTGACAATGTTTGCACCAAAAACCAATAAACTTGGACATGGCCACAGGTTTTGGCAACCTTTAGCACCCGTCTGACTATAAATAACATACACGTAGCGTTCGGTAACAACCCAAAGACGACCCATTCGATGATTCGTACTTTTTTAATGGACAGACGTAACTGTCAACAATATTTATTTGGTTTTGATTTAAGAGCCATTCTATCCACACAGTCTCAGAAAACACTTTGTATGTAACCTGTTGTTGATTATTGCGTGGTCTATTCATTAATTATTAAAAGAAAAATCTGTAAAATATGGAATTCCAATATTGAATCGATTCGACAAAATAAAAAACGTTGTTTAAAAAATCACAATAGGACTGCATTAATTAAAATCGTCACGGGATGATTCATTCATCATTCATTTATCGATTTGGAAATTAAACTTTCCCAATCTAATAGCGAACAAGTGGCACACGCCACGAACGAGCCGAACAGTCTGATTGAACGCGAGAGCCGACGGAAATAACATTCAGAGAAACGGATGATAATGGTAGTCGAATAGAGACGGCGTGTCCCATTCACAACTGAGAGAGAGAAACGAGAAGGGAATTCCCTCGGGGGGAGACCGCTAGACGGCTGGGGGCATCCCCAACCTGTGGATTCCATTCCTGGCGCCAGTTGGAGCAGAGATAAATCTCTCGTTTTTGTTGACGACTGTTTTGCCGTTTGTTGTACTACGTGCCACGAGTTGGAGTTGGGGAAGGAAACGGTTTGAAATTTTAGAATAAGGGGGATCGTGTCGCGATTATTGTTTGCCAGTGTTCATGGGGGGAGGATTTTTTCAATGACATTTCTTGCTAGTCCTTTATACCGTAGTATTTCAATGTTTTGGGTGTTTTTACGTCAATGAGTGTTTAAAGTCCTTGCAGATTCTGTAAAATAAAATTCACACTTGATGTTTTATTTTTTTGAAATTGCTAAGAGTATTTTTAGTCATGCAACTGAAGTTGTTGTCATTTACATAAGAGTCTTGTGCAAATTTTGTTCTCAAAAGCCCTTCTTTCTCATAAAATACCCAAAAAAAAGAGTTCATTTTTTTTAACAGGGCGGTTCTCGAAAGATGTGTTTCATATACTTACTCTCTTATAAAAAATATAGAAACATCTATGGACTATTGTGTTGGAAAAATTGCTTTTGCAGTGTATGTAAACATGCCCCATCTTATTTATGATTCTTCGTCTTCATTCTTCGATATGTACGAAGGGAAGATAAAGACCGAGAGAGAAAGAGAGAAGGACTCTGAAATTAATTGCGGTAGGATAGGTTTCTCGTTGATATTATTCTCTCTCGTTTCCACTCTCTTGTATTCGTGCTTTTTCATCTCGCTCGGGTTTTGTTTCCCTCGATAAAAAAGTTCGTTCTGGTATAAATATTCCATGCGTTTTAATTATAAACCACTGTTTACCTAAACTTTAGAAAATAACTCGGTTTGTTTATCAAGATAATGGGTAAATACTTATCGCCAGTGCGGACGCAAGATTCTTTTGACTTCGAAATTAGTTGCGAGGCCTGTACGGAGACCACTCTTACTCCATACATACATGGACCATAATTTTACCTGTTTGGGGGAACGAGCAAGTATGTTTGTGAAACATTCTTATAAGAAATTAATGGAGATATTATTACCTGTGTACATACATATTTAGAACCTTGTCCACCAGGAATGTTGCCTGTTTAATTATCGCAATGAATTAAAATAAGCGATGGTGACATGCATGGTTTAAGAATTAAACAAATTAAGTATCGAAGGTCTCAACGACAATGTTTTCGATGTCAAGCAATTACAAAAACTGACCAAACACGACGCATATAATATGTAATAAGTTATTTAAAACGGATGCTGTCATTGTATTTGCCTTTTACAGAACATACAATTATCTGTAGTGTCAATCAAACCGAATAGAAAGGGAAAGTTTTTCAAAGGGTACTGACTAAATGAGAGATCATTTGTTATTAAGTTCAAATTAGTTTATCTACTTCAACAATAATTCCGCAAAATAATGTTATATGAAATTAGATCACGTTCTTCGTCTGCTTTCTTTACATATGCAGATTTATTATTAACAAGAACAACGAAAAAATCTCATACTTAATCAAATCTGTTGTGTTATTCGAAGAAAGACTGTAATAAAACGCAAATTTGCACAGAATACGTAATTATTCTAACTGTTAGTGCATACACACATATATTTTTTTCTTGATGCCTAAGTTCTCTTTATGTTAAAGTTTAATTAGAAGAGCTCTTAATCATATATACACATATATGTATAAGTCGAAGCGTTGAAAAGGTAATAGACAACTATAGGATTTTCTAAAAAAAAAAGTTTTTTCTCACATAGAGACAAAAGCATGTAGCAAATCCATTTCTCCAACGTATTTTTTTTCTTTCAATGCCATTTCGAGCCAGGCACCCGTAAAAATGACAAACAAAAAAGCGTTGCGTAAGTGCCATCTTTCCGCGACGATCAGAAGAGAATAAAGCCCCGAAAAGGTGCAACTAGCATCACCTGAGGGTGCCTAAAAATGTCCTTTTGGCGTTGTGCCGCTCCCGCTCTAATCACTAATCCGGTGATATCGGTTCAATGAGTGCACAAGGACCAAAATCCATGTATGTATATGTAACGTGTCCGATTTCACGCAGCGTCGATTCTTTAGACCTCCTGTAGATTCACTACTGATTTCTTTGTTTGGCGACGAGTTGTTTTATGGATCCAAATCTGCTATTTGGAAGAGATAATATCCACACATGAATTTTACATTTTATTTGACCTTTTCAGGTTTAATTTATTATTCATTCATATAGGACCTATGGTTTGTTAAGTTCTGTACAGATTACATTCATCATGCATCTCTGCATTACTACTTTAACTTTTTTAAGTGTGCCAGTCAATCACGTAAAGTTTGACGAACAAGGGGTATAAAGCAAATATTCAAACTTCAAATTATTACCTATTCCTACTACTGTATGATTCAAATTTGGTGATAGTGATCCCACAAGAAGACTCCAGTTTTGCTTGAAATTCATCTTTATCTTTTTTATAGAGATATGAAAATTCTAAACCAGTAAGAACAAGTCGTTATTTCGTTGCTGTTGTATCTTCTTAATTCATAATTAAACATTGTTCACTCTAATTAAAAGGAAGATTTTTCAAGTCACAAAGTGATATGCATGATCACTAGATTTCTATCCTCTTTAGAGAAATCCAAAAAAATCCATTTCAAACAAGTCAAATAGAATAATTTGAAACCAAAGAGCGAATCTCCAATCAACTCAGTTTCAATCTTTTTAGGTTACCATACCGACTCTAACATTACGTAAAACAGCTAAAAAAATCACAGTCAACTTTTGTTACATCAATCAGTGAGCAATGGTTTTTTTTCTGTCTGGTTCTATAGGGCCGGCAAAAAGCGGTAAACCGTATCAAATCCTGATCGACATTCGCGAGTATCGTCCAGAATTGATTGAAGAACCCGCCGTGACCGGCGGCGAAGAACCGCGTCCAAATTACACCCTGCGATGCCCCAAAATTATACTCTCTCGTCTTCGACGTGCCGTGGACGTTGATTGGTCGAATATTTAAAATTTCTTCGGGGGATCCATCTTGTCGAATTTTGAATGAACAACCGGAGAGCTGAAATAATCGATTTGCGATATTAATTTTTTTAGTTCACGTTTTGAGATGTTATTATTTAAAAAAGTGTAGGGAGAATGTGGGGATCTTATCGGGTTCAGGGTAAAAATTGGAGAGTTAAAAATTGAAAAGGTTCTGCGCGAAAATAGTGATATCTCTGTCACGATCTATATGAGTATTTTCCATAGGGACACTGTTCAAACATATTCATGCAGAAGGAACAACCGGATACGTGTTCTGTCTGTTTTTATTTCTACGAGTGTTTGCATTTCATCTGTCTTATAAATGGGACTTTTGTTTTTTACAGATAATGTTATCATGTTCTTCCTATCTTCCTAGAATATTTTTACGCCATTACAATACATAACTTCATTTTTCATTTCGTTCCCTTACTAATATTTAATAAAACACTTGATTCGAAACTAGTAGCTGTCCAGAGTCGCTATTCCTCCTTCATTATCTAACGTTTAGTACAATCAATGCGGACAAAACAGCGCTCTGTAATTATTCCTTCATGCAGTCACTCATCTGTCTATCAGATGCAGGCACGCCGTTCGCCCTGTCTCACTTTTCATTGTATCAAATACTACATTTTCCATCCTTGTATAACAAGTCAATGTGATCGTGTGTGAATCCATCTGATAATGACGTAGTTCGGGAGTTCTCCTACTAACGCTGCACGAGGCTTTTGTTGAAAGATTGAATAATATACAGTCGGTTTAGTCGAATCGTTTTGGCCAATCTCGGATCTGTTCCTGCCGCTGCTGCTACTGTTACTGCGAACAATTCATCAGTCATCTAGCCAGTGCTATTATGATAGGTGGAGGTGATGTTGTACGATAATAATCGATTTAATTTTGGAATTTCGATTAATGAATAGAATGTTGGTGTAACGAGACCGAGAATGCAAATATGTAATAATATTGTGACATTTATGATACGTGTGTGGGAATATTCTTAAAACATTTCGATGCTATACGAAGGGTATTTAAATTATACCCAGTGAGAAGTATCATTATACATTGGAATGCGGCGAACAGAAACAAAAAAAAAACGCCACCAGGGGCCAGAAATTTCTTTTATTCTCGTTATTTTGTTGGTTCGTCGACGAGGGCTCGTTAAAACCAGCATTTTCAGATGAAAACGAGAACTGCATTAATAAAAAGAAATATGTACATTTTTAGATAAATTCACATTTATTCACAGACTTGGCAATAATGCGCTACAGGATTTAGCTTTCAATAAATGTGAAATTCCATTAGATAATTCTTTTTCTATTGTATTCTATGTAAATGGTAATCTCAACATTTTGGCGCGTTATAGAGATTCGACTGTCAGTTAGTCATGCGTTACAGAAGTTTATTTTGTTATGTCTTTGAATATCGACTCTAAAGCAGTAACTGTAACAATACAATTAGAATTTAAGTGTAATTGTTTGAAATTAATATTTAACAACCATCGAAACATATAACCATACACCTGTACTCTGGATTGAAAACTCTAGCGATATAAACTCTTCAGTTAGGAACGATTAAATACGAATTAAACGTAGTTATCGAGCCATCAAAGGGATGAAACAATTATTTACGATTGTTGAGGCGGAGAATGGAAACGATAAAATTAAAATGAAATTAAAAGATCGTAAGAATGTACTTATTATTTCGTTTTTTACGCCGAGAGTTTAGTCGAAAGAGCAAATTTTCAAAATTAATACGAAGAAATGTAATCAGAGTTAAAGTTATTGATATTTGCATTTTAACGAACAACAAGCACAGTAAAGATTCGAAAACATCCTTGAGCGATGTAAAACAGATACACAAGGGGGAGGGGGGGCCCTTGCCGATGGACCATAGACAGATACAAGAGTAACCTACCCTTGTATTTTGGGATGTATCCGATTATACAGAGTCCTTTTCAAGTCATGCACGCATCCGTACAATATGATTTGGCTCATTGCCCTCGAAAAATATAATATTCGTTCGTTTTTTTAAATACATTCGAAATGAGGCTGCGGTTTCAACTCTATTATTGTTTGTGGGGAAACAGCTGCCACTCTATCTATGTAGAACCTACCGCTTTTTAATTTGTTTTTAATACTATTTCGATTTGATATAAACCATTATTATTTTATTTGCACCCTAAAAAAATGTACATGTGGATTTCTCAGACAATGCAATTGGATCAATTGTTTGTATGACATGACCACCATGTAATAGCCATGAGATCAGGGACCGTTTAAAACGCATTACGAAACGTCAAAAGGGCAGGGTATCTGCCATCTTGCCCTGACGGTAATTAAAAGATATGAAAAATTGGCCGTTTGTGGTGCCAGGTGCTTATCCGACTAAATTATTTTATACCCGTAGATTTTATCGAATGACGAAAAACGGACGGTATTTTTCAGGCCGTTTAATTCGAATCTCGCATTCATGACAGTCAATAACTATTGCAATCATTAGTTTCATAAAAAAATCTCATCTACTGCCAATGGCCCTGCACTCTGTAATTACTGATGCAAAAAAGTTATAGGGTAAAATGCGCCAGTCACACTGTTAATGTACTATTTTTCAGTTTCGTAACCCAGCCCAGCTGTGTATTTCAGTGTATTTGACTTTGGCCCTTATATACAACAGACTTACGATTCATTGAGTAGCCACTTTGAAGCGTTTTACTTAATTCCAGGGTAGAAAATCGAGCCAGAAAGGTTGCGCCACAACAACTAGTTATTATTTTTTCTCTTCTATCGCATAATAATAAAAAGTCCGCTTAATGGTCCTTTTTCGCTCTTGACAGATGCGATTCAGATCGTAGAAAGCGATATTTACTTTTTTTCTGATGATCGATCAGTCAGCCGGTTGGCTACATTATTGTTAC
Organism: Hypothenemus hampei; assembly: GCA_013372445.1. NCBI lineage: Eukaryota > Metazoa > Arthropoda > Insecta > Coleoptera > Curculionidae > Hypothenemus > Hypothenemus hampei. Next base: position 752,871 of record JABRWK010000004.1, read on the forward strand.
TTTTCATATTGTAAGGGGGACGAAATGATCGAAATGAAAACTTTGTTTTAGGGTTTTAAATGACCGAAAAAATATTAATTAGCAATGGAATGAGAAAGAAAGAGCGCAGATAAAGAACCGTTTCGATTCCGGCCCTTAGATAATTAATTAAAGAAGAAACGGAGATTTAACAGCGAAAATTTATGGTTTCGAGCCCTTTTGGGCGGTGCGCGTACAACCGAATAAGATGTTTATTAAGCCCGAAAGTACATTTTTCTTTTTGCGGTTTCATTATGCAATGTCACTTTGAAATCATTAGAGTGCGGGCGAATTAAAACAACTTTTTAGCGGAGGGGGAAAGAGAGAGAGAGAGAGAGAGAGAGAGAGAGAGAGACGNTACATGTGACTCATGAACGTATAAAAGTTAGTCATACATTAATATCGACGTGTTCGGTTGTTTGAACTCTCCAGGTAGTGCAGTGTGAAAAAGATGTCCTGAAATCCATTGAGTAACAACTTTAAGGTAACCACGCGTAACAGTATGAATTAGTGACATATTGGTTGCATAGCTACGTCCATCAAACTTGTAGCTTGTAGTGAACGATCCTTGTATTATTTCTCACGCCCGCAAGAATATTTTCAATTTGTTTTAGCTACCGTAACGTAAACAATGATCTCTCTATTTGAAATTTAACTTTTATGGAGCCCTAACAGGAAAACACCAATTCAAATATTTACTTTTTGTGCAATAGAGAAAAACAATAAATAAGGAAACACCACAGGTTTAGATAAGACTTGGTATTTTAGGGCGATTCTTAATACATACCTATTTACAGCGTTTATTTTATGTTTAGACCTAGGGCTACAGGTGTTTTTTCCCAACAGGACTATTAAGTGTTAGAACGGTAGTTGATTGTTTGTTCATCAAAGAGAAAACAAACTAAATAATATTTTTTGCTGTAATTAATTGAAACCGTTTAATGATTAGAATTAAAAATGGGAAATAAATTTTTTTTTCTGTCAATTAGGCTTTTGGGCAATTACTTGAAAAGCCCTTTTTTTAAATTTATCCACTTTATTCATGAGGGTCGTCTCGACGTCGCAGCTGGGCTCTTTTCGACAAGAAGTAAACATTTGAGAAAAAATTATGCTAAAGCAATAATTAAGTTGTCCTTTGCGTCTTAGACAGACGCAAAAATAATTAAGGGTACCGGTCTAATTCGCGTTCGAAGGGCGAGGGCGAACGATTTAATAAAACGTCGAAAGGAAAATGTAAAAATTCATTGGCGGCTCAACATGGCGTTTATTTAGAAAAATTTTGTGAAATCAAGGCTACTTTCTCTCCCTCTCTCTCTTCGGTGACGAATTAATTAAGTCCTCGGGGTGCCCTGGGCCCGACACAGAACTTTTATTTTTCTCCCCCTTTTTTAAATAAGTAGCAAAACGTAACATTTCTTTCCTTCATTAAGTCTCCCCGGAGCTAATTTGCTAGGAATTCTCACCCCCCCGGAAGAACATTCCTGGATCGCATTTAACTGGCGTGTGGATTTTTCGACGTTTTTTTTTTCTTGCCCGGTTTGATGTCGAAATAAAGTAGTAAGAGAGAGAGAGAGAGAGAGAAAGAGTGAGAGGTGGAGAGAGAGAAAGAGAAAGAGAGATGAGAGCATCGGGGATTGATTAGCAGTTTTAAAAGTTCTTCCAGATTCGTAAGCTTGATTAAAAATTCCTAAATGGACTTTTTTATATCTTTCTTTTCGCCGTTGCAGCTCTTATATTTGATTTTTCAGATTCTTGCCTTTAATCAACGAGGGCCATATTGGAATATTTTCATTTCGGCATGAGGAAGTGAGATAGAGAGAGAGATTGAGAAAAAAAAACTTTGTTGAAAATTGATTCAATTCTTCGAAAATCAAATAATGGGCTTTTACTCAGTCTCGCACCCTCTTTCGAGGTATTATATTTAACATAAGGGCCCCTCTGTCCCTCGCACAAAGGGCAGTAACACCAGCAGCTCGACGTTCTGAAGTACTGAGCACCACTTCCCATTGTTTTAACATGTTCTTGTCGTCTTGTCTGGATTTCATCTTTTATCTTCGACCATTCAAAGCCGATATTGAAATGCGATATCGATGAAAGATGAGGGCCGATTTTTCTCCCGCTTCGAAAAGGGGTGAAAAGAGGAACTGAATAAGCAAATTTTCCATAAATAAGCTATGGATTGCGTAAAATAAAACTAACCGATAAATTCGTCCGGTTTGCAAACGGGTAAAAAGTCTTCAAAAAACAGGCCCCTCCTATTTTCCAAAAGGTTACTCAAGCTCGTCGAAGCGCGTTAGCTGCAAATGGGGAAAGAAAAGGGCATTGAGATCATCTCCAATAAGGAAATTCGGCTTTTAATTACAAAAGATTTACACAAAGAGATTCTCCGAGAATCTTTCGCTTGGGGTAATCGGGTGGATCTGGGCGGAAATAAATAATTGTGCCGATTTGTTTGTCTTTGAACGGTAGATTTCAACGCCAAATTTGGGCACTCAAAAAGGCATGAACGATGACAAATTTCCTATTCGCCAAAAATAAATAACAGGATATTTAAAATAAATTGCCTTTTGTTTAGAAATGCACATATGTGAAGTCAAAATTGCGAAAAACCTATAGGTTTACAAAAAATATTAGCACAGCAGAAAATCTCAAAATAAAAATGAGTACAACATTGAAATAATGAAATTTTCGAAAAACTATGTATAAAAAGTGTCTCGAATAACGTTGATCCCAACATGTTATGATGAACATTACTCGTTTATAATTAAAAGAACAGGACATCCTGTACATATTTTTTCGTTAATGAACATTAAAACTTTCTTGCACAGTCAAGTTCCTGAAGTACGGACGTTACTAATACATTCCCAGTTCACGGGTTCATTCGTTTTATGCCTTTATGGTTACGAGGCTTTAGCAAAACTTAGTTCGTTAGTGGAAACATAAGCTGTAAATAATTTCGCTCTCGAACTGGTTACTAATGACCTGAAATAAGATATCATGACACGCAATGATACCACTCGCCAAGTCAAGGGAGAAGGAATCATTTTGCACTGTCGGTGGCGTGCTTTTCCATTTTAATTGCGGTTTCGGCAACGTTGCCTAATGAAAAGATGAAAATTAATAAATAAATAAAAGTGTGAAACAAAAAGACGTTATGGCTATGTTGCCAAGACGAGTCATTAAAACTGGCGCGTTGTCGGTTTGTTAATCCGAGGGGGGGAAATTGCGGAGCATAATTTTACCTTAAGATGACATTAATGAAATTTTCTTATTTCGACATTTATTGCAGAGAATAAGGAGGCATGGCAAAGGATTAGGGCCCTTTACGCACCCCGCATTCTTTTAATAATATATTACCTCGTGCGAAGGAACAAATTTATTCGTTCATTTTTATTATATAACAACAACATTTTTTCTGGCGATTGCCCTTTGTTTGCAATGCAATTGAAATTGTTTTGACAGTGAAAATCTAATATCAATAATTTTCAAGCCGTTGATGGTCTTTCGTTCAATACGATGTGCCATTAATTTCCGCCATAACAATAGCGTGGAAGTGAAACAAAGAATGGCGTGAAAATAATTCCAATAATAATGGTTGATTGTGTGTGTTATTATAGATTCGCTGTATTCTATATAAATGAGGAAAATCTAGAAAGATAATCGAATTACTCGCATTTGTTTCCAGTCATTGTTATTCAATACCTAAATTATTCAAAAACCAACAGTTAATTGCCAAAAATTCGAAACGAACATCCGTAAACAAGAAGAAAAAAAAAACAGATCATTGCCATAACCATGATCAAAACCTGTTTTCGAAACATATTAAATTGAAAAGCCACTCCTTAAAGGCGAAGTGAAATGGGTACATTTACAAATTATTTAATTTTCCGCCCAAAGGAGCAGATTTGTTTTCCAAAGCGACTCAAGTCGACTGTAACTAACTTCTTTCTAAATAACAACTGTTAAGAAAAAGCTGATCGTCGTCTGTTTGAATCCATACCAACCAACCCTGATTGTTTTAAATTAGTTTTAGCTTTTGGGCAAAATTTTTCGACTTTGTAATCTTTTCTTTTCGCTCCTCCTCCTGCCTCGAATCGGATTCCAATGAAAATTGCTGTGACTCCCTCTTCGAATAGATTATGGGGAAAGAAAAAAAAAAGAAAATGTGCTGTATGTGTGAGTGCGCATTTTCAACTTGCAAAATAAACATATTAATATGGCAGAAATATTTCTCAGTGCCCAAGAAAGGAGATAAAGAAATAATTATACATGAAAACTGCGCCCCGAGGCGAGATCGCCTTTTCTCACTGGCTGCAGCTCACAAATTACGAGATGCTGTAACTACTTTTAAAGTCTATCTCCTCCATAAATTGCATCCTTGACGGTCTTCGACGAGTATGTTGTGCTATTACGGGGTTATTGTATGCTTATTGATGGTTCTTGATACCTCTGTGAAAATGCCGGGTTTTTAAATTATTTATCTTTAACTCTAGATCAGATTTCTTTGTCGTGTGCAAACCAAACGAATACTTGTTAACATGAAACACGTTTTCCATTTTTTTTTTCGCTATAATGATATACTTATTTCATTAAAAACTCATCATACAAACAATCTTGTATGTTTAATTAGATCTCTTATCAGATAGACCGTCTCAATAATACAGAACATTCAAATTATAGCCTGCAACTTCTAGGGCAGACTAAAGTAGGTATACTATATTTTCAAGGGCAATTTTGTTATTTTACACGAATACCATATACATATAATATACGTAACTATGTTCTCAGCCAAATTAATCTTTTTCTTTAGATGTATAGTACTTACATTGTGCTCAGCGAAATTTGATATTCAGCTCACCTAATACTCAGATATTTGGATGTGTTGTTAGTGTTTAATAGTTGAACTTCCACTTATGCATCTTGGAATATCTACATTTAACTTTATTGCTCAGTTATCTTAGTTTGTAGTTTCCTGGGTTTTCTAGTCAGATTAACAACTTCCTCTGATTACGAAATAGAGTTGTAGAGGGCGTTTCTTGGTAGGTATTCACTAACGCAATTACTACCTTCTAATTAATGTTCCAGTTTATTAACTCATCCAACAAGATTATTTTTACAACTTCATTTTTTCAATTTTAATTCTTTTTGATTCTATTGATTCGCATAACTGCGTGCGCATATAAACTAGTTTTTTTCTTTGTTATTTGTTATCTTGCGGAGATGGGTCTGTTTGTTCTCTTGCCGTTCAGAGAGTTTCTCAAAACACATTTCCTTGTAATGCGAAAAGAAACATCATTCTGAATAGTGTGACCTCCATTACAATACGTATGATGTTCTTAATAATTAACTTGAATATAATTAATTTTGCCCTACAATAACACGACTTGCCTCGTTTCAATTTCTTAACTAATTACATGACAAACATAGACATTAAAATTAGATAGATAGGGCAGGGCTGAGAAGGCATGACATTTTGCAGTGCGGTCAATAAGGGGGGCTAATTAAAAAGGGAAATTGTATATTGGTCGCCCTCTTCGCAATCCAAAAGGGTCTTGTAATCAACGGTCATTGTCCTTAAGGACTAGAAAAGACCAAGACTAGAGTGAGAGTGGCGAGAAAGATGGATTTTATCACGAGTTTAAAAATGAAATAGGCATACGGTAGGAAACAGACACAGGGGTTTTTTAGATAAGTAAAAAGGCCATAAACTGGGTACTTCAGCCATCAAAGGTAAATTGTTATGCGACATCTGTTTATTGTATTCTGTCATGTGGCACCCTCAAGGTTTGACATTTGGAAATTTAACTTCTTAATAGTTCGAGATAAGTGAGAGAACTCTACATATATTAACTTGAGATAAAGCAATTTTTTTATTACTGTTTTCAGTCTTTGTCTTGGAATTTAATATTCCATGTTTCTGATCGAATAAACTGGGAAATGTTCTGTTGAGGATCACTCGTCAAATTGTTAGAAATAACTAAAAGACGGCTTAAAATAAATGTTTTAGTGTCATATGTTGGCTGGAAGTTTATTTTGAATTAATATTTTCATAACTAGGAATATTTACTTTAATCACAGACATACAGTCCATTAAAAGATCATTAAAAATTTACTCGGAACGTTTGTTAACATCAGGCTTTAATATTTCTGTTTTTATTCAATTTTGTGTAAATAAACTCAAAGGGAAGATGTTTTTAATAAAAGACAAATCGGTAAAAAGCCAACGTAACTTGAATTGTTTACCTTTTCACTGATTACGTAAACGATTATATCCTTTGTTAATGTTTATCTAAAAATTATTACGTGTTATTTAAATGAAACATTAATCAATTTTCTTTGAGATAAATTTGTCAGGTTTCTAATTTATATTTAAAATCGACTCCACCCTCTCTGCGAACCACGTGGAAAAAAATGTAACTAAATATTTGCATCCCCTTGAACAAACTCCCTTTTTTTTAGCCATCTGTTTGGAAATAAAAAAAATAGCGCCGGCAGGCGTTCAAAGATACATTCTTCATCGTACCATGCAGGATTTTTTAAACGGTTTCCAGGTGCCCAACGTCCCTGAAATGACAAGTTATGATGGATGCATCAGGGGACCATTTTTTCGGCTTAAACTAATGCTCTTTCGTTGTTTAAACAAGTTAATTGTTACTTTTTATATTCCGGGGACCCCCGGTATGTTGAAAGCTTTCTTTTTCAATAGCCGTTCTGGTGATTGATCGGAGCGCAATAAGACTTTGTGTAAGCGATTGAGTTGTCGCCCTCAGAACACAATTTGTGCCTAATTTGCATCCTGATGCGTATTTAATCTCGTTTCTTCGCGAAAAATGTTCTCTCCGGCTTTGACAGTGATCTATTAGATTTTAAGATTGTTGCGTGCCCAGAAATAATATTCAAATTAAGTTTTTGAAGGGCAAATTGGTTTCGCCTGTCGGGCTCAAACCGCTTTGAGAAGTGTTTTTAAAAAAAACTCCGTCTAATGGCTTTAAAATAAAGTAGCGACAGAATAGGATATTTATAATAAATGATATATTTCGATGCAGGGACACCGAAAGTCACAAAGCGGCATTCTCGCTCGGTTGGAAATCTATTTTCTCTTATTGTGTTTGCTGCCATAACATATCTGTAACGTATAGAGTTACGATTGGCAATAATACTTTTTACTGTTATGTGCCCTAAGGCATTATCCCGAAAACGGACAATGGCTGAGTCTGAAGGGCATTTTATGATCCACAATACATCTGTTATCCTCTGCCTGGCGAGGATATGTGATTATGAGTATTAGGTTTGAAGGGGTTAGTGTACAACCCCTGGCCGTATTACTACTATCTCAATAAATGCACAATGGATATGTAGCTTTTGATAATCCTTATTGGATTTCAAATATAATCATAACTTTTTTCCATACAAATGTAATTTGGATCGATTTTCCTTTTTTCGCCAAACAGACCAAATAGAAAGGTAAACACATTACTGAAACCGCTAAAAACGTAACAGAAATTATGCTTTTCCATTTGCGGGGTTGATTATTTGTTTTTTATTATGGACCGCACTCCCTGTCTAAGCAAAAGGCACGTGACGCCGCCCCGATTCTTCTTCGGGTTGTGGGAACTCGTTTCGATGCGAAAAAAAAATATTAGTCTTTCATTCGTGGATAAAAATTATTTTATGTAAAATAACACCCACCAGTACGTTTTCTCACTTGAAACTGTTTTCTTTATTTTTATTGTTGTTTTTCCAGGTTCTGCAGGTTCTGTATTAAACACGGCCTACTCAACCGTTTCGAGGAAAAAGGGAAAACCTTAGGGAAAATATCAATTAAATACATTGACTGTTATGTCCATCAAAATAACGAGGCCCATTAACAGTTCGTTTAATGGAAAGTAAACAACAAACCTTATTAAATGTATCAATAGTAAAAATGACCCGTCAGCGAACAACAGAAATGTGTTTTGAGTCTGTCTATTTTCCCAACACTTTGATGGGGAGTCTAGAAATACATATTTCTGAATCACCGAAAAAAAGTTAATGTTACGAAGCTTATCTTATCTCTTACGATATTTCTGGCGCGTATCCATCTGGTTTGGCCAGATTTCGCCCCCAAGAACCGGGGTGAAATCAATGCAGAACTCTTATTTAGTGAAACCCGATCCGACTGAAACGTATAAAACCTATAAAAAACGGCGTGTTAAATGGATCATGGAAAAAACCACATAATTCACTAAACCAGCAATGTTATTAAGACAGTGGCGTGTCTGGGGATAAAAAAAAATCCTAATCTTAAGTAACCGATATGTTCTTTTTCTCGAAGTAGGGGTGTCAAACCGACTACGGCTTTTTTTTACATATTTTCGAGGATATATGTTACTTGCTGTATAATGTTCCGCCAATGACATTGCCACCATGTGGAAAGGAAGCTTGAATTTCACCCTAAAAAATGGTAAATTAAAATCGCGGGGTCACGTGTTCGGTTTTTGCTCCCATTGTGTTATTCTGACTTTGTAGTTTTTATCCCTAAAAAAAGATTAGATTTATTATTGGCTCCGTGTGCGGTAGTAGCAGGGAATAGTTTTTTTGTGGAGAATTGTTCATTTTGCATGAAAGATTTCAAATCATCCCCTCTTTCACTTTACTTCTCTCATCATATTAGGAAAGACGTGTGAAATTTTGAAATTGAAAATTGACAAGCTTTACATGTACGTATGGATATCGATTATTTCAACATGTATCCATAATAGTGCCTGACCTGTTAGCCCAGATTTCGCGGCCCTATTCCTCCAAGCGACCCTCCATAAGAGAGCATCGTTCGCCCTTAAAATAGGGGAAAGCTTTCTGCTTGAGATCACGGTCCTGTGCGTAAATTTTCCTCACGGTTTTTCACTTTAATACCAATAAATCCCCATTATCTGCGTGAAAGTTCTTATTTGGTGCGACAGTTCGAAAGAGGTTTTTCCTCCCAAATCTTTTTGAACATTTTAATCCAAATATTATTCATAAATCGTGTAAACTTATTAAATCGTAAGAAAACTGTTAAACGCGCACAGTGCCTTTACATAAAACAGAAGCACTTGAGTAAACAATAATAATTCTCGAGTTTGAATATCATAGACAAAAAGGGAGTGTATCAAATCCAAATGAACTCCGCTGTTTAATTTAGACAATATTTAAACTAACTGGTGCCACAGTTACGCGTATCTGGTTTTTCGTGCTTTGTGCCTTTTGGGACGCAGATACAATTTAGTGTCGGTTGTTGTCGTCTTCCGCGAGCCATAATTGCTCCATGTAAATATTTAGTATTTTGATTGTCTCCACGTGTAAACAGGAGTATTACGGCACCCACTTCCTTTTGATATCGCTGGCGCCGTTGTTCTTCCACTTCTTCATATTCTTCTCATCGCTTGAAAATAATAAATAGATGGCGTGAAAACGGGAACTTGTCCGAGCGGTCATAAAAATTACACCCCGAAAATAAGTCGGATTGCCTTATCAGGAACGGAACATTTAATAAACGGCTGGGGTGCGATATATACGCAATAAAGGAAGTCCCCCGGGTAATTGAGTTTTATATAGTTCCGGAAAAGAACTATCGTCCAGAAATATAGACCCTAAATCAGGTTAAGGCTTCTCAGTTTATTTTTTTTATTTCCAGAGGATTACTCTAGTTGTTTTTCGTAAAGCACGCCATATATTATTTGTTATTAAATTCGAAGTAAAAGTTACACGCATGAAATCTTCACATGATTAAAGAAGAAAAAAAAGTTTCTCCCTTCGAGCACTTTTCAAAAACTTCCATAATGTCTCAATGGGCCAATCGCAATTTAAGCACAAAGAAGCGAGCATTTAGTTCTCCCAAATCGGCTCTTTTTTCTTTGTTTAATCTCAGATTATGAATCTTTTACTTTTTCCCTTGGGATTACCTGGATGATGCCTCTTTCTTTCGCATCCTCGGGGGATATATTACGGTTCCCCCTTCTAGTTTTACGCGTATTTTAATAACCTGTTCGCTTTATTCGTAATCGAATCAGAATGATTCTCATACATATTGAAAAGTGATGAAAACTGCTTGTTTTGAAAGAAATTTACAATAAAAGTCTAAAGAAGTAAATCATTCAAAGATGACGGATGATTTATTCGTGCAAAAAGAAATTTATCGCCTGGATTTTAACGAAATCCATCAGAAACAAGACTACAAAAGCGGGACGAGAGAAAGAAGTAAAAACGAGGGGGGGAACGTCAGGATGCATTTACGGCTCGAAGTCTGCATGATTTTAACCCTTTTTCCATCCTCGTCTCGCCCACAGGCGAAAAACGACGACTGATGAATATGTAATGCCATTAATTAAAGATGTAGCCGAAAAAGCACCTGCGTCCAGAAGTAGTATTACAACGCCAGTTATAAGACCCCGTAATTACACAAATTTCCCGTAATTTCTTCCTTAAAAATGCCGGTTAGAGCTTAGAGCCCCGCGGTAGGGGTGTTCGCTCTCACTCTCTCGACTAATTAAAAGTAAAAATGGAATTTTTGTTTTGCCCGAATGGCCTAATTAAAAATTCAGATTTAACATTTCCAACCACGAGAAACTTTTCGCAATATACCGATGGAAAAATTAGAAAATGAATAATGAAAATGGGGAACATCCACTTTATTTTTTTGGGGTCCTCTTACATTAACACTTTAGATGTTTAATAAACAAACTTTCGAATTTCTGACGCACATTGTAACAACAATAATACGTAAATGGGTTTACTCTATTAAAGTTCAATCTCGCGAATTAAAAGAAAAAAAGAAAGCACTCCGTTGTTTGGCATATTTCAATTCTTATTGACGTAATTCGTTAGAACTCATTATTTTGCATTAAATGGTATGAAAATAGCTTAACTGTAACTCGAATTATTGTTGAAATTTAGAAGGTAATACGTTTGAAAGCCGATCGAAATTGGCATCGTGTCCCATTTAAATTAATTTTTTAAACGAGCGTAGCGTGAAAAATTAGATAGACCTGCCTCACAATCGCCTAATTTCGCTTTAATTTTCCATCAGCAAGGTTTATTTCATTTTTCCTAAAAAGTGATTTTATGGAAACAGATAACTACATCCTTGTTAGTTACAATTGGCTTTAGATTTTGTCAAAATTAATTCGTTAATATTATTCAAAGCGAAATTATAGTTTCGTTTATTCTTTGTATTTGTATTTTTTTATTATTATTATTTATTTATTATTATACAGAGTTATTACGTAAGATATACTTTTGAGGGGTAAAACTGATGAAATATTCATGATCACATTCGGTTTCGGTAGAGTTATTTTCGTTTATTCAGTCAGGTACTGAGCATTTGTTGTGAAGTCTTGGCCCTTTGGTGCCTCGGGTAAGGTGCAGAATAGATTAGCCTTGAGTTCTAATAGTAGAGAATTGCTTAAAGCGATAGCTAATACACTAGGTTGAGAAGAAAACATAATCAAGAATTTTCTTTATTTGCAATTTTGATGAGTCATCTTAATAATTTGTAATCTAATTTGGCTAATCCTTTTTGCCTAAATCCTGGATGAAATTTGAATACTTTTATACACAGAGTAATGTCGCTCTCTTAATAAACACCAGTCTCTATTTCGTACCCTTCTTTCTATAGAGATATAAAAATTTCATACGAAATGACAGTTATAGAGCTAAATAAGTTTGCGACCATTACACATACATACGTCAAGTAAGAAATCGAGGGTGAATTTCGTGGCAAATACACGAAATAGGGGTTTTCTGACTGGTGTTTGCCAACATCTCGATCCATTAGACGACGTCCGGCAAAATATCAGATATCAGCCCTCCAGGCTCAGTGGCCAGTGGACAAATCGAACCTTCTTTGATTTATTAGTTTCATTTCGTCGATCGTAAGTCTTCGTCTTCTCATAAACAACTCAATTTATAATAATGTTATTTATGTAATGGTACACGCGTTTCAGGACCAATTTTCGACTTTATTTTTCGGCCAGGGAGGAAACAATTATTATTTTGAGATTTAAGCGAAGTCTCCCCCGAAGGCGTTGACAAATTGCGTCGCGCTACCACTATCGAATTTGACTAATCAAATGGCGTAATAAATTATACTCGGAGTGAATCCGGGGACCCCGAGGTCATCGATTACGCCTCCGCCCGTTGATTCGTAAAATGAGGATTCCTCCAATTAACACCGACACGGCGACAGACAGACAGACACAATCGGGGGCTCCGAGGGCCATTAAAAATAAATAAGCCAATTGTGGAGAGATAATTTTTCATGCCACGCTCGTCGCAGATTAATTCGGATCGGTTTGCCAATTTGAATCGGGCATTCAATATTTCCCGAATTAGGCCCGAATCCTCAATTCCCAGTTTGATTGATATATATTTTTTTGGGTTGAAATACAATTTTGGGGTTCTTTCACATTAATTATTTTCATGTTGATTCATTGACCTATTCCGACCGTCCTTTTCGTTTCAAATAAATTGGAGTTAAGCTGGGCTACGTGTAATTCGCCCCGAAATTTAACCCTTCAAAATTTCATAAAACTGCTTCAATCCCAAACTATTTATTTTCTTCGGAAAAAAAATAAATAAAAAGATTGTCCGAATGGCCAACACACGATATTGCGAGCTCACGCTCGACTTGCGAGACAGCCTAATAACAGGTCAGTACGTGATTGACTGCCCTACACCAATCGCATTCGAAATAAGGAGGGGTCATTACATGTACTTTTTAAACGAAAAAAAAAAAAGAAAATAGAGTTAAAAGCCCTTTTCGTTCGTTCGTTCGTTCGATATTTTCAAACATGTGCATGATATGACGTGGCCTGTAACGTAATTATTTGCAAAACAGTGTCCATTCGCTGCTACATTTAGAATTTATTTCCCCGCTCTTAACAACGGTAATTCTCTACCATTTTGCAGTTCCAGGCCCGGTCGACCACCAAAAAGGGCTCCGGTTGGATTGAGTTTGGCTGCCTCCCATCTTCAACATCAACAAATGAAGAAACAACGAATGGACAATGGTGATTATCCCTACGAAAATGGCCATATGGGTGGTAAGTTTCTTTGTTAGCAGTTAGTTCCGTGTCAATTTTAGAACATTTAATTTAGATTTTAATTAAATAACAACCAATTTTTTTGGTAGTGGAACTAAACCATATTTAATTTCAATATTTTCCAATCACCTCACCGATTCCGTTATAAAGTGTGTCCGAAATTGGCACTATGGCAGTGTGGTAATAAAGTTATTATGAGTTTCAGAAGACAAAAAACATACCTATGAATAAACGCGGAATTATAATTTCTACCAGTCAAATAATAATTTCAAGCCTGGCTAGGCAACAGGTATTTCATCGGTGAATTCTTATACACCAATAGATTTTATTAAATTTTAGAGTTGTGCCATTGTTCAAATTAAAAATCCTTAGATACGTGTTTAGTTATGAATATAATATTCGTGGCTTGAGCAGCTTGCGTCAACATAATTAGTAAATAGGACTTGGTCTATTTACCTGAGCCATTTTCCGATGAAACGTGTAGTGGTGGGGTCGTCGAATGTCCCTTTTTCCATGAGAAATGTGATATGCACTGTTGTCTTGGAAAGATGATTGACTGAAAAAGAAACGGAATATATTGCGTAAAATATCTTCGTCGATACAGTTATACATATTTCTGAATGCACAATTATTGATAGTTCTTTTTCGAATGACATGAACCTTTTTTTTTTATAGCTGCCTCAGGGTGTTTCGAATTAAATGCCGACTTGGAGGGGCCCCATTTTCGATTTGTTTTGCGTCCAAAGCTCGGCCACTTAACTCCACGGCTTTCGAAGTCCCTGTTTGATTATAGCAATTTTCTATAATTCCGAACTATTATTATAACGAATCGGACCGAATTATTGTTTGTAAGGTTATCGTTTAACGCCGTGTGTCTCTTTGAAACGGATCAATCACAATATTTTAAATGGTAAATTGACGGTTTTCGTTTTTTCTTTTTTAAATGGTTAAAAGCAAGGTTTGAAATTATAATGGGCAGTTTCCAAATACAGTATTTATGAAGGTAATTTTTAACAATTTATTTGTTCGATTGCCGCGAGATGATGATTCATTCTTTGGATTCTTTCAGAGTTATTTCGTTCTTTTTTTAATCGCACATGTTTATGAAGAAGCATTTAACACGTCGAACACGGCGAGGTTAAAATAGATTTATTGTATTGTCTATATTAGATACTTTTTCTCTACTGAAGGGACCATGCACTAAAAAAATTTGAATTTTGAAAAACTTGTTTCTTTCGCGAATGTACGGTAACACGACTATCTAGTCAACATATTATTTTCAAGGCAACAACTCTCATGGTGCCTGGTACTGGATAGGTGTCTTCAGAAACTTCTAATGTCACAGGAATGAAGTCGCGTATGTGCAGGAAAGTGGAGATGAAGAAGCTCCCCCATTTAAATTCAAAATTGAATCTTATAAAATCGATAATATGCCTAAAAGTTCTAAATACAAAACTAGCCTGAAATGAATATGTGAAAGTTGTAGTATGATTTTCGACTTGTTGAAGTACATTTGGCAAAATCTCAAAATGTAAATTGCATATGATATATCTTTAATAGCTAATAGGCAATTGTCTATGTTAGCATCGTATCGTCACTAGCCATGAAGGAGGTCATCTACTAAAACAGACTAACATGCCTTTAGAAATTCGCATCTCACGGAATCACTGGAGTGCTAAACTGATCCTGGGATTCCTGCCGCTACATCTGCTGCGATAGGAGATTCAATGGCTTCCATAAGAAATTTATAGGGAAGAATGTAAATGTATTACCATCGTTACGTATCACATTAAACTTCACTCTATTTGATTCTTGTTTCAACATCCAGAAATTCTTTCCCAAAAAAGATCAAGCCCTATGAAACTTCTCTCTTAAATCCCTAATGTTTCTGCTCTACTCTGTTTGAGCTTTTGCTTCAAGACTTTATATTTTTTTACCATTCACAAGTTTTATTTCTTTCTAATTTCCGAAGCAAAAATTTTTCTTTTTATCGTTTAAACTTTGGATTCAATTCAGTCTCGTTTGAGAACCCCTTTATTATTTATGATAAAGGTCCAATAATAAGGCACGCTTGACCTCTGTTGTGCGTGTTACAATTAATGAGCCGGGTGAAACCGCAAAACCAACCGTCCAACCGCGAAGCCCGCGCATTCGGCATAACAATTATTTACGGAATAACCACCTAAATGGTGTCGCTATTACGTGAAACCGCTTTGTGCTCTGTTAAATCACCATTTTGATTTTTATATGGTGACTAAGCAAAATGTTTTCTTTTTGCTGTTATTTTCTTTTCAATGCAACCCGTCTTCAGCAAGTAATTTTGAATAAATACGTAATAAAAATCAAAGAAATTGCCAAATTATTTAAGGTGATTCACCGTCCAATGGAGACGAAGTTAATTAAAGATAATATTAAACGGACTAAAAGCGGTTAAAACGTCAATGTTATAAGATGCGACCGTCGAAGTTCCGAACTTTTATTGTCTGCCATAAAACACACGATATAAATATAATTAAATTATTTCCGAGATTTTATTGGTTTATATTAGATTCGTAATTCCGAGTTAACGACGTGTCATCGCTTGAAAAGAAAACAGAAACGTTATTGGCAATGGTCGATGATTAGAATCCTTATTTTATTGCTGAAGAGAATCCATGATACTCAACGTTTGATCTCCATTTAATAGCAACGTTTATGTTTTTATTAATGGATCAAAAGCGAGAAATAAACTCACTTTTTATTGTGATTAATTCCTTGATGTATCATGTGTGTGCATGTGTGTGTATGTGTGTGTGTGTGAGTATAATTTTGCGTCTCCATTCTAATGAGGCTTTAATATACGATTATATTATTGGTATTATACATATTAAATGTTAGTTTTATAAATTATATCGTGTTTCATAGCAATTACAACCTCATAACGAGAATGCGCGCCATCTGGCAAATAAATTTCATTTTCTCCATATCTAATTCTTGAATCTGAACGCGAGCCAATGAAGCCAGCAGGAAATGGCCACTGGTTACGTGTTATTTTTGATAACTCTGAAAAGTTATAATTGTGAAATATTACCTGCTTTTGCATTCAGTCTCGTTTTACAAAAAAATCCATTAGGTTACAAGGGAAATATGGAAAAATCCATGAATTTTTACTTTTTCCATTATGGAAGTGTAATGTTTTTCTTACGATGTTTGGAATATGAAAACATACTCAAAAAGTTATGGAATTTATGATGAATAATACACATACACAAGAATATTAATAAATTTGGAAATGTATTATATATTGTTGACACAGACTCATTTTCAGAAGAAAAAGCAAATTTACTTAATACATATCTTCAATGTTACTTATCTGCACGGCTACTCGAATTTTTAATGAAAATTTTAAGGTTTAGCAGCAATAAGAAAATATATGAAAAGATTATTGGAAATAGCAAAGGTTGCATACAGGAAAAAATGAGATTAAGTGGGACAAAATATAAGAAAAAAAGTCAACTTTTAACTTTTCCCTGGTAAACATAATCAAAATTATAAAAAATAATCTTTGCATGCACGAATTGAAGTTGCATGGTTTCCCAGAATCGGAAAGGTGGAAAAAGTGTTCTCTTTCCAGGACAAAAGTTCGCCATTTAATCGAAGGTCAGGCGAAAATTCACATTGTTTGCATTAAAAAAAAAAAGATTAATCGCGCAAGAACAGTAAAAAAGTAGGTATATTGCAAGAGCCCTTTTTAAACGTTGTTTAATTGCGTGTTATTGAGTTGTATATCCGACACCAGATTTCCTTTTCGTAACTAATTAATGAAAGAAAAATGGGGGGTAGCAGCATATGGTGAATGCGAAAGCGAAATTATTCTTTGAAGCAGAAAACCGAATATCCCAAAAACAAATAAGAAACAAGCGATGATAAAATCGGCGATTCGAAATTCCGCCACAACAATTCGATCCGTCCGATTGAACAAAATATTGTCCACACATCGTGAGGCACAATAATAAAAAAGAAGTAGAGAAGAGAAGAAAAAAACGAGCGAAAAATTTCGAAATCCAAGAAGGACCGATCTTGGCTCTCTTTGTGAAACCAAAAACTATATCGCCATCGATGCGTGAAAAATCTTCCTTTACACAATCAGATATTATTTTAGCGACGTATGGAATCCTTTTTCTTTTGCTGGGGCTTCTCTTTTTCTCATCTTTATTTGTTATTTGCGAAGAAAAAACTATAATGGTTCAATGAACTGTTAAAAATGATATTTTTTCTTTTGAGTGGAGGGCAACAAACTTTAAAATATATAGAAAATCAATTAATCAAACAAAAGCTTATTAAAACGAAAATCCATCTAATTTGTCGCCTAAAACCGTCTTATCTTCGAATATGAAAAAAAAGTAAAAGACAGCAAACGTCGGCTGTCAATGCGTGAAAGATAAGTTGATCGGATTAAACGACACTCTTAAAAAGCCATTTCGGCCGTTCGTTTTTATCATTAGGGAGAGTTGTATTTATCTTGGGAATAGTTAAAAGTTGCATTATTTTAACGATCATTTTAATATCTTTGAGATTTTACAACTTCAAACAAATTTATCGTCCTCGGCCATAAATGTTGAATCCGCGGAAAATATGGAGAGTATTATAATTAGTTTTTTAGGTTTATGCGTTGGGATTATACCCACTACTATATCGAAGACCTTTTTATTTGGATGCTTCATTTTATGTATGTATAATCCAAATCGCGGTTTCTGGAATACAACAATAAATTTCAGAATGTGTCATATCGTTGGCAATGGCCACCCATTATTCCGTTTTAAAAATGTTCTTATCCTCTACCTTTTTGAAAAATTCAATATTAATTGCCCGCCACTTTCCAAACAAATCGTTTCGTGAATAATTACCAGGTGTCACTGTGCTTGAAATGCGGTTCTTATTCATCATCATCTTCTTCTTCAGGCTGATTCTCAGAAGAAACTTCAACTAAAACGCATCAAGCTTCAATTTCGATACGCCCATCTCGCAAATGTTAGAATACATTTTATCATATAAACTAATCAGTAGTTCTTATTGGTCTTAATTATTGAATTGAGTCCTTTCGTCGCTTAGGAAAGGCTTTAGTAATGAGAGATAACGGAAAAATTATTAATTACCACATACGTTCACGACACTCTCACGTGTTGTACGATGTCTATTTGACATGAAGCAAATAATTTTTAATCTTATGAATAAACATATGTATACGTGATTCTGTTTATCATGATTTGATGATTGATTTCAAGATGAATGGGTTTAGAGCATGTAGTAATAATTCAGAAGAAAAATGAAAAGTACAACATTGAATTTGATTCAACGCTTCAGGTGTCTTCATTAAATTTTTCTATAACATGAAGATGGTGACACTGTATACAGCAACCATCAAAAGTCTGAGATCGATCGAGTTTTGGATCTACAAAATTGTGTTAAAAATAGCGTGAAAGCAACTTGAAACAACAAAGTTAAGAGTTATGAGAAAAAATGACACAGTGAAGAAAAGATCGAGCAAAGCGATTATTATGCGGAATAAGAATATCCTGTCGGTGATTGTATGAATTTTATACGCAGTATACAGTGTGCCCGTAACATTTATATGTAAATTTGTGCTCTTAAAATGTAGAAATATTTTTCTAATTATCACAACAATAGCAGATGCTTAATACATTTACTTAAAATGCATTTTTGCATTAACTTATTTCCGTTTTCCTTACCAACTTTGATCCGTCCACTAATGGATTTAATTAAGTTGCGTTCGTAATGCGCGCTTTTAATTCCTCTGAATCTAAAGAAAAATAACTGTTATTTCGAAGGGAATACGGTACGAGTTCAGTATATTAGTTAAAATGTAAATTGCACGTTTCCATTATTCCCTTCGTAGTATCGGCAACAACGCATGTACCCCTTAATGTCTGCCTTTTTCACGGTTTGATAACCTCGCAGTCTAGAATGTTATTCGCTATTGAATACAGCTCTTGCTCGGATCCTAGTATAATAGTCGTTTATTATGGCAAATTGCGAAGCGGATCGCCATATTGGACCCATTTAATTGCGACCCGGCCATCATCATCATTTTCGACATTCGCCCTTTCACAGAATCGTTCACGTTTTGCAAACGTTGGACACGATGTTCGGAAATCGGAAAAATGTATATTTTTTAGTTGAGTGTGTTTGAAAACATGTATGAGTGAACGCGTAGGTAGGTAGGTGAAGAGTGTGAGAGAGAGAAAGAGAGGGGCGTTAAATCAACGAAATTAACAAATTCCTTTATTTGAAGTTGCGCCCCCGGGGAAGGTATGTGAGTTATTAAACCTTTTGGAACAACACAATCGCTATAATTAAGGTAGAGTCGTGGAATTCTCATGCAACAACGACATTTTTGGAATAAATTAATAAATCCAGAATCACAATACCGATTCGCGGCGACCGATTTGCGGCGGTATTCGAAACGTATTATATTATGTGGGGTGTCCGTTGTTGTTCTGTACGTAAATCCTCGATGGAAAAAATGTTAACTGCTTCCACTCAGCCAGTGAATAATGCTCTTTTTATTACCCTCACTTAATTAGCGCATTTTTTTCATAATACAACAGAACAAAAGCTGTTCGCTTCTTTCGAGTGCCTCTCGAAAAGACGCAACCATCAAATTTGGAAGCGAAAAATGGAACTGATTATCATAAAAAATAGATCGATACTCGTCGAAGCGATTGTTTCATGCGAGAAGTAGTGATCCGAAACGCCGCTGGGCGCAAGGACTCCCGACCGTGCAGACTTGTGACCTCTTCCCTCGTAACCATTCTCATTAAGAGAAATAATTAGACGGTTATAATTGTTTTCAGGGGAAATATTGTGCCGATTTCGGTGTTTATGGGAGTGATTAGTTCCGAACGCGAAACTCGACCGGTTTATCCGTCTTCAGGACTTCGCAATGAACTGGCGATGATAATAATAAAAGGAAAAAGGAAGAAAAAACGTCATTTAGACTTGACGTAGAATAAAATCGTTGATTCGCGTGACCAGCAGCTCAGCAACGATTCCAACATGAAGTTAATAGGTTAATTTACATCGCGATATTTAGGCATTTGCATTTCTAGTATACACAAAACAAGATTATCTTGCGATATAGTAAATAGATTAAATCAAATTACACAAAAACATTGTTTGAATCTCGTTTTTTCCATTATTATCTTTCGTAACATTTTTCAGACGATTGTTAATGATGTTATATAAATCTATCAACATTCGCCAAACAAACTACATATAACACTCTCAACATGAGGAGAGCGGAACCCTCCAAGATCCTGGATAATTCGTTTAGAGCGACATAAAAGCTTTGACAGTTGTAATGCGAGGCCATTAGGGAGGAATGCAGATCGAAACAGACATCGCGACATCTGAACGGGAGGGTTGAACGTTTCAGTTAATTATTTTCGGGGTTCCAATTCAATTCGAAGTGTATCAATTTAACATTTGCGAGTACAACGCCATTTATCACGAATAGGTTCGCATTTTTCTTGAATAAGTTGCATTAAATATTGTTTAAAAAGTCAATTTTACTTTTTTCCAAAATTAAACTGAGTGATCTGTACTATATGGAAAAATAGAAAATATATTCCAGAAGTTTTCAGTCCAAATTCAATTCAAGAGGAAAATCAGTCTTTGAATAGAAAAGTAGATGTTAATCTAGTGATCAGAACAGTGGAAACAAAATTAAGAACAATTAGCTTTGCCTGAATTCCTATTGTCCACAACACAAGATAATAAGTTCTGAGAGTAAATTTGACAAAATGTCATGCTGAGAATTATTGAAGAAGTTCTATTTTTGCACACGAAGCAATAGTTTAAAATAGCAAAATAAATTTTTCAAATATTGAAAGATATACCTTAACAAATACCGAATCCTCTGAAATACATGTTTTTTTTTTCGGACTACTGTATGTTACATTAATTAAAATGAAAAATCTCCACCACTGCTCTATAATTTTCATTCAAAGCCCGACTAAAAGGTTCCATCAAAATCAATTCCACAAAGTTTCTTTTGCAGGCTGTAACGGACTGTCACCGACACAATCGTGGAAAAACCGTTTCCATTAGCAATGGAAACACCTGAACGCGTGAAAGGGAATTAATTAATTCCTTTACAATTGCTGGTTCCCTTTCAAAGCCATTTGATTCAATAATAATACATATAATGTTATACAGTGCTTATCGATTTCCCTTGTAAGGACAATGAAAAAAAAAAAATATTTTATGAAAATTTAGATTCAGTTCAGAGATGCGTGTTCAAGAAACCTTGACTGTTATTTTTTTTTGTAACATCACTGTTATGGAATTAGCCCGACAATTAAACAATACCTTCATAAATTTTATGATTTATCAAAGCCGCTTGTCTTCGCCAAGAAAATAAATTAAGTTTCGCCTCTTTACTTGAGATGTATTTTTTTTTACTACTCACTACGTATACATATTCAGGTAATTATCTGATTGTATCAGTAAAGTCACATCACAAAGGCTTTTAAACGATTGTTATCATTAACTATTCCAATTTGTTTACAATTGCGAGTTGGGTTTCGTTGAGCATTAAATTTAAAAATAAAAAATCCACGATGCACGCCAATGTAGTAGTATTTGTTGAACTTAAACACATAAGACAAGTCAACAGTTACGAGTTTGGAAAAAAATTAATTAAATATCAAATCGATATTAAAACGGAGAAGTAATTTATTGTGCCGGAAGGTGTGCCGTGGTGAGCCTATTAAAATCCAATCGGGTAAAGTAATTTATGAAAATTCGATTGGCAAAATTCAAAAGAATCAACTTTTTTCTTCCGCCAATATGAGTCAAGTATTTATTTAAATGGAATTATATAGTTGTGTTATGTGGTTATATTAACTAAAAGTTATTTATCACGAGCAGAAGTGTATTTAATATCTTTTCCTGTGTTTGTTTCAGATATGGGTCGATTAGAAAAATCGCCTTTGCTGGCCAATGGTTACAATCATCCTCCACATTTGAGTCATATGCAATTCATGCAACTTCCTCATCCGGCGGCCGCCCACTCGGCTCTTTTGTCACCGGCCATGCCGCATAATCTTAGCAGGCACGATGGCTCTATAATCAAGAACCAGGGTATGCCGACCATGGAAGCAATTGCCAGGTAAAAAACCATTTTTATTTAAAATTTTACAAAAATTGCGTGTCATTTTACCTTTGGTTTTGTTACTTTCAAATGTTTCGTTAAAACGAATATTTGACATTTTAACAGATGACAGATTAGTTAGGTTGACCTATTCCATGCAAATCTGGTTTTCCCAGTGAAGCCCAAATTTTGGTTAGTTTTGAGAAAAGTTGTTGTAAAACTCAGATATTTGAGAAAAGGTTTTAACTTTGAAAGCAAACATATTTGGAATGAAAATCGCATCCTTACAATCACATCGAGCAACATCATCAACAACGAACGGACTTGAAGAAAAACAAAGCGAGTTCGCCTGCCAGTCTACCTGGAGAATTAATGATGGCGCTTCTTCGTGACGTGTACACGCATTCGTTCGAACAGATTTGCATTTTAATTACCAGGCCAGTGCTGAAATGATAATGACGAATACGAGGAGGACGACGACGACGACGCCGGTCTGATTCCAAGTGCAAACAACCGAGCAAACTAGGCCCCCCTCTTGTATTTTCCTAAACCCTTTTCCGTACGCCCGAAGGGCTCTTAAGACGGTAACGGGATTGGTGCTGACACTACAACTAGTTGTCGTTCTATTTCGTATAAAAAAATTTTTTAGCCTTCTTTTGCCCCAGTTATTAACCGACTGACACACGGTGGATCTGACAACTGGGAAAGAGGGACTTTAGAAGAGGTCGGATTCGGTAAATCTGATTCATTAGTCTGCGTCTGAATTGTCTCGACAAACTAATGGCAATAAGCTTCGGTTGTGAAGTTATAAATGCCGACGTTTATCCGAAAACGGCTTCGTATCGGCCACCTAATCCAGACCTTTACGTGTTTTAGTCGAGAAACTGGTGGATTTAAGTTCAAAGATCTTTCTCTCGGGAAGTTGAAAGTAGTTTTAAGTTTATGCAATATTTAATGCGACAAACATTACAGGATTAAAACGAAAATTAGTTTCGTGTACCGGCGTCTTGCGTTACGTTCCCGGTTTTCCGTTGCGAAGATTTAGATTATGATCTCTGATAGAATATGTCTTTGATGTCTAAAAATCATTCTAACTTGTTTCAGGTCGGGAATTTGGGAAAACTGTAGAGCAGCTTACGAAGATATTGTCAAACATCTCGAAAGGTAAGTCTCAAAAAATATGTCTCTCAATAAAATTTCACATAGCTTATCCTTTTTTTTGGATTCCTCATCGCCCCCAGTCAGTCTCGTTCTCTCTATCTCTCGTTCTCTCTCCCTGCCACCGCAAACCAAAACTGACACAGATTTATTTAGAATCAAATTTAAAGTAAATAAACGGGCGAGGCGTAAACGAAATCCGGAACTGTCCGAGCGATTAACGGGAAACGGAATTAACAAAACGCGCTCGGGCTGCGAGATTCAAATTCGAATTAAGGCCCCCAGAAAATTAATTAATTTACGTCGAGACATGGACCCGGCCAATTAGCTAGACAAGGCGAATATTTCTTTGCCGACGCCGCTGTTGGCTGCCTGTCCTGCTGTTCCTGCTCGTTTGCCCCCGTGTACTTTCTCTATTCCGTGTTACAGATGCTGATGGAAGGATGGATATTAATAAGGTTCAGAATTTCATTCAACGAGTTTAAAACTCTGTCATTATTAATTTTCGTTTATGCGAAAAACAATCATAAATTTGTTTGGAACAGATACTGAGTGATTTCTAATAGTAGGGAACAATTTTTAACAAAAAATTAAACTTTTTTGTTTGTTTGTCAGCATCAGCATATGGATCAAGGCGATCTTACCTATAAATTTTATTTTATCTGGAAATACGTGATTTTTACATTGTCAAAATTTGCTTTCTTGGTCAGTTTGCTGATCGCTCCCAGTGTCAATATTATTCACTATACATAGTCCGATAAATTGTCGCGCAACACTCTGGAGCAACGCTTCCAATATGTTGAAATTTACTATATTTACGAATGGATTTTTCAAAGAGAATATTTATCGCCAATGTATCGACCAAAGTTGAAGAAGATCCAAATTTATTAGTTTGTCGATTTTCCAATTTCAAGATTTGTGAAAAATCATTGATAGTTACTGAAAAAGAAATTACATTGGAACGATTTTAAGGAAATCAGTCAGAAATTTCCCAAAAGGACTCCTTGAAAATTAACATAGCTGGTTCAAAAGAGTGTGAATACTAAATGATGTTGGATATTGACAAATAATTCCAATTAGAGATGGTGTTTGCGTAACAGGACATTTATCATGACATCACGGGGGATATCAAATCGCGCGGATTCCGAGCTGATCCCGGCTTAGTGACGACCATGATTTGTAACAGTGGATGAAACGCGACATTCTGTTCCGTGCCATCGCATTTTTACCATTGCTAATTGGAGGGTGGTTGGTGTTAGAGCGCCCATCGCTATTTTGATAAACTCTCCTGGTTTAAGGGTTGTTGCTTCAATTACATTCGCGTGATTTTCCGATTTATTCCCGTTGGGGATTTTCTTGATGAAAATTAACGGTCGCGGATCTATATTTCGACTGTCAAAACAATTTTTTTCGTGTTCGTTTCGAAACCGTTTAAAATAAATAACGTTTTATTTTAAGTTGGGTCGCGTGATGGGCTCTTTTGATCACGCTACTGCTGCTCTTAGTGCTCCAAAGGTGCACCGCGCGGCCTCATTCTTAATAATTCTTCAGAAGAAAGAAAATACAAGTTCAGGTCTTCGGTCGGTCTTTTTTAATCCTGATGACGGACATATTAAAAAACCAAACGCACAGCAGTAGCCACCGATGTTGTTACGATCGATTTTATTTATTCGCGAAACGGTTTCGTTATAAAGGTCCGACTCACGCGAAATGTCAATAACAATAATTAACTAATTGGCACATTACCATAAAGCCGTAAATTTTGTTTTCCAAAAGGGCCTTTTAGATATTTTTCTTTTATTTAACATACTTATATGTAGGTAGCTACATATATCGTTTCTTTTTTCTATTTGAAACTGCGTGTCGGAACTTCATAAAATCACCCCGATGATAATGGCAATCGTCGTCTACGTTGTATATTTACCAGGGAGTGTTGCGTTAATAGAAAATCTTGCAGGAGCATTACATAAATCTGTCACGAGAATTATATGATTCCTCATTGTCCCTATTGTGGCAACAGGATTGGATTATATTTCTCCTGACGTCGGAATTGGGCCGTATTAACCTCTTCTTCTTGCTTTGTTTATTGCTTTATTTCAGCCTGTATGGGGAGATTACCAAGGTATTATCGTCGCTATTTGTAATTGAATTTTATAATTGAAAGGTGGGTTTTCGACCACCCATTACATGTTTGCCAGTAATGTTCCTTCAGTGATAATTACTGATCTTCCAAGTTTGGACCTTGAAAGCTAATTATATTTTCTATATGTGTATAGCTTTTTATCATTTTATTAAAATTTTTTCTTCATATACAACGCAAACCAAATAGCGGTAGGTCTACTATGTGAAATAAGAAATTCTATTTCGTCTCAGCAAATGACGATGTAAAAATGATTCTTCCTATGAATAAAATTAAATTACGATTTTTTTTTTGGGTGTAATGATTAAAAAACATATTTAAGGCGACAAAAATAAACTAGTTTAACAAATTAGTTTCGAGTTGTTGAGTGGATACGCGTGAAAATTAACAAGACATAGCTAAAAAAAAAAAAATTACTGAAGTGTCGACGCTAGTAGATTAATTAGAGACAAATGAGACGAAAACAGAGCCGAACGGTCCATGAAATGAGTCTCTTTCATCATCAGAGCCTGACAGGCAACACGATGCTCTTCTTGTTAAAGCTAATAAGCATAATACGGTTTTTTTCCCCATCGGAGAGATATGCACCCAACCCGACCTCTCATTTGAAGATAGAAAGATAATAATTATCGACGAATCTGAAAAGAAAGAAACGTAATATATCTGTCACAATGATTTATTTCCTTAATTATGTGGGATATATACGCGTTATTAATTGATTTTTAATTTTGACAAAAGCTAAGCCATGTTTCTTGTCCGCTTATTATACGAAGAGCGAGTATAGTTGTTGAAGAATTATCATAACTTTATAGGCGGCAAGATTTAAATTACACAGAGAGCGAGATAGTGAAAGAGAATAGAGGATAAATAAAAGAGAGAGAGAGAACTGAAAAAAATTGGTGTCTGATTACCTTGAAATAATTTATTTAATGTGTAACCGATTTATCATACGTCCGTGGCATTAAAAACAACCGTGCGTTTTAATTAAACCTCAACATCAACTTGCACTTGCGGTTCATCTTTAATTAAACAAATAAAACAATTCGTTCTTCGGTCCGCCCACGCGCTAATAATTTATTGAATTGTTTCAAAATGAGAGAGAAAAATCACTTGGTTAAGTTGCAATTTAAACTTTTCAACCCACTCGACACGCATTCGCACCATATTACTTCCGTCTTCTTTCTTTCTTTCTTTCTTTTTTTTGTTTTCTTTAAACATGAAACAAAAGAGGAGAAAACGACAATCAGGAGAAACGGCGTTGAGCTATTAAACCCAATTTGGGGAGGGAAAAGTATTTCCCGTTGCCGAAAAACTAATCGGGGCACCTTTAAAATAAAATGCCGTAGCGTGAAATCAGATTTCGCATCACGTTTCCATTATTAACTTTTGCGAATGTTATTTTTTATTCAAATCTCGATCTCCCGTGGCGTTTACATCCCCCCCTATCCTTATTTTTATATAGAAAGTTCAGAGTCGTGCAATGGTAGCGCTTGTGAGGCTTGGAAGCATTTGTTTCCATTACTTTTCACTTTCAGTTTGAAAATCTTGGAAAAGAATACCGAAGATTAACTCGATCTCAAAGTTGTCCAATACATTTTCCTTTAATTTAAAGTATTTAGATTTTTTGCAAAAGAAACATTTCATTCATAAATAAAAAATTGGAAATTTAATTTCCAGCAAATCTCCTTCTACATCAAATATTTTTCGTAGCACGCCTCTGTTCTTGATCATTTGTCATTTCGTGGGGCGGCGTGTCATTTCTGGGTTTTTAATGTCGCGGAGTCTTCCAAAAAGTCGAGTCCGCGACATCTCCCGATGACTTGTAAAGCAGTCCGCCGAGGAGCGGGCGAAATTTGTCTTTTTTCTCATTTTATTATTTAAATGCGGATTTAAAAGGCAATTTCGAAGACAAAGAAGAAAGAAGGGGGTCCGGAGAATCGTTTCCCCCTACTATCCCCTTAATTTGGATATATTAGGTTGTCATAACGGCATCAATTGCGCCATTGCAGTCAAATAAGAAAATCGCTTTCCAATTTAATACTTCAACTACTCGCTATGCTGACGCATTGATCGATTTCTTTCAGTCACATACCATATTTGACATTCGAATGATATATGAACATATTTGAATTTAACGAAAACTGACTAATCCAGAAAACCTATTTGAATAAAGTTTGGAAAGTCGAGTGAAGGTTATCGGCCTTTTGTATGTATTGTGTGGAAGGAGGAAAAAGGGAGCGTTCATACCATCACCTCCGAGGCCCTTTTTAAATACAGGATGACTCCAGTTTTGTTTGAATAGGACTGCCTGTATACCGCTTCTGTTTCGCGTTTTGCAGCGATAAGAGAGCCTGAGCTTAATTAATCTTAATATTGCATTCTTGGATTGCTCGGCCCCGATGAGAGGGCGATGACTGGGCAAGTTCCTTTTTGTGGGAACGGAGAACTTGCGAACCTCCTTAATAAGCCAAATGACAAATATTAAATTTAAAATCGACCTAATCAAATCCCCAGTCAGTTTTTCCATGGCTGGTTTCCGATTACCATCTGGTTCATTGGGGGTATGATTCGGTTTTCAGTCAAATTAGACGAATGTCTTTCGTAGTCGGAACGGCTTTGGCATGCTTCGTTAATCCACATTCGAAACTCGATATCTTTTTCGTTCTTCGATCGATTTCGTTGCTTTGTAGTTTTTGCATACCTATTTATAGCAGTTCCCTTAATAATCGAGAGAGAGAGAGAGCCGAATTAAAAAACTTCAACTTTCCGACCGGGTGCTAACGATTTTAACGGCTTTATTATTTCAACAGTGGATATGGTGACATCCAGGGTTCAGGCCCGTCTCGCTCCCGTCACTCCCAGAATGATTAATCACCTCATTTTAATAATAACGCGGATGTAATTCTGTGCTACTGTGTTTCACCTTTATTAAGGGAAGATGTCTCTCTCTCTCTTTCTCTGCTTTCCTCCTCCTTTGCCACCTCCTCAATTTCTCTTTCGGCAACTGTAAACGAGCAACGGCCATGCACCGTTTTGTTTTGACTGATTATCCCCAAATATTAGGGATACTACGTTATTAATTTACTCCAATATATTCTGAAAGTTCAGCAATTAATTATCAATTTTTTTAGGCCAAAAAATCATTAGTAAACTTTAAATTTCCACCACACTCACTTACTTAGGTATAGACTGGGTTAAATCCCTGGGCTGAGGGATTGTGTTCCTTAAATCACTTTCTACATAGACGTAACGAACGACGAAAAATAAAATTAATATTTTAAAAATTTGTAAGATTCAAGGAAAAAGAATCGCCAAAACGTATAAATTACCTCCCGAAAAGAATCTGCGAATGATGGACGACATTTCAAACTGAAAATTTACATATTCCAACAAAAATCAGCCTCTCGAAAAGCAGAAGTCAGCACGTTTTTAAGTGGATTTAGTTTGCTTTTCAAATCGAATCGACGGGGTTCGCTATTCTCAACTCGAGGGTGAAAAAGTAAGTATACGGCTGTAGAGTTTTATTGCCAGATTTATATGTACGTTTTCGGACAAAAACAGTTCCCATGTTAAAAAAAAGTATTTCTTCTACAAGAAACTGTCAAAAGCAAATGGTGTGGTATTTCAATCACGTTATTTTCAAGATTAAACGTGACAATCTAATCAGATGTGAAAGTTTTTGAATACCAACGTAGGGAAAGGTTGATAGAAGAAAATGAAACGATGACGTCTTTTGCTAATTACCGGGGCCAGCGTACCTTCGCGCGTCCGGAAATGAGCTTTCTATGTATCCCGAAGGAGTTTTCGACGCCTGTATAACCTTTCCCCGTCTTCAGTGCGGGCATTTGTTAACAAGAAGCAACATTTCAGAAAATACAATTATAATATTAGATTAGAGGCGAAGATAAGATCTTAGCAAGCCCTTTGAATTATTGTTGTCGAGGAGGAAAGCTGTCCTAAACTGGATTAATTAGTTTTCAGTTAAATTACTGAAGAAATAAATAAGTAAATGAGATTTTTCCCCTTTTGATTCCAGTTAAAATGCTGCTTCTCCATTGGATTGGCCATTTTTGTTCACGTCATTTAAATTTTGTTTGTCCGACCGAGATTATTATTTACCGAGATGGGGGGCTATTTGCTTTTGTCGGGCATCCATTCGTAATGTTAAATCAACATGGGGCGGCGAGTCCATTTCCTTGCGGAAAACCAGTTACCACCTTTTTGCGGCCGCGATGTTTGCCCAACTTATTCCGGATTCGTATTTCGTATTATCCCAAACTCATTCCATATTTGCTGTGTGTGATGAGTTCACCCCGTGCATTATTTAGCGCGTTTCGAGGTGTTTATTTAAAATATTTATGAGCCATTATGTCTGTGTTCGAACTTGAATGGGTTAATGAATGAGGAAACCGTGTAAAATTTACAATATGCCTTAACGGTCTACCATAATGACCATATAAGGACAAGGAAAATGTGTAAACCCTCAGTCACAATACAATTCTGAAACTATAAAGGACTAATCAGAATGGAGTTAATGCGCGCTCCAAGACGATAAGAATCTATTTGAAACGGCGTTAAGAGGTCCTAACACAATCTCCAGATCCAATTATTCGCTCCTTGCAGTTCGGGGGCCCAGTTTGACTCTAAATTACACGCTATTTCTAAGTTAATTTCGTTTATGTATGCTTTCCCAATTGGATCTCTCAGGCCCTTTTAATAGTTTTCAAATTGCGTTTTTCCCATTTAATTTTCAATTTTCAGCTATGTATAGAAATCTTATAGCGTCTTCATTACATTGAATTGAGCCATCGAAATACCACATTCTCCAAAGATATATTACGTTTTCCATTCAAATGATTCAAATTATTACTTTGTATACCTTCCGCAACGAATTACAATACATCTTTGTTGTGTCTTAACATATTCGAGAGCTGTCACAAAGAATTGTCTTACAAAATATAGAACTTACACTCGATCACCTTTCAGATTTGAAAAATAAATTTATTAATGAAAAAAGGTATAGAAATGGAAGTTGTCGCATTAAGAGAGAAGGTGTAGGTATTTATAAGATCTGCAGCTCCCGATATTGTCGCTTCACAGATGTCAGATTATAAGTCTTTTTTTTGTTAATGGAAAAGCTAAGATCTTCTGAATGCATTGCAAGAATTATTGAATTAATTTCATCCGGGCATCCGAGCGATTGTTCCCCTTTTAATCCATATCTTTTGCATTTCAAGTTTTGCAAGTGCAAATGCTAATAGCTGGTGTTCTTAATTTTTAACACACCTTCAACGACCGTATCGAATGACGCACCATCTTCTTTCGTTCTTAAATTTCTTTCGGAGCAATGGTCCCACAGGATCGGCTCGAATCCTGTCATAATTATTCCATATAAATAATTACGAAGAATCATATTTTAGAAACTAAAGTTGGTTGTTAGAGTGTAGGGTCGTTAGTGTCATCCGGGTATTTCCCTTGACAATTGTTACTCGATACTGGCTCAAAAATTTAAGGGAATTAATTAATAATTTCTATTTTCTTACCTGTCTCATGCAATTTATTTAATATCTAATATAAAAGTTTCGCATTTAAAAAGCTCCCGAGTGGAAACCTTTACGAGTTTTAATTTTACCTCAACACCACCTGGATTCCTCATAAATACACCTCGTTTGGAAACAAACACCGTTCCGATCTCGGCCAGACATCCTTGATTGGAACTTATCCGAAGGAAAAAAAGACGTTCAATATTTACATTTAATTAAGTCATTGAGACCAAATTAATGTCGACGCTTTCCTCAAAGGTCGTTTGGCTCCGGTCCTGGACGTTTAAGATATTCCCGACTCATTGTTTCTTTTCCAGTAGTTTAACCCTTGCTTTGATGTAATCATTTGCCCCTCTCATCGTCTTGTTTCATTATTATTTCATTATTTTCATTTCTGTTGCAGACGTGTTGTTTAATATTAGAATAAGGGAGTGGAATTGATAAAACTTCAGGTGAAAGGGAAGGGGAATGCGAAGAGTTACTTTATTAAAGAATTTCTTATTAATGGTAGTAGACATGTATTCAGTTAAAGCCGTTCGCCAATTTATCAAGTAGAACTAAATGATGCCGATTAAAATTTATGTAGTCCGGTTCTGAAAGTTTTCATCACATTTTTGATTAGTCATAGACACAATTTAAAGCGCTGATAGGAATCTGAATATGAAACGGTAGCCGCGAGTTGGTGCTGTTCGATTGAATTCCGATTGTATTAAGCCGAAGAGAGAATGGCTGGGCGTTACCACTTATTTTATCAACATCATTACTTCAGTGTGTGATTTAGAAAACATCCAATTGGGGATCTTCAAATTAAGCTGTTCAACTGATCGTTTTGGAATTGTTGAACAGTAGAAAAGTTAAAAATAAGCCATGTTATTAATGATTATAATTAGGAGGACAGCCTGCATACAGTAGCAACATGGGGTATCATTTAACAGAACCAGGTGCGAAGCCATTATTTCTCGTTTCCTGAATAATTGGGTTGGCAAATAAGAATTTTTTTCAGTGCTCGTTATTCAAAGCCGATAAATATGTAACTGGAAAAATTCCGTTGCCGGCACCCGGTTTCGTGCATCTTTAATATGACCATTCCAAGGTGTTATATTCATGGCAATTACAATAAATGATCACCCTTCTGTAAATATTTAGCATACCATTACAATAACAATGAGCTTAAAACATAGTAAACGAAACTAATGCGTCTTGTAATGGAAATCGGAGGTAAACCAAGATGCATGCTTCGTTTTAATTAAGGTAACAGGCAAACGTAACCCCAAAAGTCACTTAAAACTCAATCCCGACATCAGGATCAATTTTCCTGTACTATCAGGCCAGGACTTTGTCTATTTCGGTATCTCACGGAACTAATACTGAAATTATAAATGTGTTTATTAAGTAAATGCAATATACTCTTGTTGGTTCAAGGGTTTCACAAAAGCTACATATGAACTTAAGATTTTCAGCCAAATGATGAATATACACATAGATAAGATTTGCAAATATTTACTGGAGGTTTTTGTAAAAAAAAATAGAGAAATTCGTAAATTCGAGTTTGAAAAACTTAATAAGGGTCGTGAGAAGTAATGTTTTATAGCAAAATGACCGAAATATATGTGACAAGACAGAAAATTGTTTTGTGAAATTTGCAAGAAATTTGGTGTTTTTCCAGAAATATCAGCATGTCAATAAGAACAAAAAACAAAAAAAAACAAAAAAAAACAAAAAAAACAGGCGTAAGTCGTAACACGGGGGGGAATTTAGATGTTTTTTAGAAAACTCTTTTGTTTTTGCTGCATTTGCTGAGTCCTGTTCTGGGTTATTGCTTCGATAGCAATTCTAGTGGAAAATCTTGCGATGAATTCGGTAGAGTAGATGCCCGCCCGAAATGCAAGAAATTAATATTAAGTCCTCATAACCGGAGGGTGATTAGCATCTACAGTAGGCACTGCTAATTATTATTTAATAACTCTCGTGCTCGCGACTTGTCCTGATTGACTGTGCTACTAATTGCCTTCCCCAAATTGTAATTAAATTTCGAAAAGTTTATGCGAATTTGTTGAAGATTCATTCTTTAACTAATAGAACGTTTCCATTTGTATAGATTATTATCGGGAGACGTATGCGAACGCGTTTAATTACATATTATAAATGCACTTTTTAACGGTATTTTATGAATAATTCCATGACAAGGCATAAAACCGTTCCTTTTAATTATGGATCAAAGAAAAAAAACCTTAATAAGGACAGATGCCTTATTATGTATTTGTATTATTCGAGCTGTTAAAACGTCATGTGTTTTTATTTTATTGATTTCCAAATGATGAAACACTGGAAATTTTATTAAAAAAATGAACTGGCACTTTCCCCTTTGCGTTTTCCTCCTTATTACACGACTGCGACAGATAACAAATGTAGACAGGCTGATGATTTTTAAAGCGCTTCTGCTGGAGCGACCAAAAAATATGTTAGGCTAACTGAATTAAAATGCGGCAGCTCCTGAATTTTGCAGCTGCGACTTCATGAAAACGTTCTCTCTGACAAATGACTGAGTGACTATCCAGGTTTGCAATGTTGCCAGTTTTTCAGTCTCTAGAATAAATGCAGAAATTGTGAAAAAGAAAGTATTAAATATCAATCCTCCGATCAGACTACAAAGAAATGATCCGCATCCACTTCATTTTGGTAAACAAACACTCTGGAAATTTTAATTAACGCTAGATCCAGGACTTAAATTCAGACGGACACGGAATCCCTCATACCCTTTTATATTCATGTTTCCTCGAGTCGGTGAGCCCTTCTCCACTCCTCATTTTTTTCATTTTACATCCCTAAATTTAGTACTCGTTTACGTGTGTATGTCGAACTGATATCCGATTACTTTTCTCATAATTAATAAATTTTTGCAATGAGGCAACAAATAATATTTTCACCCAAAATCTAATAGAAGAATCAAGCTGATAAATTCAAATTGAGTTTTATTGCTGCTGCAGAGGTATTCAGCGGTTCACCGGGTGTTCAAATTGAAAATGATTGCATGAACATAAAAAGAATATGATAAAGACCTGTTTGAGATGGCAGGAAGCTTTCTGCGGCATTATTTGATTTCATACATTTGTTATTTCGTATGGAATGTTTTTACTGCACCACCGTCATTTATCACCTGTTTTATTGCTCTTTCTGTGTCGGTGATGAATTATTGTTGACTTTATGATTAGAGAGGCTGGAAGTGATTTAACAATGTTGCACACCATCTAGAGTTTTGAGTCATCAGCAACGGTCGTGGGTTTTTTCCACCCTATAGAAGAAGTAATAAAAGTCCCTCTTAATTTCGATTTCTTTCTCCATTTACCTCGCGGGCGCGCATAAAATAATACGTAATGTAATAGAAAGCCATCGCTTAATTTTTTAATGGCCAAATGCTTTTAGAGACGTCCTGACTGACGATGAATATTTTAAGCCGCGTGCTAAGACCGGGAAAACAACATTAAGAGCCATTTCTGTTGGGGAGGGATATATAGGCTACAATTTTGGTCGTCGGAATATTATCCAACAAGGGCCTCAGGTGTGGACTGTGGTGGGAATATGATTTTAACGAATTACGAAATGAGAAAAAAAAATAAAGCCGAAACATCTACCGGGGATGCGTTTTATGATAAAGTCGCTCGTAAAAAGTTAGGTTTTCATGGAGAAAATTTTGAGTTTAAAAATTCTTTTTGTAAATATTAAGATTATTTTAGTGGGGTCCCTCATTCAAAGTCTTTAACTCCTCAAAGCTTTCATTTACAAACGTAAACGTTTAAAATAAGACTGGGGACCCCCAATGGAGATCCATTAACGGCGTTCTCCCTAAATCCCTTGAGATGCCATTTATGCGATACATATTGGCAATGTCCTAATTAAAACAGATGTAATGTTCTAGCGAATAAGCTTAGTTTGACAGTTTTCGAATATTATAATTGAATATTCGTGGCTTAAACAAATATTTTCCGTTACCTCACCCAAATACTTACTACACTCAATAACGTTTGCAAAGATTCAACGAAAGAAAAATGTGTTATCACGTATAAAATTTTCAATTTCATACAAAACGTTTCGATGATTGATCGATTTTCTCGATCGCACCCATACGACCATTCCCCTGTTTTTTTTTATTCTCCTCTTTTCTACACGTGTTAGTGTGTGACGTATCTTGTTTTCTTGATAAATGTATCCGGACTTGCTGAAAGATTTTTGATGTTAGATTTCAAATTACGGCTCCAAAATGAAGAGAGAGCGAGAGAGAAAGAAAGAGGAAACTTTCTTACGTGCCGGGACTGTACAAACGGGAAAATACGATTAGTTTTAGGTTCCGGGGAAATTGCAAAAGTTTTATGTAGATATGTTTTGTAGACGATGGCGATTCATTTTTTTCTCTCCCTTTTTCAGGTTGCGAGAGGAAAGAGGCGATCCTGATAGGGCGATTCCTGTAGATCAAAAACCAAGAGATCTTAGTAGTCCTAGAAATAGTAAGTATTTAGAGCAAATATTCTATCATTTAGCACGTAAAGAAGATTTTGAGCTAGCGAGGCACGGCGATTTTGATCGAATGTTTACTCTTGTTTCCTCATTGGGTCTAGACTTAAGCGAGAAATGGTGTTCTAACACCATATTGTTTGTAGAAGGTCTTCCATGGATTTGTATAATGATAACGAGAACAATAACGTTAGTTTTTAAAGATCCCTTTAATATCATTTTTCTAAACACGGAGTACTTGTTCGAATATTTACTGCATCCATCAAAATAACTATAATATTTTATTTTTTAAAACAATTGGCGTACGAGGTTAAAAAATGTAATAAACATTCCTTAATGTATTTTCCAATATCCACAAGCTAATAAAGTTGGGTACTCGTATTATTGTTGTTAGCAAGTGTTAAAAATCTCATTACGTGGGTGCTTTCACAAACTCTGGCTGGCGTTATTGTTGAAATTAATACGAAAATAAAGAGTAATATTGTCTCGTTCTCACAATAAGGCATAACCGAAGAAAGTCTTAAGAAATAATTGTTTTTTAATTGGTTTCTTATGAGGTATTTCCATTTTAACTCCGCTAACAACTCTCATTATCAGTAATAACCAGAACCGTTCGAATATCCTTTCATTTCAAAAAGTATGGCGTACGTTTCTCGCCAAAAGGTAAAAAGTACGTGCAGAGTGTTCGCAATTTAACCCGCAATATTTTACATTAATCTTCGGAGTCGGACAGCGGGATGCCCTCATATTGCGATCGAT
This sequence comes from Hypothenemus hampei, assembly GCA_013372445.1. Classification (NCBI taxonomy): domain Eukaryota; kingdom Metazoa; phylum Arthropoda; class Insecta; order Coleoptera; family Curculionidae; genus Hypothenemus; species Hypothenemus hampei. The sequence goes on from JABRWK010000004.1 coordinate 789,210, forward strand.
ACAAAATAAATAAAAAGTTAACTATCGACCGGGGCTCTAACTTGCTGGGCGATTTAATTAATGGCTGTAAAAGTGGGATTTTAGAGTTTGAACACAAAACGATACTACTACTCTCGCTCTGGTGCTCGTAAATTTCCAATGGGGTTACAATTAAACTTGCAGGGCATATACAGAAAATAAAATCGGGAGGATTTTATGTCAACATTGGTTTGACAATATCAATTAAGCGGATTAAAATGTAATTGTTGTTTCAGGCTCGCCAACTGAACACAGTCCCGTGTTGAATTTATCCAAAAGTGGCGGAGGTAGTGCAGGTTCATTGGGTGATAACGACCATTCTGGTAGCGAAGCCGATGGTCCCGATGTTCCACCTTCACCAAGATCACCAAGATCGGCGGTGGAGGACGAGGAGGATGATAATATTTCAGAACCTGAGGATGACGAAGAGAAGGATCAAGGTATGAAGAAAAATCTAAATCAATTTTCATGCTCGAATAACGTGAACGTATCTTGTTCGTGAATGTCGTGAAATATGCCAGGTCAATTTGTTTGTTTTCAGTCATGGGAAAAATGAGATGGGAATGGTGTTGTTAATATGGCCGCGATATATTTAGATAGATAGCTCTCCGACATGCTCATCTCCTCGTCGTTTTGACGGCGCACTACTTTACCGAACTGGTTTTTGATTTATCGCCTCTTACTTATTTCTCGAACTTAAGACTTCGATTTGGACTTGCAAGGTGTTATATCATTATGGAAATTATATTTTGCGCGATGCGCAATAGCTTTGAAACATTACCGACTTGTTATAAGGAAATGGATAATAACACCGATTAGAGGGCCGTCGTGCCGTTCAAAGGAAATTTATATAAACTGGGCACTCGAAAGAAACCACTACTTATTGCCCGTTTAATCGTAATTAATACGGATGATGTAATTTTTTAATTTTTCATTGAAAACCCAGAGCAAAACAATGTTGCCGTTACTAATTCAATTCTATAGTTAATCAAATTAAAAAAATATATAATTATGTTATTACAAAACACGCCGGCTGCTAGGAAAGTTGTTCTTTTTAGTGCATAAGATTAGGGATGGGTATATCGAGAAACTGTTTTTAGCCCAGATCTTAAAAAAAGTAATTTCCTGCAAAAATCCAAATACTTATCGCTTATTGAAATTCAAAATGAAAATATTGATAATGGGGCCCAAAGAGAAAATTCATTGACGGTTCAACAGAATTTCTTAGAATTGGTTTGTTGAATTCCCGCGTAAACATACTACACTTGGTGCTGGATTTTCCATAAGCCATTGTAAAGAAATGCTATAATAATTATTGTCAAATGACTGATTTTCTAGAATTTAAAATATATCTAATTGTTGACTTTTCCCCATCTACGTATACATATTCACTTGATGAACTATGTTTTTAATAACTAAAATGCCTATAGAGCGATTCCTGTCATTTGAAGAAGCTGTTAAAGCATCCCAGATATTAGAAAAGTCATTCAATAAATTCCCTGTCTGCTATAACCCATTAATTCCAGAGATTTCTCCTTCAGCCTACATATAATACATATATGGATCTTTAAAATACAAGTTTTCTATGTGTAAAACATTTTGGCATTGTTGAAACGCGATTATTGTTTAAATTACAATAGTCCATGTTTCTGTTTCAAGCAACTACAATAAACTTTTTTTTATTTCAGATATGGACGATGGTGATTTACCATTACCAGCCGCCCCCGGAGGCGAGTCTCAACAAGCCGCCCTCAACTACTCAACTTTAGCGAGTGCCGTGGCAAATGCGAACGGCCCAGTATCAGATCCCGGTATTTCGTCGACTGAAACCCTCCTCAGAAATATACAGGGTCTACTGAAAGTGGCCGCGGACAATGCACGTCAACAGGAACGGCAAATCAACTATGAAAAAGGTACCAATAGTAACATGATTTATTTATTGAGTCTGGCACAGTACTACATGTATCTGGCCGCAACGCATAAAAGTTAAAATTCAAATAGCCACAAATTTAATTATTCTATTGTATATTTCTTATACAGGATAAATTTGTAGGACGAGGTGACTGTAATTAAATTTATTAGAAAAGTACCTTTTTTTGTCCTCATCTGGACGCGAGTTAGCTTTAATCAAGAGAAAAAAAAATCATTATTATTATTTGTACAAAGCTTGCAGTATCTCGATCTTCTTTTAGTTCAATGGTTTTTTTAATAGTAGTGGCAAGGTCACTGTTTATTGTACAATCCTAAAAACCATGTAAATTGTTTTTGAAAGCATATCAGTGCTATCAAATCAGTGCAAACCTTGTATATACTTTACCAAAATGTAAATAATGAACTTCAATCAAACAAAACAAGAAATACGTTGGTTTCTCATTAATTGTTGTACTCTTATGCGTGTCTATTTTATAATAATATCAACATTTGTACACGTAAAAAGTTGCTCTAAACGAACGGTCAGAATCCTGTATGTCTTGTTTGTCAATTGATATTCTACTGTAAATAATGTAAAAAAACAATAGGACAAGTGAAGGATTCTGACTGGCACAAGTAGTACGTGTTACTATGTTTGTACAGGGGCACACCGTAACTGCAATTATTATGGAACTGTTCCAAGTGTAAGTGACAGTGATGGATTTTGTTATCTGTCAGCTGGATTTAGCATAAATGTGCCATTTGCGAATAGAGTAGATATGTTTTATTTAACTAAATTCCTAGTTAATTTATATTATTTAACGAAGATACCTATATAATATAGTCAATAGAGCGGAGAATTTTGGTATATTCAATCTTGTACATATGTATAGGTACATAAGACTTCATGGGGATTCACTGTTTTTATAGAGCGAAATTTTTTACCATCAATGTGACTTGGATAAAACCAGAGCACAATTATTATAATTATTACAAAATATGTTCGGCCAATTTTCGCGTTTTGGCTGGGCCTGCTATGGGTGTTGTGAATATATCAAAATTTTCACCGTGCACTAAATCGATCAGTAAACCTATTACTGACTTTTTGTTAGTTAAGATATACTAAGTGTGATGTAAGATGTTATCTCTCAAAATTAATAATAACGATAATAAACGAAATTATTAAGAATTTCCGAGTTTTAATTGAGACTATCCTAATCCTGCGAGTTGAAAAAAATTGGCAAACTAAGTTTTTTTCGCTTTTTTACCCACCTGGCACCTCAATTCGTCAATTTTCTACCATCTAACAGATACCAAATCCACCACTATTACTTCAGTCAGTAGGTGATAGCATCTGGAGGTCTTCAAAATCCTCTTACAGAGAAAGTATTCGAATAGATAACTTTGTATCGATCGTAAATCAAAAAACCTTTTAACAACCTACAATTAGTAGAAAAGCACTCCAACTTGATTATGTCTATGTATTAGGATCGACTAGTCAAAAGTTCAAGTTTCGTTCTTGCAAAGGTCGGCCGAACGATTAATGTAATTTTTTTGACTGTTCAATAATGACTTTCGACACCTCCAGCGATGTTAGATGTTACTATTTATTTATTATTTTAATATGTTAGTTTGCCAATTTTGTCCAAGTATTTATAAAAATATTTTTTCTTGATAACGACCGAACAACAAGGGCACAAGAGAAATACGACCATAATCAGAAAAATCCGCGAGGCAATATACGATATATCATGTAAATGGGCCGCATTCCCGAGAAACATGCGACTATAAAAACCGAAAACGGGCTTTTATCTTTTTGTTTTGTTAATTTTACGGCTCAAATTTGAAGTCCTGAAAAGGGCAATCTACATAATCGGCCATATGGGCCAGTCTTAATACCAGAGACCTATTAAACGGCGAGGGATGTCCGAAGAACGAGACGAAGATGCTATCAAATAGGGCCCTCGGGGTTGGCGATTATGACTATTTTTCGACGTGCACACCGGTCGACCTTTTTCTCTCGTTCTCTTATCGAACAAACCTATCAATCACCTTCTATTAAATTGAAAGAGTGAATTTGTTTAAAACAATTATAACATTGGCGAAATTTTTTAAAATTTTAAAAGTCTTGGAAATATAGTCAGCCAATCACCTATATTGAGTAGAAACATAAACTAGAAACAAAGTGGCTTTTAATATTTTATTGACCTGTAACTAGTAGCTGGTTCTTTCGAAATTGCTGCGTTTAAACTGATAAATTATTAGGTGTCATAATTTTAGGTTACATTTTCAAATAGCCTCACCACCTTTTCTCGCTTGAACTACTTTGTATATTGTGCGCCTACGATTTCCTGCGAACACTGTTCTTCATTTCTGTTATGTATGCGTCTGAAATCCTGCAAGATATTGAGTTCTTTAACAGAGTGGCGTAAAATATTTTCCTCAGAATCAATAACCACCCTCCGAAATTGGAAATGACTTGACAAAAACAAACAAGTGTCGGATTAGGATAAGAAAACCGCGGGTATTTTTTTTCTCTTCAGTCATCGAACAATAGCTTTTTCGAACGCCCCTCTCCGGTAAAATTTCCCTCTTCTTCGCCCGTTCCATCGACGAAGACGCAGCCAATTTGAATAAAACTCCTCCTCTCCCTCTACCTGAGCAAATTTCATTTTAATGGAATAATCATTTGTGCAAATATTTGAATGTTTTTTGATATCGAAACGAAAGCTCATTTCTTAGTTCTTCTGCCGAAGCATTCATGGAAATTTAATCAAAAAATTACGAAACACCGGCGGCGTTTCTTGTGATCGATGAGACGTGCTTAGAAGGGAATGAGTAAAGCAAAGAAAAAATTACCGTATGCTATGTATTTTTAATAAAAGCTTGTCCATCTAACATTTTAAAAAATGGTATATGACTGAACTTTCGGGGCAGTTTCAACCAAACAAGGTAAATTAAAAAATTTTCTCATGTCTTATGTGCAGTAGTCATTAAGGCGTGTACCGGAGGTTTGCGAACAGTTAACGAACCCCTCACAAGTAGTTCGCAAACTACTTTGTTTCGAAGCAGTTAATGGACTTATGTTGTCAGGTTTATCAAAATTTCACAATTGGAGTTGGTGCGTTAAAATGATTATGACCAAACAAGGTATTCGCACTGTTTAACTTAGAGTTTCCTTTTTTTGGAAGTTACCTGATTGAAAATATATTACAGAAGCATCTCTGAGCAACCCAATTATCTCGTTGTTCTTTATTTCATAAACCTTAATTTGGTACCTTTTTTTATCAGCAAAGAAAAATATATAACGCACTAACCCTAAGGCCGTTCATGAATCTATGGTCGTCAACTTAGGAGTGTGGGACTCTTTCATGAGACAATACCTCACAAAAAAAACTCCGCTCTTTTTGTAATTAAATAGCCTATCTACAAAGCATGTTACAATCTATTTTGGAATTAGACCTTAGAGGTAGTACTTTAAAATAGAGTGTGGATAGATAGTGGAAGTTTAATAAATTATATTAGATACTGTAAAAAAATTTCCAGATAATTAATTTTCTCCTCTTCTTTTCATTATATTTATAATATATCCAGAAATTTTATTCCAAAATTCTTTTTTAGTTTACATAATATTTCTTATGTTACCTACCTATAATTTTAGTCCCAAATATTTTTCCAATATTAATTATATTTCTTTCAATTATCCATTTTCCATATTTGATAATAGCACGTTCGGCATTATCAATTTGTTCATTACAACATCCACAATTACTTCTATCTCTCTTTCCAATACTATTTACCAAAAACACCTCGATGTACGAGCCCTGCATCAAAAGTATTGGTCTAGCGTATATTACCCATTATAAAACTGATTACAAATCCTAGATATTAAATTTCTTATAGATATGCTGTCAGAACTTATTCTTTTGGAAATGATCAACGAATAAACATCGACACGTTCAAAGGCAGGTGTATTCATTGTGACAATTGTTTATGCAGATTTCGCACATTCTTGTGATATGCATTTTTAAGCATTAAAAGTTATAATTCCAAATTTTTTTTAGTACAAAGATAAAAGTCTGTGCAATATTTTCGTGAAATGCATCGTATATTTCTAAAAGAGATAATTATAATAGTATATACATATATAAAAAAATTTAATGTATGGGATGTGTAAACAGCTTTATATTTGGCGATATATGAATACTTTTGACGCAGGATTCGTATATCCTCAATTTGGTATCTATAATGTAACAAAATTGATTTTTAAATAGTTGTTAATATTGGTATTGAGCTACAATACAAAACAATTGTATTCTCGTAAGCAATAGTGGTAAGTTGAGTCTTAAAAAAGGCTATTTTCGTAATTCCCTAATAGGCATGTATTTAACACGGAACTTCCATGTTACAGAGAGTTGCATTACAGTGAAAGATTAAAATTATACAGTTTTATCTCTTTTTTTCCCTGTACGTGAATCGTCGTGGTATCATCGTGTAAAATCCCAAAGAAACGCAAGAATGTCGTCGTGTAGCACTCGAGCGTCTAAATGGCCGTAACGTGTGCGGTTTGAACAGTAAATGGCACAACAGGTAAAGCTGCTTTATGCTTATTCGTTGCTGCAGATAGCGCTCGATAACATCAGAGTTTTGCCTTTAAATATCTTTATCGTAAAATTATCGAATACAATAGAGATAATTTCACTTTGAGAGGGACTTCGTGCGAACAACGCAACGCACAAGTCAAATTTCCTTATGTGTTCTGATACATATTAAGAATCCCCCAACTCTATCTCTCTTTATCTTTGATCAACCTGTGGTTTCCACCAAAAACTTTACAACAAGGAAAAGTTTTAGAATTAATTAAATTGTTAGTTAAAGTGGAAACCAGGGGTTAAATTTTAATAAGTATTATGTTAAAATAAATTATGCGAAATGTATTTTTATTGTAATAAAAGGAAGATTCGTAATGCAGCAGGAAGCCACGGTCTGGAGCTGCCCCCGGGGCGCTTACTTAGGCTTTTCTCCCAAACACACAACACGTTAAATACGACGCAGCCGCTATTCCACAATTCCAACCCCCCTCTTACGCGGACCAAAGTTTCCCTTAAGCGGTTTATAAGTTCGAATCTTGATGCCTCAGAGATGGAAATTTAATATTTTAATTGTACTAATCGGGATTATTTTGATATGTATGGGAGCGATGATGGGACTCGTTCATCAAACCGTCTTAACCAAATGGTGAAATTTCCCAAAGGGGTCGGAATTAATAACTATATTGAAATTTATTTTTTGTAAACCCAAACAAAAAAATAAACGGCAATTTCCAGCGGGATTCTTGCTAATCGAATCGAACAGGTGTTAAAGCTATAAAATTCGGGATTAATTCCTCATCGAACCCATCGAAATATCATTTAATAACATGTAGGATACCTGTACTAATTTTAAACGATTATTTTGAGGGTCCAATCAATTCTACCGTATTATTACCGAATATCAAATTACTCCACGGTATCAGTTATACTTGGAAAAAGTTAAATTGTAAATGGGCTATTCACGTTTCGATCGTTTAGTGTCCTTTTTTTGTGGTTAGAAATCTCTCAAAAATGGTTTAAATTAAATCTAACGATTTTGATCAACGAAATTATTGTTGTTTTATTATATTTTTTTTAGGTTTAGTCATATTTCTTCGACCTGATTGAATGGGTTTCGGAATAATATATTTGAATCAATTTAAATCTAATTTCAGTAGTCGTGTCCTTTGTAAAGTAGCACCAAAATGACAAAAAAATCTAATTAAATCATGACGAGAAAAAGAAATAGAGTTCTTCAGTTCATAAAATTGATGTTGATCACTTAATGGCAATGAAATCGTTACCGCTCAAGTTATAAAATCGGTCATTAGTCGTTGAAATGAATGTGACCGCCGTCATTTTTGGTAGCGCTTTTATGGTAAGCCATGTTTATAACAGTTTTAATTATAGTCTCTTTCTATCTCTTGTCCGCGATTCAATTCGCGTTAATGGATCAAATTATATTATCTTCCGAAATGAGTCGTCATCGACGTTAACGAGAATGTCCCTTTTTCGGCTATATTGTTTAGTATTTCCTGAAATCGTAATAGTTTATTGAAAATGTACACACATAGTAAGTTTCATCGTAAATTATGTTCATCACGATAAAATGATTAATCTGTTTTAACTGAATCTTGAGGAAGATTTCTAAACTCGTAATTGAAGCTATCAAATGGGATCTTTAAAAGACGAAATATTTCTAGAGCCATTATAGCAACGTATTAAAAGGGAACTTCAAAATGAGCTTTGTTTTCACAGCATGATTTATAGAAACAACCCGTAACCTGTTCAAAAAAAAACTAAAAGAACTGAATTGTTATAAAAGAATAATAATAAAATAGTTATGCATGTAAATCGAGACTTTCCTCGAGGTAAATTAAGAAATTTTCCTATATTTGGTTTTCTTGTTTTGTTTCAGAGTATTGATTCAAAAATTCATTATTTTAAATTCACGAATGTATATTTTTCTTTTCAAACTTATTTTTGCAACATTTTAATTCAATATTTTCGAGCATGCATTCTTACTTCTTAGATTTTTTTCTTCATGGACTTGAGAAAAAAAGGTTCATTTGTCCTAAACCGAAATCAAACATTTGGTTCGGAGAACAAGAGATAAAAAGGGTAAGGGGATCTAATACCCAATTTCTTTTCTCCCATTGTCGTAAAGTACATTTTCATCCAGTGGCAATTCTTATTAAAGCTCTCTTCTATATAAAGCCGGGAGTCTTATAAAGCGCAGCCCGGAGAAAAGGCAATATGCGAAACATAGTTACATATGCAAATTGGCTACCCAACTTATTGTTGAGCCTTGCTTACATATCGTAAAGAAAGATATACACGGTAACTGCGGTTTATGGGCCCTCCACCCCATCAAGTCTCGAATAAACTTTTGTTATTACTTGGCTAGCACGACAGAATTTTTATCAAGGTTTATTTTAAATTCCTCCTGGGGGCGAATATGTGTAACGTAGAAAATGTTAAAGTTACACTTTTAATTCCCGTATCTTTCTTTATAAAGTACCTCATATGATCGCTTTGGGATGTAAAGAATAAAATTCAAATGTCAAAAGGCGATGATTATTTTCTAATAACCGAACGGACTTGTTTTTCTAAACTGCGAGCCTGTTGAAGGCTTTTATCGCTTTTAAACATGCAAAAGAAACAGTCATTTAAGTTTTATGCCAAAAGGTAATGATGGACTAATTGAATTTTTACACCGTATGAAGTGTGAAATTTAACGCTGCACGTTAAAAAAAAAACAGCACATCTAACTGATGGAATACTGTTTCTCGTTCTATAAGAGTGCAGCATGTAGCTAAACTTGATTGTGGCCTTAATGAAAAAAGTTGTTATGCTGCCCACGGCATAAAATGTGCTTTGAAGTCTATTAGAAATGACATTCTTTAAGTAGCAATTTCAAGTTGCAATTAGTGTGTCTCTTTTGGAACCGGTATTCAAAACTTGCGTATGACAATTTTTTGCTAATATACGAGCCCATCTAGAAGCTGTGTCGAACAACCTGTTGCAAGTTTGATTGTGCAACGACTTGTAATCCAAAAATTTTAATAACAAAAATGTTAAACCTGGTTCTATTCTTCAAAAACTCTATCAACAATTTGGATAGAATGCACTATCGGAGATCCAGAAGTGTACGAATAATGTATGACAATTCGGCGAAAGCTTTACAAATTTACCGCATGATCGAGCACTTTGAACATCCGTCACTGATGTGCACATTCAACGAGTACAATGAAGACAACATTCAATGAAGACATATTGATCAAACACCATTGGACACTTTCCCATCCTATGTATCGTAAATTCGTGTAAAAAATCAATTTCTTATTATGTCTTTATCTTTATAATTAAAAAAAATACAAAGATAATTCAAAATGTACCTCTACTAACAACCATGAAGTTTAAACAACAATTTTCATGAAATTATCAAGTCAGACAAATTCGGAACTAAACCAATGATCTGGTGACAAATTAGTCAAACAAATTGAATTTAATTCTTTTAAAAGTGAAAAAAAGTTGTAGCCTATTATCGAGTTAAGGGTAATTTTCAACGCTTGACTAGAGATGTGTCACATCACCATGACGGGAATTCCAAAATTTGGGAAAAAATAAAGATTTTTCTGCGTCAATACTGTACGCATATAGTATATATGTTTTTTTATTTTCGCCGCTGTTAATTACCTGGGCATCAAACCCGATTTATCTTTGAACACAACATAAATAGAAAATTAATAATATCAATTGCCATTTGCCGAATTTTATTATTTGCCGAGCGCGAACAGAGAGATAAATTCGACAAACATTGTTAAAAGCTTTCGCTGTTTGTGCCCCTCAAGATATAAATTCAAATCAATTGTATCTACAATAATAAAACAACAGGTGTATATTGACACTGAACTGATATCGTAGATATTGCAATATAAGGCGACGATACAATAACAGATCAAAGGGGAAATTTATGGATTGAAAGTATTGCGTTGCACATTCAGTGTGAACGTGAACCTTCTTTTGAACTGTCGCACGGAACACAGAAACTCTTCTTAGCCCTTATCGAGGACCATAAACAGTAACCAGTACCGCGTAAAGCTTTTGGCCTCCTTGTATGTGCCGCCCATCGCGCGCAGTTTTATCTTAAAAAACCAAATATCCTGTTTATTGCTGCGAAACCGAAACAGGAATTCTTAAAATATTCTGAAAACGACCTCTTGACTTTGAAGCGTCGATGGTCAATAAAAATCGAAATTGGTCATTGGATATCTTTTTGTCGTTTATGCTTAAATAATAGCAGCGAATAACTAAATTTAGTTGCTTCTTTCAAGAGATTTATGTCGGTGTGTTTTCGAAGAGAACGAATAGAAAAAAAGAAATGAAGATTGAATCATCATCATTCGCATTGAAAAGTTCGCTTCCGCCTCGCCACCCTAAATGCAATCCATTTATCACCCGGGAAAATTTTAGCGGTTGATAAAGATTTACTTGAGTTTTTCCACTCCCTGCTAATTCTCTGACTTGTGAAAAGTTTTCTGTTTATCATTCTTTCATTATTCACAATCTACGTGGCAAGAAGACGTTCAAATATTAGTCACGGCTATCCGGCTCAAAGATAAATTAATGATAAACATCCCCAAAAAAATATATTTAGATGTAACTTATAATCACTCACCGAAGTTGGGCTTTATTCAAATGGAATTTGTGTAATTTATCTTTTCGCAAACATCAGAGAAGAAATATTATACACTCATTGTGGGTTCTTCAAAACGACTGTTTATGTGGTTTCATCGGACAAGATCGAACGAACCCAACCAATAAAAAAATAATCGGAAAATAAACAAAAACATTTTTTTTCGTCTGTTATGTACATATTATTGCATATTTTACTGCGATTTGACAGGTCGCATACAGGATGGTGAACTCTGCGTAACACGTCTAAACTCATCCATATATTTTTACTGCGAAAATATTATCATTTAGTTACATTTGTTATATTTGCAAGGTGACAGTCGTTGAGATAAAGAGTGTTAAAGTTAGAATTTTTTTTTGTAATTCCCAAACAAATGCGATTTTCATTATGAAATTTGGGTTTGAGGATTTTTTGGATCGAGAAACCGAGATCAATTCACAGTTGCGATGTAGGTCATAGAGGGAGCTTGCTGCCATAGCTTGAAGCTATTCAAACCGATTTAATTTTGAGGGACTTCCAAAAACATAATTTCTGTTAACAAATTCTTGGTTTTTAATATTTACTACATGAAAAAACTGAGTTTATTAAAATCGCTATCTCACACAGTGTTCGAGATATTTATTTTTAAAATTTTGCAAAATATTCATTGGAACGGTCAAAACAATGGAACGCTTTCTTATATGTATATTTATTAAAAATTAAGATTTGCAGTATTTACAATACATTAAGCTCTTGACGGATACATGCACATATGTATGTGGACGTTCCATCTTTACATGATTTTTTTTTCAAATTGGTTTAAAGCTCAGTGACAACATTTCTTGCTATTGCGTAAGGTGTAGTATAATTTGAAAATGCCTATATACATTTTAAAATTAAACTAAAAAAATCCAATATGGTTGAATAGAGGGAAAAAAATATAATTAAATGAGTTTAGGCCTTTTTTTTAAATTCCCGCCCGTTTGAATTGGCATGGAATGTCCCATATGTTGATTGTATGTGTTAAAAATTTGAAAGCCTACATTTTGTTTGAAAAAATTTAAAGGCTTACATTTTCGATACAGAAATTGAAAATGTAGGGCTTTAAAAATTTTTTGGGTCAATTTCCAATTTGTTTATGTGTAGCCATCATTTCATAAAATATGTATGTTAAAATCACAAATACCCCGTAGATACTTATTGCGTGAAACGTGTTTTGAATATTATAATTTGTGGTCCTGAAGAGATTAAAATAACGATCATTAAGAAAATGCAAACTAAAAAAAAACATTTTTCAAAAATAACCTTTTGACCGAAACTTCTTGTATTGATTTTGATAAAAAAAAATTAAAACAGAAGTTTTTGAAAATTTTCAATCATTTTAATCCTTTCAAAAAACGTTTTAATTAATGGAATTCCAAGTTTTAAATTCAACTATCTTAAAAACGTTGAGAGAGCGACTTTAACAAAATCGTTCTTTTTTTATGCATTAGAGGTCGGAAAATAAGAATTTGTAATAAGAAATGACGTGCCTTGAAGCCCCTAATAGTTATATTATTCTCAATAGCTCCAAGCTATAACAGCTGGTGCCCTCTATGACCAAAAACAAAACTGTAAACTGATTTAATTTTCTTGACTCAAAAAACACTAAAACCTAAAATTTTAATTTTCAACTCAATTCACAATTCAAGATGTTATTGAAAAGAAAAAAAATGAATCGTATCTCGATGACTGTTAACTTTTAGATACAACAAATGTAGTTGAGTTCTAGAGTGGAAATACGAGGGAATACGTGGAAAAGGGGTTAAGTGCCAATAACATATATTGCAATTATTTAAGAAAATATAAATCAAACGCCTAAAAAAATATTAAAATAATCAGTAATTATTAGTTGATAATATTATATGTATTAAATCCTTTGCGGAAACATTCAGTGTAAAATTTACCAGCTTTCTGAGTCAAAAATGTATTAAAAAAGAAATGGCATTTACATCCTTTCGTATTTCCACTCTACAATTGTAATCCTTCTGTAAAAATATGTGAATGAATTTTGACGGATTATATAGGGATCATTCTGTATACATATGTTAAAGCTATAAATTCTTTAATATATGATCATTTTTATTTAAATTCCTCAGATGTTACAAAGTAGTAGTGCAAGAGAATCAAAATTTCTACTTGAAACTTTCCTTTAATGACTTCTTTTGTATCCTATCTGACTTGATTGACAATGAGTGACCAACATTTTATGTTTGGCTATTGATTCCTGTTTCACTTTTGGAACAGGCAGCAAAATTTTTTAACAACTTTTTAAACAATTAAAAAAATTTTCTTACGAAAGCGACTTAATATTTTTCTAGCAGCTTGTTGCCTTTTTAGCGTCGAGTCGATCTTCCATTCAGTATAGATTGGAAAGTTTCACCAAGTGTCATAACGAACATAACTAATTAATGAATTGTCTAGGCAGTTCACGAACCGTCCAGACCTTCCTTATATTATAGAACCTTTTAGCGTTTCGTGAGCTGTCTACACAGTTCTTGAAATCTTCAGAAACTTTTAATTTCACGATTTCTTGTCAGTTATGACAGCTTTTTAAACAATCATTGAAATAAATTACATTAATTGGAATCATATATGTATGATAATAATTAATTAGCAAAAGACCGCAATTAAAAATCCCATAAACATCTGCTTTTTAGTTTATCTCGATGAATCGACATCTGCTTTATGACTGTTAACAATCAATTAAACTTATTGGCGATAAATCGACATATTTATTCGCCAAATTGGATCAATTAAGACCTTCTGGAAATGTGATTTTTTCCTCTACGTCAAAAAAATAAAATAAATCGAACTAAATATTTTTTTAGTTTCGCGAACGTCTCTGCTTGGGAAGAAACGAGATTAAATCAGGCGAAGGTACGATACGAAACGAAAACCAAGAGAGAAGATTATCGAATGGTACTTGGGCGTTCAGTACCAGAAGCGAAGGAACACTGTTGTTAGTATTGTAAATAATTACAGTCCGATTCCGATTTAATGAAGATGTAGAAAACAATGCTCCACTTAGCCGGCATGCCGGCCTGTGTGATACCGAAGTCAGATAAGGGGTCGCTACTGTTAAAACTCGAGCAGAGCGATTCGGAGAGCGCGGATCTCTATCGGGGCCCATAGAGGCAGCTCATTAGCGGGTGTCGCATTTACATAGAATGGCCGATGCCTCAGGCACCTGGAGCTACGGGCATTTACATTCTTTAATTAATATCTTAAACCACAGGTGTCAATAAAAATATCATTTTTTTGCTACCACAACGGATATTTCTTTGAGAAGGCCTCGGTTTAAAACTAGCTGACTTTTTTGCGTGATTTTGTTTTTCTTTCCAAGAATTTTTGTCCTGCCGCCATAAAGTACCTGTTTAGCAATGTAAATGAAAAGGAAATAAGTCTCGGAATAACAATCTTAACTACCATCTGTGGTCTAAGGGTTGTAACACCTGACATTTCGTCTATAACTACGATAGATATCTTCAGAGCCGACGGGGTAAAGAACACCTTGAGTGGATACTACACATTTAGACAGCTCGAAATTTTAAACTGTTTCAAGTGCAAAGCAGTCAAGAGCTTTACTTCTGAACCATTAACTTTGTACTCTTCTGTATTTCAGCTTTATAACGAAATTTTTAACTTTCATTTGTAACACCTGTTTCGAATATGTACTTAAATGCAGCCAGAAAAAAAATGACTATAAACGCCACAGACCTTCTGGCCCTCTACCTCTGTCTTTCTCTTCCCCAGTTTACAACTGTTATTTTTCGGCATCCAGGGGGATGATTTAGCTTCGAGTCTGATGCCGGGGGGTGAATAAAAAATCAGCTTATTGCTAATATCGAGGCCGCAATTACACCAAATTGCTATAAAGCGGATTTCTCGGCTGTCGCGGGGGTATTATTTTTTATTTTATTGCTAATTGTCGGCGGTTTGTAATTTTTTCGGGTCCGAGGGCGAAAAACGAGCTCTAAAAAGTTACGATATCTTCGTAATAGATAAGTTTTTAATAAGTTCTCCTGGGTAATTTCGGACTTTTCCTCCCTCATTTATTGTTTTTTTCAATGGTTCTTTTGAGCCATGTGAAAAATATTTTCGGCTTCACAGTAGTTCATCCAATTCATAATTTCTATCAATCATTCAAACCTTAGTAAAGTGGAATTTCGTTTAGAGTGGCAACTATTTCGACCCACTGTTAGTCATCAAAGCAATCCTCACCGGAACAATATGGAAATGGTCTTTCCGAACATATGGAACTGATATGATATGTTTCTGGACTGGAACGATAGATATGTTATTTTGACTGCATTAATAGTGCCGAAAGTGGTGAGAGAACGTTATCATTCGCCCATTGTTTGTTGTCGTTTCGGAATTAGACGTGAATGCGAACGCATTTCACGTTTGTTTGTTGACGTGTGATGATGATGGCCAGATTGATTTCATACGTAAAGTGGCTGATCCATAGTTGTTTGAAAGCCCAGTACGAACATACCTGCCTTCATAACGAATTGAAAATCGGCCCGCTTTACATATAAGCAATAAATTTCAATTTGAATTTTTAATGGACCAAATTTATATGTGTCCAGTGTAATTTCCTAAAAACTTTTATAACTTATAAGGGGTGAAACAGCCCAAATGTAACTAAAAACAATGCATTGTTTTTAAAATTTCGTGTTAAATTCCTATGTTTTCCTCCATACATTCCTAAGATGTAAACGAATAATAAAGCCAGAAATGGTAAATTTAAAACGTATTTTTAGTTTAGGAAAATTTTGTATCAAGGTCCGACCCTGTAGTGTAGACATAAAATCAGCAATGTTAATGCCAAATGCGGCAGGTTAAACATTAATCGCCTGAAGTTGTAAAATTTTAACGATCGTGCGAGTTCTACATTGTCTTCTTCAAGGTTTACAACGTTCGTTTTGCACAGTAGTATTATGCGATTCTCTATATGTGGCTTTAATATGATTTAATATTAGGTTTGTTTAATTTTCTTAGCTATCAGCTACTAAAAACCACTCCCTGAGGTTGCAACTATAGAAAAAAAATAATAAAATAAGAAATTGTGAAAAAAGTCCTCTGTGTACATAATGCATAATTGAGCATGTCCCAAATGAAAATGCTGAAGTATTAAAATTGCAGAGCAAGCTTGAAGTTGGCAACGCGCCAGAGCAATTAAACATGAATAATAGATGTCCTATCGCGGTTCTTCTTCTTAAGTGAAATCGCCAACATAAAGTGATATTGGATTTTTTTATTACTCCCGCAGGAGCGCATCCTAATTTCTTCGCTTCAACTAAAAAGACTATATTTTTTAACAATAATATTATTTTTTCAGCTGAATTGAAGATGGACTTGATGAAAGAGCGTGAAGAAAAAGAGAGTCTCGAACGGCGGTTTCTACAGGAACAAAAACTGAGGGGTAAGTAAAGAAATTTCTAAGTGTGTTTTAGCTACAACAATTACGACTTTCAATGCACTTTTGAGTAACATAATACGTTCGATTCTGTTATGAAGCACTTGAATACTGAAGAGAGCATTGTTTAAAACCAGGGAATTTTAAATATTTAATGCACAATAGAGTACTACACCACAATTCTTATGAATATAAAGTATTCAAAGTGATAAAAAACTGCAACTGCTGGCTTCTTCTAATAAATGCATATTTTTTGTCCAAGTCTTAGTAGATCTTAATAAATTTTGTTAAATGTTCTTCTTTGTCTGCAAATCCCTTGCCAGAAATAATAAAATCGTCAGCTCATTTTTATGGTCATAACATGTACCAACGTCCTCTTCCATTTTCACAGTATTAGAAAGAGATTCCTTTTTTCAATTTTCTTGGTGACAGCAAAACGTTGTAAGAGGCGTTTAAAACCTCCATGTTTTTTTTTCTTGGAATTCCACGATTTATAAACGTGATTAAAACGTCACGTAATATCGTCATGTATATTTAATATGGATTATAATTGTTAGAAGTTGTAATATTTGGTGCTGCCAATATTCCAGCCAAAATATTTTCCCCACATGTAACGTGGAACATTAAAATGTAGTTCGCGTATAGTGGCATCGAAGCGGCCCATCAAAGGATTAATCCTGCTGAGACGACAGGTATGCGATCGGTGCATTCCTGCCCGTCAAGACATTCCTGCTGGCAAGACATTTGCTTGCGACGGCGATGACGAGCATCGGAATAACATTCCCGAAGTTCCGCGCTTTCGAAAGCCATTTCCGGATCTTAGAGCTTTAATCTCTCATTTATCCATACCTACCTGGTGTATGTTGAAATGATATTAATTCATTTAGCAACAAGTTAATTATTGTTGCCAGATAGTTATGCAAAATGTAGAGTATTTTAGAAGTTCAGGCCTAATTGGTTTCTTAGGCTGTAATATCTAGTTTAGACACGTAAACGTCTTTGTATGGATAAAATGCATCTTGGATGCCAGATGGTCGCTATGACCCAAAATTAGACAAAAGGGTTGGACGTGCGGGTAATTTAATTATTTTACTAAATTGGCTTCTAGTTTCCAAACAAGTATATTCTTCCAGAATAAATCGCTTTCATTTTATTATAATAAAATACTTGTAGAAATTGAGCAATCATTGGGGCGTGAAAAACCTTATATATGCTCTCCCCCCCGGAAAATTTTTTCCCGGGGAAAATTATATTTATTTTTATCGTTCCTCTGTTCCGTACGTTATTCAGATTGAGAACGAGATTATCTACGGTCCATTGAGGGAAAATCGCTTCGGGGCGACGAATATATTTATTTTTTAATTGTACCTACTAAGGTGGAAGGAAAATTAGAAACATTCCACTCGACCAGATAATGGGTCCCGAATATTTGAAATTCGATTGAGTTGTTTTTTTTAGTAGGATGAAAGTCCATCGCCTAAAAGAAATTGCATTTATTAATATTTTACGTCAGCAAAAGGACAGGATTGGATTCGGGGCCAAGCAACAGTTGCTAAAGGATGTACATAAAAATCTTAAGACATAAAAAATATTTGGGCCTTTTTTTGGTCTATTTACGCGATGTTAATAATGAAACGTTCTGATCCCCTCTTTGTTTCTCTACATACAAACAACTTGGAAATAACCCAATCAAATTAAAATTAAAACGTATATAAGTTGAGAACGGCAAACTTCCTTCATATAAAACTGGGTTGTGTACAGTAGATTGTGTTATCTTGTGTTTCCCTTTTCAATTGAAATACAATTAACAATTGCGCTCTTCTACTTGTTTTTCTAATAAACAAATGAAATTTTGTAGTTGTTAGTTTTACTCATGCAACAAACATTTATTTAATAGTTTTCACAGTTTATACGAGGTAGTAATCCTTATTATACACACGTCCACCACCGTTTTAAGATAGTTTGAAATTTCGAAGAAAATGCAATGTGCACTATGCAATGCCAAAAAGTGCACCTAATACTTGAATCACTTAATTATTAATCTGAAATTTCTTGCCACTTATTGCCTTTTTAAGTTAACCAAGGACATCATAATCGCTTGGAGTGAGATCAGAGAGATAAGGAGGATGGGGAGGTAAACACTTCAACTTCAATTTTTGTACGGTTGTCGCCATTTCCTATGCAGAGTGTGAAAAAAATGGTAAATATTACTTTGGGAAAATACGTCAAAATCAAAAAGAGAAAATTAACTGAAACAAGCCTGCAAATTTTCCATACTCCTATCTGGAGACTAATTTCTTTCAAGTGACATTTTATTCGCCTTCTCCGTTTGATCATCAAAAGCTACAAACGCCTCGCAGCAACAGCAGCAAATATAAAGGTCTTTTTGCACGATTTTGAGTTCTTTCCCGTTTCGCAAACGACAAACACAAAGTTTACGTTCCCTGGAACGAGGCAAAAACAAAAGGTTCTGTGTGCATCGCTAAATACCGCAACACCTCCCCGTGCCGGGTTTGGGTGTGTGTAACAGTAAGACAGTGGACATCAAAGAAACCGGACCCGACTCGCAATCCTTTGACACCGGAGTCAAGTTGAACTTTAATTATCGCCCTCTATCGGGGGCCTCAACCGGGCTCTAAGATGATGTTTACATTCCTGATCATTTGTTAAGTGTCTGATTTCCATTGGCATGGCCAGTGTGGAAATTGCTCCGTTTTAACTGGCATACTTTGAGCAAACTCGGACCTTTGATGATAAACTACCGGACAAACTTGTTTTGTTTTGAATTAGAATAGGGTGCAATAATGGTTACGCAATTTATTTGCTCTCTAAAAAAATGGAATGCTTTGGAAAAAAGTCGGAACGTCAAAATCGATTTTGTTTAAAACATAATTTTACACGAATACTACTTTAATACAAATTTCTTGGCTTATTTTACTGTAATTTTGAAACTTAAACAGTTGAAAGGGATGTACTCCAATCATAAACTTCTTATCGCAAATCGTAATAGGGCACAACTTTCCAGTTAGATTAAATCCACTGTAAATCTATTTGAATGGTTTAAGAGACTTTACCATGTTTTCCTAAGGTTAAAAAGTTGCCTTAACAATGTTCTCTAAATTAAAAAATGGCCAGAAAAAGTGACTTACTTGTTAATGGAAAATATATTTTCTCATTATGAACATGTTTGGTTCAGTTTTTAAAATGTAATTATCTGAAGAAAAAATTTAAATACATAAGTATTTGAAAATGATTTAGGTTGCGCTCTATAAAATTCATATTAGAAATTAAACTCACACCTTTAAACGATTGATATTTATCAAGAAACATTTAATTTTTTCCAAAAGATGATAAATTGAACATAATTTCTCATTGCCTGGAAAAGCACGCGATCATTAGAAGAGCTGTCACAAACCGACACCTTTCTTCATCACAATAAAAGCCTAGAAATTTCGAGACTGAAACTGAAAAACAATTAAATAACCAAATCGCGCCTCTTTTGTAAAGCAAGCGTTAGAGAAGGGTGGGTGCGCTCTCGCTGCCAGTAAATTAAAGTTTGCGGAGCTTTGTGAAAGCAATTGACAAGTAATTTACCGAGACCAATGGTCATTTGTGTTGTATAAATGAGTTAGACTGGGAGAACGAATAAAATTAGGACCACTGGCCGAGATCAAAGCCCGCCAAAGACCCCATTGCCGCTTTTAGAGTGTGAATTTGAAATGTGTAACGCACTCGGACGTTTAGTTACTTCGTTTCGATCCGATTTACATTCAGATTTAAATGTCCCAGCGACAAAGGGCTGTCTGTCACAAACATTTACTTTTTAAGCGAAACGTGGTCGCGCTTTTATCTCTCAGTCCCCTCTTTCACCTATTCTCCCGTTTGGATTTAAAATCTTTTGACGTTCACTAAGTGACCATAAAGTTTGGATAGAAAGCAAGTTCTGGATATAAATAGGAAATCTCAAATTCATTCAGCTCGAAATCATCCGGAACCATTCATTTACTATACATATATACATACATAGAACTGCTTCTAGAAATCTGTAATAAAAGCCTCATAACTTAATTGTTCTGGCAACGAACTTTTCTGTGTTCTTTTCTTAGGCAGTCTGAATATACGACAATCAGATGAGGTTCGATATAGACTGTAGAATAGGTCGTAGTCTCCTCCAATATTTTCTAAGATGACCAACGTATTTCTTCTTTACTATAGTGTTGATACTTTGCATTGAAGATACAATTTCCGTTTTCACCTGAAAGAATGTTTGCCTTTAGAAGGAACATATAATTGCATTCTTCAATAAATTTATTCCCAATTATAATTGTATGTATTAAAGTTTAATGTTATTAAAAACTGTACAATTAACAATACCTTCATAAATATGTATTTCAATTGAACATTTAAGAAGAGCAAGGATTGGCAAAGTGATAATGGTTCATACTAATTCAGTTTTACGATGTAGTTTCGTAGATGTCTACACCTGATGTCCTCATGCATACAGGCAGGGTTTGAATAGTAAAAGCCATGTCTGTTACCACAAGAGTAATAATATTAATTCGACAGTGGCTTTGGCAATTACATCGTCCCCCGTCAGACCCGTTCGGAAGCCCATTAGACCCATTATAAATGTCATAATTTAATTTTACGATTGCAACCGGATACTTTCGGCAATAGTCGTAGCTCAGACAAAGACGCTCCCCCAGATAAATTAGAATTAAGCAAGGCGTATCAAGGTAATATTGTAAATCTTGCCGTAATTCGAACGGCACAGCACCGACTAAGACGTGGAATCAGCATAAATTTAATAATTACTTAGCTCTGGGGAGAGATTTTCCTCGAATGTTCTTGTTTCGCTTTTACTTGATTTATTGCTTTCACGTATTTTTGTTATTTTTTTCTTATAAGTCGAATCGATAAGTATATTAGACTTTTAGTCAAAACGATTTATCTTGTGTGTCGCGATGTGGTTTCGACACTGAACGTCATTAATCTGACGTAGGGCGGGCGTCGGCCCTTTGAAGTCTCGTGACGACACGTTGTCGTCGTCGTCGTCGTCGCCGTCGACGTCGTTGGCCATCGATCGATCCATGCCTACTGTTTTGACATCTTCGAGGGCTTCCTTAGTTTCTCCACACCAACTAAACATAGATAAATAACATTGTTTTCAGTCGTGTCACAAAACGAGAAATCGAAACTGTTCGGATGACATTTCAACGAAAAGGTCAGTTCTAACCGGTCTGGAAAAGGCAATAGTAGTAGGAGGCAACTAACCCCTGCACTTATATATCTTCTTCAAGGGTGATTTCGGAATATCTTTAACATGGGAAATAATACCCCCGAACAATGGCGCCCTTCTTGTACTCCCTAAATGTCACAATAAATTTCCAGGGTCCCGCAATTTTCTTTCGGGAATAATTCATATTTTCATAAAAGAAAATATTCCTTTGATTATTTATTAAAGGTCCTCTAAGACGTTTACGCATCCAAATATGTAATTGGACCTTACATCCCACATATTAGATCTGGATTCTTGAATTGTAGTATATAATATTATGATGTCCATTTCGTATTTCGTAGATGCTTTGAATTCCGAAAAATTTTTTTTTTATTTTTTTAATCGGATACAGTATTTCTTTCAATCAAAAATAAAAACTTTAAAAGTACTTAAGAAACTGATAACTATCACAAGGGGTCTTTCAAGCATGGTTTTCCAACTGAAAAGCCTGTCGTCACATCTATTGTTTCACTTTGTTGCTTTGAAGATTTGCTCGTTTTCGTTCCATTTTTAAGAAAATCCCAAAAAAGAAACCAATTAATCTTGTCAGAAATAATTCATTGGCATATAGCAACAGCATTTGTTCAATAATTATTGCATACTGCGGTGTATTTTTATAACATCTCTATTATTTTCATGAGATAAATAAAAGTATTTGACTATTTTCCATTGCCAACAGTGAAATGGTTCACCCTTTATGACTCGCAAAGTATACTTTGACCTAGAAAAGATTTTCAAACGCCCCTTCATATCAGCAACGAAATTCGATTGAGGGCGCGAAACCAGAATGGAAGAAAAAAGAGGGAAACTGGCATTTTACTCGTAGCTCAAGCAGTCTCCTATAAGAGAAATGGAAAAACTTTGTTTCGTTTCTCGCAAAATTGTTTTCTAAAAACGGAATAGAAGAAGGCAAGCTTATTTTTTTTCAGAAGTGGATGGATCAAATAGCTTTCTAATTCCATGATGTATTTTTCATTTTCAACTGGACACAATTATTTCTCAGAACAATATGCGTATAGACTCAGACCTGTTAATGGTTGGAGCATCTTTGAAGGTTGATTTATAATAAGCTTCCATAATGAGTGGAATAATTAGCTAAAGATTCAAAAGCAATATACTATAGAGTTAATGCCCATCAGTCACAGCATGGCGCCGTTCAAACATCAAACTTGCCTCAAAGAAGGACTAATTGTCAGTAATAACGTAAGAAATTCGCGAGGGCACATACACACACACAAACACACCCACACGAATTTCAAGAGAAGAAATCCAAAAAGTTTCACGGTCCAATGTTTAACAACGTAAACAAAACAAAGCTGTCTTAACAAGAACCAACATCCCTTTGAAAAGTGCTCGCAGGTATTTAATAACGAACCATTATTAAATCTGAATAAGATATTATTGTAGCCCCTACTCCCGGAAACACACATAAGCCCGGATTATAATACTAACAAAAACACAGGAATGAAACTTAGCTAAGAGGGAGAAATTAGAAATTCGGGACTTGCTGCCGACAACTTATGTCGATCAAGCTGCCATCCCCCTTGCCCTCCATGGGGCCACGAGAATAAAGACGGGCGGCCGGGGATGAGGAGAACGATGCTGCTCATATAAGACCGATGGGGGGGCCGGAAGGGTGGCAAACAGCCGCTCCTAAGGGCGGATCGAATATAGAATAAGGATTGCGTTTATGCAACAGCGGAAACTTTTGCATGACCGACTTCATTTTCTTGGATGCAAACGAGCCTTCTAGAGTAGGAAAATGATGTTTTATAATTGATTTAATGCCCGGCAATCAGTTAATAGGCAAATTACGCACTTACGACTAAAAAGTAATTTAATGTACACATGTAAGACAATCTTATCTTGGAAAACTGTACTGTTTCGTGTATTATCTCCTTGTTGCAGTTAATAATCCGAATCCTTTTTGTTTACGGATGCAACAAACGTTCGAGTATCATTTTCAGCCATGCGAGTTATTAACACAATGAATAATCACGGGGCAAATTATAAATACATATCTCGAACTCGTTATTAAACTTTTGTGCCCCATTAAGGCCTATTAACGTCTATAAAAGTTTCGCGTTCATCTTGTTTATTAAAAGAAAATGAAACAATAGTTATTTGTATGTAGAACAGGAAATTAATGATTACTTTTGCAACCTGAGCTCAACTAGGTGTAAACATTTAATATTTTATCTTTTTGAAAATCACGAAAAAATGCGAGATAGAAAATTATTTTTTTAAAAAGTGAAACAATAATATTATTATACTTTAGGGTGAGTTTTGATTTTTTGTCACATGGAACCAAAAATGGTAAATACATTGTATAATTTCCAATTAAACTTTTAGCTGTTTCTTACGGGACGTTGGCCATGTCAGCAATGAGCCCAAATCACAACGATTTCACGAAATAAATTACGTATTTCAGGAACCTCGTAAGTGTGCAAAGCCTAAATTTTTGTTAAAACAAAAAAACTGATTTGCATCGAGTCGTGATATTTGTTGCAACCTTTGAAATACTTTGCTCATGGAGAAGGCATTTCTTAACGATTGCGACTAATTGTTTAGGAAAGTATGTTCTTTTAATCAATTTTGAATTGTTTTACTATAATTACGGGGTCTTTGTATTACATGGCAAATACATAAAACCATTAACTATTATATATTTTAACTTTAACATCCATGGTGATAATTAAGACACAGTCTGTATTAAATTAATATTTTTATCCATGGACATATAAATAAGTAACAAATTACAAACTACTGATATATGCACAACCAGTTAAGAAGATCTAATCGATCTTCTTTATCTGCCAAGGAAAAAAGCGGGTTTGTGTATTACACTCAATATTTAAACAACTCGAAGATACGACAAATAATTAAAATTAAAAAAAATAAAGTTAAAAAAAAATAGAGCAATAATGGAGTTTCTGAGTGAAATGGATAGAGTCGGTTAAAAAAACCATTGACGTTTAACGTTAATCATTAACTTAGCAATAACTTGTTTTAATTTGAACGACCAGGTCCAACTAAAGAAAAATAACAACCAAACATTTTTTCTTCTTAGGCGGCCACACATTTGTATGATATACAGTGTGGCTCACTTGAAACCCTATAAAATTTTTAACTGCGGTTCGATTTTGATAATATTTTTTAAGTTGTAAGACATTTAAAACTCTTTTGGGACAACTTTTTGTTGCACTCGCTTCAAAAATCAAAGTCTATTTTCTCTCCTTTTCAAAAACCAAAATTCAAGAAAAGACTTAGGTATATTTTTCTATATTTAATTTGGGGACTGTCTTTAGAATAATTCAATATGGTTGTACTTTATATTTCGTTAAAAAAGGTTTATTCATTAAAAAATTCTAGAACAATGAAAATTCTAATTTAAAATTTCATTGTTCTATAACTTTTTTTATTAATAAACCATTATTAAGGAAATTTTGGGGTAGAACCATTTTGAATTATTCTAAAGACAGTATTGTAGGCAAATTACAAATAAAATGCCATTTTTTGAATTTTTGCCATGAAAAAAGACAAAATAGAATTTTATTTTTAAAAGTGCGCAATAAAAAGTTGTCCCAAGACAAAGTTTTAGATGTCCACAACGTAAAAAAATTATTTAAAAATCAAACTTAATGATTTTACAGGCGTGGTAAGGTTTTAAATGAGCCACACAGTATGTTTACAGGTCTCCGATTGTCCAGTTTGAAAAAGAAGCAAGCAGAGTCGTATAATAGCGATTTGCGATAATTCGTTGCTTGTCTGCGGTGTTTTATTTAGTATGAAACCGCTCTAAAAATAATACCCAAATAACGAGATGGATTATGAAGGACTCTAAATAACACAAATAAAATGACAAAGATTTAGTAGCATGTGAGACCAGTTGGATGACTGTATTATGTAGGTACATACATAATACATGACAGTTCAAAAAAAAACAAAGCCGTACGATTTTCCTCACAACCTGCCTATTGTGCACTACGACAACTTCTTACATGTGTAGGACGTTTCAGAGGTTTTAACGGCCTGATTTTGATTTTTATTATACATAAATGTTTGATTTATCTCATCAATCTATATCATTCAATGCAACAGCATTTGATCGCATTAATCAACAAAATATTTATTAAGGCATAACAAGTCTACAGTCGACTTCACACTCGACTTAATTTGCCTCAATTCAAACCTACCTGACATGTTTGGAATATCTGGAATTTTTCAACTGATTTTTTGTCAAAATGGGTGGTTCCGTGCTTGATTAATTGTCGAGTCACTAATGCCTTGTCGATTTGTTATTGTGTTTCATAATTGAATTCAATTTTCAACGTGATCTGGAGAGGATTTTTTCTCAGATATAATAGGCCTGTTAATAGAATAGTAGAAGGCTTTTAGAAAGCAAACTAATACAAGAGTGATTCGGTTACAAATTAATTTGATGGAAATTGTATGTTAGAGTTGTGCTGGAATACAAGTGAGGCCATTATTCGAAAATTCAATTTGAGTAAAATTTTGAGTTGTCAAACAATGGTTCCAAACAAATATATTTATAAACGGGTGACAAAGCTTTTATTAATTCCGTTAATTTTGTGGTCGTTCCTGTATACTAGATGGCTAACAAACTTGATTGTTACTGCTTTTGATATGGTATTCGATGTAATTATCGGGTACTCGTGCCCAATTAAAAACGATTTTTTCACTTGCTCACAATACTTATTACAAAGTTAAAATTCAAAATTCAAAAACACAATTCGGATCGATTTTAATCACCTCAATGGATGACGAGGCCAACAAAAGAAGTTAATAACATTCCGGTTGCCACGCTTCGCTGGACATAAGAGGCGCCACCTGGTGGGTGGTCGCCATTCGAACACACCATTACATGGGTGTAGTTTAATCTTATCATTATTTATAAAGTTTTACTTCTAGAGTCGTCACGCGTCACGCCAATGGAAGAACTTGATCTATTCACCGTGAAAGCTTCCCTGGGGGGCTACCAATGTGCGTTTTCTATTTGCATTCAACCAATTTTCTTCCGACTACTACCGTTCGGCATTTTAACGCTTCAAAGAGTGGTCGGAACTGAACATTTCTTTGAATTTCACTCGTATGTAATCTAAACAATGGTTAGAAGGGGTGTTTTGAAACTTTCTGTCCGTTTGATATTCGCGTTAATTTGCCATTAAATCGGGCTAATTGGATGGAAAATAAAAATAACCACGGCTTGATCGTATTGATTTCGAATTCGTTATAATTTCCGGATCGCGGCGTGTGCAATTCGGAAATGAAATTCGAGCGTGACTCCATTCAGTGTACTCTCCTGGGTACGTCCGATTGCCATTCCTTGGGGGCCACGAAAAAAATTATTTTATGAATTTTCGTGATGTCCTTATTGAACTTGCAATTTCCTATCTTTTGTTTTTTTTTCAATTCACCAAAAATGTATAATTAAACCATTAAAGTCAATTGGTTTTATTATTTTTTTTAGTTTTTCTAAATAAATTAAAAAAAACTGA
Organism: Hypothenemus hampei; assembly: GCA_013372445.1. Classification (NCBI taxonomy): domain Eukaryota; kingdom Metazoa; phylum Arthropoda; class Insecta; order Coleoptera; family Curculionidae; genus Hypothenemus; species Hypothenemus hampei. Next base: position 816,646 of record JABRWK010000004.1, read on the forward strand.
AGAAATAAATGAATGAAAAAAACATTAGCACATTTTCGTTGCAGTCTATTATACATTCTTACCTTGTAATTTGCATACTAATGAGCCACTAGAAAAAAACGAGTACAAGAAAAATTATCCCTATTGACTCAAAAGCTGAAAAATTATGAAAAATTCTTTAATCAACCGAAACAAAATTTCTCGAGCAAGCTTCTAATTGCAATCAGCCTGAGCACTAATTAATGTAAACTAAAAAACATGTTGAAAGCTCCAAAGAGGAGTAGTTCACTGCAAGAGACTTATTAGAACTTCTTCCATGAAAAAACACGAAATGAGAAGATGCTTTGGATATGGTTCTTGAAGTTTATCGTTCATCCATTTGGCGAATGCCGCAACAACCTAAGAATACACTACCTTCCATCCAGATATTGACCTTGAATTAAACCTTCAAAGAAGTTTTCTAAAATAAAGTGAGGGGTTTTAAGGTCTTGTTGGTCTTCAGATTTATATTTCATTGGAAAAAATGCATATAGTAGGTACATACGGCTAAAAAATAAAGAAAAACTTAACATCAAAGTTTGATGATATTAGGTTTTTTAAAAAAATAATGTGCAAAAACTAATACAGTGTTGCCAAGGGCAAAAAAATGAACGAATATCAACTTTATTTTAAAGTCCGGCACGATGAGTTTCCTCCCCTTCTTAATTACAATGCCTCCCCGCCTCTTTGGAAAAAGGAAAGAGACCCCCAGGTCCGTTCTAAAAGCTTTAAATACATTCAATCTCTTTGCGGGAAAATCCGTATCTCTACACCAAGTTCTTTGTTTTAATCCTGCATGGTCATTTTCACAGAATTCATTTTTGAGGGATTTTTTCCCTTAATCCCTCCTTGCGGTAGTTTTAATGGAATTTTTATTCGATGCGCTAATTTTTCGAAATGGAATTTTTAATTGGACTTTTCAGATTGCCGTTTTCTTTTTTTCAATTTTTCCTTGCGATATGTAAAAAGTTTTTGAGGCACCGAAAAGGTAAATATCTGTTATGAATACCTTAAGTAAGATTAAATCGTAATCCCGTTGTCAATTCGTGTCTGTCGAAATATAGTGATTTTAAAGTGTCACTGCGTGCCCTTTTTAATATAGGAATATTAAAAAAAAATCCGAGATCTTTTTGGAGTTTGCCGACGCGACGTAAAATCGTATATTTGGCCTTTTCGCAATGTGCACACTGTTGCTTTTAAAGCCGAATTAGCATGAAAATACGCATTTGACAGTTGAATGCGCGGATATTCGAGCAAAACGCCTCCAGAAATGAAAAAGCAAATAATTATTTTCCATTCCTGTCAGTTTCACATTACCGATTTACAGAACCGTATTCAGCTGTACTTCGTTTTTTTTATTCGGTTGAACGATATGAGGCTGATACCTTATTTATTCAAATACTCGAGGTGCGTTCAGTTACAATCTCAATGTTACCATTTTACTATTCAAAAAACAAATTCAAATAGATTTATTAAAAGAAACCCCGGTTCTGGTTCCCGTTTCTATTGAGGTCCATTTCGCGATCGAGCCAATTATTATTATACGTAGCCGATTCTGTTTGCTCCGACAGATTTGTATGCATGGAATAAATGATACTCTCTATGTCGGTCCGTTATCATATTATCCCTATCGCGGACCTTTTACTTTAATTGACTGTACTCATCATACATATATAGTATGCTGAAGCGCCGGTCCCAATATCGCGGTTATTTTGTTATTCACCAATTGTGAACTGACAAAATGAACTTTTAATCAACTTTGATTTGTAAACAAGGGCTGTATTATCGGATATTCCCTAATTAAAAGTTAATGTGATACTGATATTGATGCAATTTTTGCACTCTCTGTCCATGTGCGAAATAAGAAGCAAAAAAAGGATCCTAGAATCATTTTTTCTAGTCAACAGGACGCGGTGGTGCGGTCATCGAAATCAAATTTACGGCTGGAAATTGAAATAGGGAGGCCCACACTCGACTCGTTTCTGCGGGACCCAGTCGAGAATATCTGTTCGTATATTATTTTTGAATTTGTCATCGAGGCATATGCTTATATGCCTACAAGGGATAAGGGATGGAAAAATATATATTCTTTGTAACAGTTTTGCAAAAATATAGGGTGTTCTCATTTATTGGTGACCAAAAAAATTCTCTTGATCTGCGAAAGAGTTTTAAAGCCTATATTTTCAAAAGCAACCTCCACATTATTAATAACACGAGCTTGACCTGCAAGTTTTGGTGATTGAAGGAGTTTAATGAACCTAAAGTGAATGAGAATGCAAACCTGTACAATGAAGAAAGTCCAGGAACGCTTTTACGTTCATTCTGCTTTACGAGAATGCTGAGTCTCATTTTGCCAACAGACCTACTAAAAGAAATAAAAGGGATACATATACTTACTAGACGGGTGATGATCTAGAATTATCCATTCTTAAATATGTATATAGTTTCTTGTTTGAATAACTGTTCACAATCAAGTCAATTTCAGTAAATTTCCTTTCATAAACTTTTATCGTTGACAACACAGGCCTCATTTTTTTTATTGTTAATTAGAATAACACACATTAATTTCCAACGTTAGATAATCTAAAAATCGTTGTTGTTCTATTAAACAAGTTGAAATTAAAAGAGTAAACAAATCATTAAATATTGTGTGTATGAGAAAGAGAGGCTGATGAGAAAAAACGAGTGGTTTGGGCGTTTTGTTGTCTCCAAGTTGTGGCTTAATGCGATTGGGCGTATTGCGGACAGATTGTTAAAGCAGTCGCACCAGATAATTGTTAAAATCCGTTGTAATTGGCTACGAAAGCCAAAGTCGAGACAACGGACAAACAAATAATATGTAATTAAGAGCGCCATCGTTTTTACAGGGTATTGTTTCTAGGCGAGTTTAAATATTTACACACTCGGTTTGGTATGGTTGCTTGAATTTTCACAAGGTCTGTTTAATGTGTTGGAATTTTTATTTTTTAATAATTAATTTTTATCTGGCCCAAATTTCTATTTGTTGTTCATTGAACATCCACCTCATCGGTTTCCAGCAAAATGTGTTATATAACTGAGTCTATTTCGTCGAATCGAATTTCACCTCGGATATTGTACGAACGTAAAAGCAAACTGACATATTCCTTCATTTCCGACACACCACCTTTATGAAGTGTTTTATTGAAGGACGTAAACGTGTAGTAGACTCGGAGAAATAAAAACGAAAACGGACGTCAATATTTGAGAATATCGTTTTTCCCATAAATGCTGATTGCTCGGAAAAAAATCATTTGGACAGGTTTTTCGTTCTGGTATCACTACACCACCTTTTTCCAGATCGTAGTGTTATGAAATTTTATGAGTCGTAAAATTCCTTTCTTTTGATGTAAATTTGCTTTCATCCGACAAAAGGAACTTTTATATTTTTAATAAAAATAGAAAAATCCCTTAGAAAACGTGAAGCTGCCTGCAATCGTCCCCCCTCGATCATGGATACCAAATCAGACCGCATCATTTATTCTGATCCCTCAAATTGAATAAAGAAACGTATTGGAAAAGTCACACACGTCTGGCTTATCACCATTCGCAAATCACCCCGAAAAAAAGCGAAAAGATACACTTATCGGCCGCTTTCTTTCAGATTTGTCTCCAAATCCCCGACGGCGGCAGGGTACGGTTTTTATGTTTTTTTATGATATATCCTAATACGGGCTTTCTGCGTATGCAATACATTTTTTTACGAGGGAATCAACGTTCCCGATTACCTTTCAATGCAGTGGCGTACCTACTATAGTTTCATTAAAGTAATAAGGCATGTATCAGACTAATAAATCTCATTGTTACAACGTTCATATATTTTATTTAAAGTATGAAAACTGTTTTGTACCTTGTTGATCAAAATATGTATTAAGTACATATTTCTTTTTTATAAAATCAATTGCTTTTTAAAATTCTCTAGAAAGCCTGNAAAAGTTAAAGCTCTTTACGGTTTCTCTTCATAATTTACTGTTTTTCTCTTCATTCTTATAAATATCAGAATATTTTTCTTAACATAATGTATATAACTACATTTCTGTAATATACCTTTACAAATCTTTAATTGTTAAGCCACTGCATTTCTCTGTGTGTATAGAAGTATGATAGAAATGAAATTCCATTCACCCCCCTAAAAATGACGAGAAGCTATTTATTTTTATGTGAGTGTTATCATTGATAGCTGAAAATGAACAGTAGAACTCCGTTGCGATTTTTACTGTTTAGGTGCTTTTTTGATTTTATGATACATTTGCTGAGAAAACAATATTGCTTTAATGGGGGAATTTAAAAAATAATCGGTGTGTCGGCTATTATTAAGAAGGAGGGGGAGAACGGTATTGAGTAAACACGAAATGGTAGGAAGGGAACAATACTTGTAAGAACATGTAGGTTTGATTACAAAAAGACTATTTTGTTCCTAATCTATAGAAAATAAGTGTAATTACAAACTTGCTCAACAAGCATACAAAGAGAAAATACAAAATCTAAAAAAAAATATTATAATTTATTTTTTTTAAGGTACACGAATTAAAAAGGTAAACGACCTCGTTCAACAATTAAATCAATTTCCCGATAGGCACGCCACTTTTTTCTTCATAATCAATAACACGAAGAAAATCTATAACATCTATAAATAGGGTGTCAATAAAAAAAACCCCACGGGAGTGGCGAGACAAGACCCCACTGTTTTATCGGTAAATGTAGGGAAATGTCCCCTCCCAATGGGGTAATCTTGATGTTTCCTGTTAAGGGAATTCCTGTGTACACCAAAAATGGAAAAATAAAAAAATAAGAAAGAAAAAAGGCCATATTTCGACGATGCATTTTTTTCTACTTACACAATAAAAAAATATAGTTCCAATCGCGGGTGTCGATCAAAATTCATAAATTAAAAATCGCTGATTTCGTGATGAGGAGAAAAAAAGTTGTGATCAACAAAATTATGGTTCGAAACAGACAAATTACAGGTTTGATACATCCAGCCGGAGGGCGTAAATCAATAGAGTCAATTGGCATTAGCATATTTATGGCAAAATGCTGAATTTCGAATGTGGATTGCACCTTCGTTCTAACAGGTGCAATATTAGAATATATTATACGAGAAAAAAGTTGTTCGTAAATTTTATCAAACAAACAAATCTTTACTTTTAATAATAGTTTTTGAAGAAAATTGTATTTTCATTTGAATACCAAGTTAATGTTGGATTTGAAAACTAAGCTATTTTTTGGTTGAATATTTCGATGCAAAATGTAGTTAAGTCACTTAGATATAACTAAAATTCATTCATTTTTTAATCACAACTTGGCACCAACTTTTATAACTATTCCTGGGTGTCTGTGAAATTAGTAGCCAACTTTTTCATCAAATCGTCAACCAGTCTCTTTACCTCTTCATAGATGTTTATCCCGCTAAAAATTTCTTCAGGTGGACGAAAATGAGAATATTACTTAGAGCAAGATTAGATCTAAAAAATATACGATCAAGCAATTTTTATGTATACTTTTTATGAGTTCTTTCTTATATAGAGAATCCGTATAAAATCGAACATTGTCATGCAATAAAACGATCGCAGAATTGAGAAGACCTGTTCTTTTACTTCTTTAGACTATTCGTAGTTTTCCTAATATGGTATATTATTGTGTTTCTTTGTTGGAAAAAATCATTATTTGTAAAAAATCGGTAATCTGCTGTTTTTCCTAATTTTTTCTTTGGTGTTTTCAACTAAGTGATTTCATTCTACATAGTGAGCATTTGTCCTTCAACTTTTATTGAACTATCATCATCAACTTCCTAGCATTCATATCATTACATTTTGAGTGTAAAAATTTAAAATTTTGACCACTGAAACAATTATTGTTTATTATCATTTAAATTTAAAAAATAACCGACATCAGGAAACTCCATTACTTCTAATTCTATAAGAACCCGGTCCTGTCGATCACTAACAATTATTATTATTCCTGCCACAACCCGATATGAAAGCGAGGCCCGTGTGATTGGCCATCGCGACAATCGTCGTACCATCGACTTCTTAGGCTCCACCTTTTCACCGCGACCGTCCACCTGAGTCTTCAACGGTTTTCCAAAGAGGTGAACCGCGGTGCCCTCGATGGGCCACTGTAACTAATGTACATTACATATGTAAATTTCTAAATGACTTCGCTTCAATTACATACATGAATTTTTCGTAATTATTTCTTACTCGACTCCCTCTCGCTATCTCTCTCACTCTCTTTTATTTTTTCCTTTATTTTCTTTAGTAATTTATTTGTTGTGGACAAAGGCGCTGTTTCGTTGGTCTATTGGTTGGTTACTCAGACCACCATCGACCATTTTTTCTTTGTAGAATGTATTTAATGTTTTAATCCTGCGTTACGATAATCTGTGTACGTCATTACATTATTTGTAGCCATTTATAAGATAACCAACGTAGAACAGAGATTTTCTGATTCGAGTTAGGTCGGTTTCATTGTATTTTTTTATTCTATTTTAGAACTGAATATTTTCATAATTTTAAGGCAATTCGATTTTTTTACTGTTGTTAATTATTATGTGACATTAGGTAGGCCAAAAATTAGTAAAATAACTATTGGCGGTGAAAATAATTGAATTCTTAATCCAATCAAGATTTCTATTGAGAAGTGTGCAAAGCTTCTTTCAAAACCCAGCCTATAATCATTAATGTAAGAAAAAATTAATAGTGGTTAATTGAGTTCCAGAAATATGTAATAAGAAATTAACATTTTTTGTGGACCGCTAGAATCTTAGAAGATGAAAAAAAACTCTTATAAATGGATTCGTATCGAAAGAAAAGTAAACAATAACGAAAAACCAGAGCGCTTAATTAAATTTAAACAAAACGTTACAATATTATTAGACAAGCATTGAAAAGACCAACGTTTTTGCTATATTCATCCTGGGTGGCCATTCTAATAAAAATCGTACCATCAACCACCCATAATAAAGGCCGTGAAACCAGAAATGGTTCTATTAAGTATATCTGCCCTAAAAGCCAATTCTCCTCTAAATTCGTCCATTACTTTGAATGTTCCAGCACGTTTCAAACAATTATTTAATTTGTCTTGTTTATTAACGCGGATCGGTTTTTGTTTGTGTATTTTTTATTTTTTTGAAAAATCGACCAATATAACCAGAAAGTGGAGACCAATGACCCGTGATGCGTTCAGTTTCCTCTCCTGACCATGGGAGAATTCCATTTGAAACGGTTTATTCGCGCCTGACCAGCCGTGTCTTCTTCTGGTACTCATTTGCATATACAGGAAAATTCGTTATTGACAAACAAAAAATAGACGACGTTTTTCAAAGAATAATAGTAATTACCTGTGCTGGTGAAAAGTGCTTGGTAATAAGTTTAATTTATTTTTCGGTTAGCGTATATTGTATTAGATTAACACAGGAAACCGTTGTTGTTTCCTTTTTTCCAGACACGTAGGTATAATGCCTCGTATTTGTTGGATTAGTTATTAGTTGAAACTAATTAGTCCTGCTAAAAAACATTAGACACATATCGGAACTTAAGACGTTACAATAATGAAAGAACGCTTTACCCTACGTTCCGATGAAATTATAAAAGAGCTAAGGTGGTATTTTTTTTGTCTTGAAACATGAAATTATATATCGCGAACAAAATGGGAAGGTTGAAATTGACCTGGCACGAAAGATATTCGTATTCCTAATCTGTTACTTACAATCTTTATTATAACTTATTTTGCGATAAAATTATTGCTAATGGGATGCCGTTTCATATAAATGATTTCTTTTTTCAGTTACGTTCCAAAAACGAATAAGACGTGAACGAAGAACAAGAAAACGACTTCAAGATCAACTGGATTTGGAAATTAATAAGCGCACTCTCCTTGAAGAAGCTTTACGCAATGCTGGGGCTGCAGAACAAGTCAACCTCATTAATGGTAAAGTAATAATATTTCGATTTAATCGACGGCCTTTGCAATTAAACCATTTCCAGAAAAAATCCTTCAACATGACCAGACAAAGCCAATTTTAGTTCCAAATCAAAGTCGTTCATCACCTCAAAATCATGAGGCCACTCCAGAAAAATCTTCTGAAAAAATTAAACAAGAAATTGAAGAGATTCCCCAACATTATGTCACTCCACGTCACGAACAATCAGCGCCATCTCTCGCCCAGGAGTCCAAAGCTTGGGGTTACTCCGGTCTGGATTTGAACTCCGGAGTGGCGTTCTGGCAAAGTTACTCAGGTAGGCTAAAACGTTTCTTAACTAATTTTCCTGTAATTTCTTATGTACTTATGTACATACATGGATGCATTTAAGAACCTCAACGAATTCTTGGTCTTTAATCGTATTCAAATTACACGGTAGAAGTGAATAATTTTGTCTGCACATGCCATTTTTCGGCCATAATCAAGCTGGAAAAATACGAACTATCATCAAAATGGCTGCCTAAAATGATTGGGTGCGTTATGGGGGTAGGTGGTTGCAAATTTTCTTTATTCTTTTGAGTTAAAAAATTAACTGAACGAACGTAATTGGTTAAGTATGACATGGCGATATCGAACCCGATGTTCATAACAATTTATTTCTCTCATGGTAGAAATCACGTTTCTAATTAAGGCCTTCCGACTGGCCAGATTTAGTTTGTTACAAAGTAATTAGACACGCGCCTAAATCACTGCCATGTAAAAACACCGTTCAAGTTTAAATATCTAGAAATTATGTGAGTAGTGGTAATTTAAACAAGGGGGCAAGATGAGGGTAGAACACATCAAACACCTTGTTTGGTAAAATAGCTCAAAGGAGTCTAAATATTAGACGGGCAGCCATGAATGCTAAACACCTTAAATCCCGACACACACACATACACACAGATCCGACCCGAGGAGAGCGAATTGTCCCTGCAACACATTCCTGTGGGATATTTCGCTCTTGCATCTGCCTTCAAAACTTTCGACCAGAGTTTAAATGTCAATCAGTGGCGGCTCCACTGAACCCAAACTCAAAATTGTTCATCAGAAATTTTAATTAAGACCTCTACTTACACTGATATTGTCAAATAGTCTAGACAAAACGCCTAAATGTAAACATCTTGAAATAAGGAACAGTCTTGTACAACAATGGATATCCTGTTTGTCAAAATCTTGAAGATTAACTAAGAGCCGATGATATGATCAGGCGCCACGTTGCCATATCGTTTAAAAATTCCTTAGATGTCTATTACTTAATAGTATATACTACAATTGTTAATTATTATGGAGAAGTATGTAACATTGTAGGAGTATAAAACATAGATAAGATCAGGAAACGCCACTGGTTATAGAGGCAGTGAGATTTACCGAAATCAGAACTTACTATGCCGCAGCATAATTTCCTTGAAGGAGTTTGCTCTTAGTTTACATAATGTGTTTATGGGCGGAGTGCCGCGCCGCCCTGTTTGCCTGCAACTTTGCAACAACGAATGTTGCTGCCGCTAAGCGAAATTCAATTTCGGTCTTATATTTGTTTGTAATATTGATTCGAGTTGCCGCCACCCGTCATAGCCGCCTCCCCTTTCCACCGCCCCCTTGCCGAATGTCGGCGATGGAATTGAATTAATTAATGCCGACTTGAGACCGCCCAGGGTGATTATGTAATTTTAACTGGATTTGCATACCGTTGGAATATACTATATGTATGTACGTATGGAACTGATGGATTTTGCCGTTAGTAGTGCGATTATTGTTTACTTTGAAAATGAATAATTATTTTGTATTTTTAGACGTTGCAATCTGCCCTAATACATATACTATTGTATATTGATGGCGGCATTTAAGCTGGGGGCGGCTGAATAAAATATAGTTAACTGTGTAAAGAATCAAATTTCCATAGCGGCCTTTTACAGGTGAACTCATTGATTTATTTTTCCATTTATCATTAATGGATTTGCATGAAAAAATTTCCATTAATTTATCTCTATACACATTTGACCCACAATAAATTCACAACCCATAAAAAATCCATTTTCCTTAACCATTCTACGACACCGTATATAAAATGTCTTAATGAATTTCGTTTTTTTATTCTCTTCTTCGCTCTTCCTATAGTATTAGATGATTCATTTAATACAGTAGGAAATCTCATCTGCTAGATGTCAGGCCATTTATTAAACTTGAAAAAATTAAAGATCTGTAACAAAGCAGTCAATTCCAGTAGCCGACACCGGTACAATGCCGAACCTATTGGTGTGAATTAAAAACGAATTAAAAAGGTACCTGTATAGGAATCATTTGTGATTCTGTGTAAGGGGCCGCACACAAAGAGGTCCATTTGCCACACCAGAAAGGACACAACAGAAGAAGACGAAAAAGCGAAATCATGCCATTGAAAATTAAACGCCTGTTACATTTCGGGGGAGGAAATAAATAGGAATTGATTTCAAAAGGATTCAATTTCTAAAAAAAACTTAATTTGCACCTTAAGTTCGAGTTCCTAATTTGACAGAAAACTACCTACCTCGAAGACTGCCTAAGTTTATCATCGTTGACCTGTAAACCCACCGCGCCTAAATCCCATTCGGCATGCATAAAATACGAATGTGGTCTAAAGAACCCTATCTAATGGAGTTAAATGCAGAACAAAAATCTGGAGAATGGCAATAGATGGGTAATTATAGCAGATCATATTAATATCAGTGTTTCTAAAGGTACTCTTACAGACAAGAAAATGAACTAGTACTAACAGTGCCAAATTTGAATGTTGCAATTAACAGGGGTTCAACAACCCCTTGAAATAATGGTGACACCTCAAATCTCAATGTTTTGTGATCGCAAGGCACAGAAAACAAAATCAGTATTCATCGTTTTCCAGCTACAAAGCAGATAGACACTTTGTGAAACCAAATAAACGGAAAATTTGTTTCGAGTAGCTTTTCCGACCCCCGTATTTTCGTTATGCTCTAACAAACTGCCATGCATTTCGCTCGGGACCATTTCGGGGGGTGTGAATATTATTAACCGATTCGAATTCCCGTTTTTCCCCGAGCTAATTTCAAAACATTGATTATAAAACTGGGTTCGTCACGTACGTTGTTACTTCTTTGTCGTGTGCCGTTTGCATAATCTCTTTTTCTTCTCTCGCTTTGTGTAGCTTAATCAAGTCAAAGGAACACGGTGAGTGCGAAAAGAAAACTTCTTAATTGAATATCTCGGCTCGACAAACCAGAACCCTTTCACATTTAACACCCAGACAAAATGGACTGAAGATAACACTTGGATTAGGGAAATTCTCCTAAACGTTTTCACCTCTCACAAATTTCCACAAAGAGAGAAACAGAGACAAACAGAGAGAGAACGAGAGAGAAAGTGGTTTTTAATTATTCTTGAGGTAAAGCGTCGAGTAAAAACAACAATCGCTGAAACGAAAAGGGGGGATGCTAACCAGGCCCGAGGGCCGATTTTCCAGGTCGTTATTCTTTGGCAAGTTGACGGTCAGATTGTCTGTTTGTGCCGAGTTTGTCGTTACGTTTCGTAGCGCAAATCTCGTTATGAAACCCGTGTTACTCCATTAACTTGAAACAAAACATTTGTTTAACTGAACTGGAAAGAGGCATTTTCCATTATTCAATAAAATTTGAACTCTACGAAATATTTTAATGAACAAATAACGTAAGAAAGCCCAGAAGTCCTGAATACGGAATCTTTAAGATCTTATTCGGATTGATGGCCGAAAAACTTTTTTGGAAAAAATAGTTATTATCCAAATTTCTATAGGAAAACAAGTGGTGGATATAAAAAAAAATAAAAAGGAAAATATGAATTTTTCAATTCAGTTTATTTAAAATATAAACTTCTAAATCTATACCCTGTTTGGGTTGTATAAACTCCGTTTAACTCTTCGCAATTTCCTTAATACACTCGGAAACAGGGTCGAAAGTAAATTTTGTAGTTTGGCAAAGTTGCAGACACACAATAGTTTCCCTGAATATCGGTTATATGGACCGAAGACATAGTCCGCCAATCCATATTAATCCCAACAGTAATTACAGTTAATTTAATTCGATCTCGGCCGGTCCCCGGAGAACAATGGTTAGGCAACTTTCAGGTTTCCGCGGATTGTTCTATATAACAAATTCTTGGGCTAATGGGTCCCAAGACGGAGAAGGTCTGCGTGGACAACAGGAAGCCTTCGCTAGATACATCCGCGGCATATAACCAATTACCTATTCATTAGGAGGCTTAGAGTGGCAAGTTTTCGGTTCTGAATTATTTCCTTAGTCAGTCTCGCTATACCATAACCGGAAGTTTAGGTAGAACGGGCCAGGAAGGAACTAGTCTTAGTTTGGTATAAAGAACGACCAGATTTTTATTGGAATTGATGAGTTTAGTTCCTACATTTTAGCCTTCATTACATTCTACAAATTTGAATTTTTCTTTACTAAATTTTGCTGTTACAGAGTCTTTGACGCAGGAACTGGAAATGGAAAGAAAAAATCGCCAACGACAGGCCGAACGAGAGGTGAAAGCTCCATTGCAAGATCGTACTGGATACTACAAAAGTCCTGTCATGTTTACGAGCAGTGCTACGTAAATTTTTAAACTTGTAATGTAAATATGTGTTCTTTATTACTATATTTGTATTAACCAATTTCCTGATTGCGATAATAAGTCATTGCTAAATGTAGATAACCATAATTGATATTAATTATTTAATCAACAAAATGTATAAATACGGCCATTTCACTCCTCTTTAAGATTCGCTCTTGTAAATATCGCTATTTGTGTCTCAAGACTGAATGATTTAAACATGGATTCTTTTGGTGTTTTAAAAATGTCTAATATCTTAGTTTCCGAGACAACTAAAAACGTATACGTTGTTTTGACAATCAAAGATTTCCAAACGAAATTAGAAGATTTAAATTTATTTAATTCTGGTCAAATCTGTGAATTGATGATTTTTTAATAGAATTGTAAGACTTTTGAGTGCGAGATTCTATTGTAAGTATTTGTGTGTGAGTGTGTGTGTGTGTGCCTTGTAGAAAATATAAAAATTTAAGAACAAAATCGCTTTTTATTTCATATAAATGCATAAAAGGTCTGATGTGACGCTATAACAGATATTTCTTTATGTCATAAAAAAAATATATCCGAACTCACCTGTGACACTTCAGCAATCAACCTCGACAGAAAACATTAACTTTTTTGTTGGTCATTAGATGTCTCGCATTTAACCTGTATTCAGATTAACTGATCGGATAAAAGCGATTGAGAAAACAAACTTTCGAATGAGGCTTATTGTTAAATTTGAAAGAATCTAATTATCACTGTACGATATGCGGATATCCTAATTCTTGAAGTGCATCAAAAAGTTCACAAATAGGCTTATTCTGCTGCATAATATCTAATAAATTCGTGTAAGGCAGATGATTTAAGATTTGCTTACAAATTAGTAGTGTGAAGTTGGAATCTACCTTACGCTTCTGACCTCTCTTCAAGCGAGCACTAGGTATTTGGTCTCTTTAATATATATCTGACAGTAAAATTGAAGTTTACTTGTTTGCAATGTCATGAATATTTAGTCCATATTACTTTTAACGAAAATATAAATATGTTGTCATCAAAGTGTTTAAAAAAACCAGTTTGCCTAACAAATTTCGCAACGTCTCTAAAGAAGTTTTCTCAATTTTGATCTACTACACTCCTGCAGTTTTGATATTTAAAATAACAACACTATAATATTATTCACGCAGTTCAAAATAGATAATATATACACACGAAATAAACGTTTTCCGATTAAGACTTGATAGGGAAATAGTTGAATTTTGGCAATAAAATCGGGTAAATTACCAAGATATGGGGTAATTATTTAAATTCGCCCCATCGTCGCAATCGCGCCCACATACAGAGAAAGACATTCATCACCCATTCGCCGTTTTATAAACCGAAAACGACGACTAAATTGCAAATTACAAAGCCCGTAAATAATTTCACCACTGTTAATTGCAATCACAAGTAACCTGGGGGGGTTGAACCGTTTATTACGGACGTAAATAACCCCCGAGCAAGACTGTCACTTTTCTTCCCCCTAAAACATAGGTAGAACGAGAAATAAACACTTCTCACACTATTATTTAATATTATTTAACGGTTTCGTGAAGTACTTGGTTTTTAGGCTAATATCTTACGGTTTGGCCCTTTCTCGCGCTATATTAATCCAATATTTATCAGTTGAAATATCAGTAAATGTAATGGGGAAATAGCTATTGATTGACGAGTGTTGAAAACAGATGCTCCAAAAAGGGTAGGTGCTTTGAATTATTAACCCAGAACGGAGATTTCATAACACAGATAAGAACAGAAACAGTCAGCAAATTAGGAGCGGTCAAGTAACAACAAACCCTTTCAATCGGTATTTTAGTATAGTGCACGGCGAAAAGTATTTATGTTGAATTGATATTAAAAAAAAGTTCAATAAATCCAGAAATTTCGATCTGAATTCATCGGAGATCAAATAATGTTTTAACTTTCAGTTTTTCTCCCCCGATGGAATTTGTCGAGTCTCGAAGGATAGGAATTCCATCATTAGATTTCAACTGGACGTAACTTTATTTCGTCATTCCGCCCGATTTGGTTAGTAAAAAATTTAATTTTTCGCCTTTGGACAAGAAGACGAATAACCAATCAATTTCAATCAGCCAAGCTTCTTTTCTCTTATACGAGCATGATAGTGTTGGCCCATGTACTAATAGGCTTGCAGGTATCTTCGTCTGCCGATCAAATTTCCTCTAATTGTGTGCCATATTAATCTGGAAATGACTGAACACAAAACAGCCTTCGGAATTCAGAACGGCCGCTACTGCCGCCACCACGCCGGGTGTCATATTGTATGATTAATGCGTCCGACGATTGCTCCAATAAAAACAAACTCGAGTAATTATGGGGCGCTGTTAAGCGCGTTACTTACGCATGCCGGAAAATTATTTATTAACAATAATCGGGTTCGTTGTTTTCGTTATCGATTGGGAATTCTAATGACTTTCAGAGACACGTGCGTTAGAACAACAAATTTTGAATGAACTGGCAAAGAAACAAAACTATTTGCTCGATGACAGCTTCTCACTTCTCTTTCTTTAGCAGAAATTTTAATTCAAGACAGGAGAAAGTAAATAAATAACAAGTGTAATGTTTGAAATACCTTAATTAAAATGTTTTTATACCTGACGGTACGTTTACAGCTGCAGCAGATATTTTTAGACACGTTACACTTAAAATTGGCTCTATTATTTAATACTTAAATAAAAAGTACATAATTAGATAATAAAAAAAGACATCTCCAAGGATAATGGAGATGGACAACTGAAAAAAACGGAACCTCTTTGTACCAGACTCTAAATAATGTTTTTTACAATGTCGAATTCTCCATATACTTTCCGTTTAATTTCACAATATTTAGGTTATAACACGGATGTATTTTCACAGTTAATAGGCTTACTACAACACTAAACTGCACAATTTGCTAAATTTAAGGTACGGTCTTCTCAATAGCTACTTCTATCACCTTTCGATGAGTTAATAAAACCGAGAAAAGTACTGTGGAAAAACCTACATATCTTAAGTCCAGCTAACTACATAAATGTTTATTCAGTTGTTTACACAGTTAATTATGTACTTAACATGAAGGAGTGGGATGTTTAATATATGAGTTCAAGTTTTACGCTAATCTGTAGATTACTTGCTGATAAACTTCTTGGGTCTGTTTTGCGGATTTATGGTCTAACGTCAAACTCTACTAAAGCGTCTAAATTGAATCGCTGTCCTTTGAGTGGTATTTTTAATAGTCCAAAAATGTGATAGACACATGGGGACAAGTCGGGAACGAAAGGTGGATTTAAAACCTCACAGTTGTAATTTCAAGCGTCAATTACACCACATGAATACTATTCGTTCAACTCCAATATAATAAAAAAGGGTTTATTGTTGATAAAGCCATACTTTCGCTGCCATAAAAGGCGGACTTCTCAACCGCCCCTCAATTCCAAATCGTATACAGTACACAAACCGAAAAAGAAAAAGAAGCGGAATGTAATTTTCAATAACAGCCGTTTTATAGCTCTTCATAACGCCCATATGAATCGCTTTGTTTCCCCCAGCATTTCTTTTGAAGTATTATTCTGTATTCTGCTCCTTTTTTTCTGAATGTGCGGTTTTCATGTTTGTTTTACGAATTCAGTAGGTAGCATTTTATACATGTAAAAAAGTGACGCTTCAATTTTGAAATTAAAATATCATTAGCTTAAATGGTGATAGCCATTTAGACGGTATTGATATCTCTTCTAATGAAATTTCGTGAAAGAAATATGTACATGGACGTACCTAATGAGAAAAGATATCATTGATATTCGCTGTTTATACGAAAAGAGAGAGAGCGAGAGATTAATCAAGGCTCGAGGCTGGGGTATGAATTGTATCAAAACATACGGAAGAATAAATCACCACCAGCGGAATCCATTATGGGCTGAATTAACGTCATCTTGAAAAGAATTAAACGGAATGGAATTAATTATGAGATTGATGGGAGAACCAGGCGACGACGGCGGTCGCTAGTTTTAAGATTTTTCCTTTAATCGCCATCGGATTTTGCTTGGAAAAACTTATTCCATTTTCCATTAAAGATAATCTTTGTTTTCACAGTTCGGATTTTTAGTAATTCGTTCTAGGAACATGGAAAATTTTCAAATTAAAATAATATCACGCGAGCGAAAACAAAATCTCAATATGACGACAGTGCTCTGGAAAGCAGAGGGAGAGGAGGCCAAAACACCGAATGGAATTATACTGGGCGCCCTCATTAGATTAAGAGATAATATTTCCTTTTAAATAAACTTTGTGTGAAAATTAAGAAGGCGCTTTTCTTAAGGAAATAATAATTAAAACATCCCCCACCCAGCCTTATTGTTCCTTTTACTGAATCCAGTGTTGTAACAGCTCAATAAGAGTTACCTTACCAATTCGTTTCAATTATAAAGAAAAATAGTGCCAACTTTGGTAATGCTATTGAAAGTTGTACGTCTTTATAAACATTACTTTTTAATTGAAACAGGTGGACGCCTCTGGTCGGATTTAAGAAGAAAAGAAGAAGATATCAAAATGTCGGTTGATTAAGGGTTGGCGCCCACCCTGTCAGTTCACTGATAATGAATGCCAAAAGAAGTATCTATTAAAAGTTTAAGTACAAAGGGCCCAAAGGTATTGTTCGGCAGTATCTCAATATGGCTACCGGTACACATCGCTTCAATTAAAACGTAATAAGAATCCGCAGCGGCATCTTTTCAACTCATTAAAGGCTTCAGTTTAAATTGAAAATTTCCTGAAAGGCGACGGCTCTTCTTTCAGATGTTATTTCTTATTAATAATAAAAAGAAAAAAGTGTTGTCGTTTAAGTACAATCAAGTTTTAGATATTTTAAACAATACGTGAGAAATACAATCAATTATATGGAAATATGTAGTATTAATAATAAGGCAATTTAGTCGGAATGAAACATGGTGAACCGGCACAAGTAGACGCGAAATTGCCCTCCTAATTTGCCTATAGAGTATGAATATGGTCGCCGGGGCCAATTATACAACTCGGTAATTTCGCCTAATTATCGAGAAATAATTGAAAATTTATCAGCTCTTTTGAATACAACATAAGGATCAGAACTTTTGCCGGCAATTTTCTACGGTAATAGCCACAGTTAATAAGTCTGAAAACATGCTCGAAAATTATTTTTACACTTGCAGACTACATCCAAATATTCAAGCATTCTTACGCATACAGAGTGATGTAAAGTCTATATGGTTTACTCTCTGCGAAAATTCCATATAATATTTCTTATGGATTTGGGATATAATCTCTGTATTAATAGTTGGCAAACTTATACTTAAAATTTGTCCAATTTAGGTATACTTACATACAGTATGAAAAGCTGAGACAGGGCCAATTTCTAGAAAAGGATGCACCGAGAGAGATGCAGCATATGTATAGTCATATATAGAAATTCCTATATGCTGCATCTTTCTCNTATTTAAAAAACAAAGTTAATCACAGCAACCAAACGTAAAAAGGAGAGATTATTTCATGTCGAAAAAAAAGTGGCGCATAATTTTCTGCGCGACTTTCATTATTTATTAGGAAAAATTTAATTTTTTCAAATGAAGAATTACAGGCATTGTGTTACTTTTTTGCCAGTTTGTATGACACTCTTATGGTTTGCATAACAGCAAGACTCTTGCCATATCAGAGAATTTACAGCGTAACCCTGGTAGTTAAAAGAAAGAACTTGAACATTCAGATTTACTTTAAATAAATTTTGACTTTTTTTATATATTCTTTGAAATATGGAATATTTTGGGCTTTTTACCATTCTACGTGAGGATAAAAAAGTTAACAATGTGGGCGTATCAGAAATTCAAAAAAGAAACTTTTGTTTTCTCATTAGATTTTCATCATGTTCATATTCATCAGGACATCACTCGTTTCCTTCTTAAGTTTTACGTAAGTAAACGATTATAAAGAAACTTTTTGAAGATATGCGTTCTGGGTTTTTGTTTAAAACATATTTTAAGATTCATCAATTTCAAATTTTCATTAATCGTTTCAGATCAAATTTGTCCTTTACTTTGGTAGCAAAGCCAGACCCTAACAAAAGCCACCACCCGCACAAAACAAATTTCAAAAAGAAAACATTTGCATTTTAATAGTGTGACCCGGTATATATGTATGTATGTATGCGGCTTTTCACTTCGCTTTGTTTATTCGAAAGGAAATATTAGAAGAAATCCACCGCGGGCCAACGTTTCATGAGTGATGGGGGAGACATAATCGTTTCGTTTTAGTTTGAACGGAGTTATTTGAATAATTCGTTACGGGATAAGCTTTTTCGTTCGGAGGGGTGTAGGTACCCGTTTATTTAAACTGAGTTCTAAAACGAACATGTCTTCAATAATTTTCTTGAGGAAATATCGATCATATTCTAAATACGGATCGGTATAGAAGAGAGGAGACCCGTGGAATCGAACCTAGGACAGACACAAACACATCAAAGCGACAACGACGAGCTCGCGCTAGATTGCTCGTGATAATTACTATGCAAAATTATTAGCATATTAATTAAAGAAAACGTAATTAAAATTGAGTTGTATCGAATTATCATGTGGGCGTGAGGGAATCATTTTTACAGGTCGGGTTTTAGCTTCAATTCACTATCGTTAGTATGATCTCACATTAATTTATCATATACTAGCTGAAACCCGCGATTTTTTTCCGCGAAATTGTTTTATTAAAAGATAATTGCGAAAAAAAACTATTCAATNTTAAATTGAATCCCATCATAAAAAGCAATGAAAATTAGCATTAACAATAAATAAAATTGCGGGAAAACTCAAAATAGTTTGCAAAAATCGTTAACATTTAAATGCTCAAAAATGAACTTGTCATCGACTGATCATCACGTTTATCTGAATTCACACCGACATACGTTTTGCTAGTCACAGCCAACTCCAAACACGTTACTTTTTGAACACCCGTTTTCTTATAAATTAATATTTACTACAATAGTATCAACGGAATTCTCATATTCTCCTCAAATATGCAACAACATGATTCCCCATCCTTTTGAGTACAAAACGCCATTTAAAAGTCAATAGTCGAATTTTGGTCTAATACTGCGTTTTGATATGGAGCTCCTCAAATATTTTGATATAAGCCAGGTTATTGCACTGGACCCCTTAATTACAAGATCACATCTCTGGGGGTGGCCCAAAACAAAGTTTACTTCCTATATGACTGTAATATCCTTCCCCTAATGAGCATTACATATTTTTGTTGTCTTATTTCAAGTACTAAAATGAAATAATAAAAAGACAAATTTACATTAATATTAATAAAAAAAGGAATTATAAACTATAAATTTAATTTAATTTGTAACAAACTTTGATCTGGCAAGTTTTCAATAAAGAAAAGAAAAAAGGGAAAGGCTATAAGACCGATATAAATTTAGATATAAACGGGCAATAAAAATGAAACATATTCATGATTTTTCCGGTCGGAAATTCGCGAATATTAACCCCTAACCGACAATTCGGTTTCCTTCGTCCGTCCGGCTGGGCATATTTCGCCTTCACCCCCGCGTTGCCGATGACGAACGCTGCGGGGTTACATTTTTATTGGGTATTAATATTCATAATGCCTCTCTATATTAAGAAGCCATTCCGAAGTTTTATTGAAATTGCTTTTCAGGCTTTCGCCTGAAAACTTTTTGCGGTTGCAAAAAAAATAAATATATTAATCGATGTTCCCAAACCCGATTCTCAGGATCAAACCTCGATTTTCTAATGTCGATTTAAAGATACAGAAATCTAAAAAAGACACCGCATATGTATATTAGTTTTTTTTCTTTCTGTTGTTGTGCTACTTCCACCATTGTCGGTAAAATAATATCGACAAGTCACGGTCATCAGGCGATTGTCAAAAGGCTTGGGCACATAATGGTGGTGTGTTTTTTTTATGAAAAATGGTTACGGTGTAATTCGTCAGTCAGGATCGACAATGGTACGCGACTCCTGCATTGTCACTCCAAATGTTAGTCCGGTGATTGATCGATCAGATATTGGGTTTTTATTAAATTCAACTTATACTTATTGGTATGTATTCTATGGATGAAAATGTGTTCAAAAAAAATTTGCAAAATTTTCAATGCATGTACAAAGCAATGTTTTTTTTTACTTTACATTGGTTAATAAATACTACGAGTTTTCGAAGGTTTTTGGAAAACTTCTAATTTCACCGATCTATAGATTCTAGCATGAAACAGTCTATGCGCTACAGGTAACTATTAGTTTCACCAAATTACTGTTTATTGTTCCATTTGTATAACAAGATGTCCAATGAATTATCCACAAGTATCCAAAAAAATATATAGAAAAATATTTAAAAAATTCCTTCCACTCTTTTTTAATATTTTAAAAAAATCTGTGGGAAAATAAATAATTTTAAAAGTCACAAGTTTTATGAGAAAAGTGAATATAAATGTTTCTAATAATGAAATGAGGTTAAAACTAATTGAAAAGGATTAGGAATTAACGGGATTCTAAATCGCAAAGAAAACAATCGGAAACAAAAGGGTCCAATGCCCAAAAGGGCTAAAAGCGAAGACGTAAAGCCAAAAGGGGTTAGAAATCTTAAAGGGTCGGTCCAACGAGGGGGTGAAGATAATGGAATCAGACTTAAGACTAAATGGAACCTTAACACTTGTAGCGGTTTCCGGATTTCGTTTTGGCAGTGTTTCCGAATCAACAATCGTTGTTCAGTTCGTTCGCGTCCATAACTAATGCCCCATTAAATTATTTGTATTTCGCCGTCTTGTTCGGAAAATTTCATTAACTGTTTGGAATTTAAGGAGTATTTGCATTCGAGAGTATTATATTATGACTCCCTTGTGGGAAAGTGAACATCTTGAGGGGATCAGTTGTGTAAACTCGGAAAACTCACGACCGTACTGAATTATTAGGGTTCAAGAATCAATAACCGGTCTGTTTGATTTCGTATTACTTTGATTAAATTTCGAGGAATTTAAATAATTAAGCAGCCCCGTTTGCTTTGTATTGCTCCGTTTTAATTTCAATTGAAACGGGTTCTTAGGATTTTATTTTGTTATTTCGATTTTTTCTTAATTTTTAAGACTTAATTAGTCATGGGCTGTTGTTAACGAAGGAAAATGTAAATACGATTTGTGATGAATATTTTGAAATAACTGATTTTGAATATATTGTTCATGAGGAAATTTAAATGAAACAAATAATGTAAAAAAAAGTTTATACCTGCATGTCGTATGGCCATTAAAGTCAACGACCGTTTATCTCTGGCTCAATATGAATTTAAGTGGAAAGTGCATTATAAAGTGACTTTGAACCAACATGTTTCTTAGTAAAGTTGGTAAAATTACCTTCCTTTCGAGACAGATATGCAAAACCTAATTGTAGTAATTTAGCTTTTGAACAGTCTATAAAACACCATATTGGTTAGAGAGGTATTGCACACTTTCTAAAAATTCTCGATCGTTTTCTTATTTTACATCAAAATAATGTAATAACAAAAAAATTAATATTTGATCAAAATGTCATTCCGATAGCTTGGCGAGGTGTTTTCGAAAAGGAGAAGAAACCCTCCCTTTTTGAAAATCATCAGCCTGTAGAACTCTATTGAAACCATAGAAATGTGACCTACGGATTTACTTAAAATTTGATCGGTTTCCAAACTGGACGATATGAAGCGAAAATTACCTTTTCATGACACGCGAAATATTAATGTTAAAACACCATACACGTAGATAAAAGAAGTTTAATTTAGGGCGGTCCTATTGAAATTTAAATAAAACTTGCTTTTACTTTGAAAAAATATAATTAAAGTGAGGAAATTAAAGTGTAAAATAGAGTTATAACATGTCTGTAACTATGTCTTTAATAATTGACTCCTCCTCCTGACACTAAATCAGAATACACCAAGATGCATTATAGGTTTCATCGACCTTCCAATCGTGAAGTTCTACAGTAATTCACAGTTTCAGCTCTTAAAGATGTGTTTATTTTCCCGAAAAATTGAGCAACGTAGGTTAATGTCCTCTGTTGTTAATATCCTTAGCAAATAAGTTTTTCTTGTATAATCTGATACATAAATTAAGAACTGGTTTATGATCGTTTATATCAACAGAAATCTGTGTTTAAAGCTAATTTGAATAGGGTTGAGCTTGGACCACTGCACTTTCCACTTCCCTGCTAAATATATATATTTTTTGAGATACGATTTTTTTTTGAATTTTTTTTGAAGAATTTTGTCTATCAGCTTCCAAAATTAATGAAATATCATTTTAGTACCAAACACACAGAGTGGCTGAGTTTTTATACATATAGCAAATCAATCCTGTTTAGATATCTAAATGATTAAAAAAAATTGTGTAAAAATTGAAAAAAAAAAAGGTTTTCTTTCATATGTTTTTGCCCCCATATGGAAAACGATGTTTCAATGAAAACCTACCACTAAATTATTATTGAATATTTTTTTTTTGTAAACTGAAGGGTCTGATATTTAAAGTGATTAACATGTAAAATTGATAGATTTAAATAAGAGTTGCGTTACGAGATCCCTCTGGGGAAATTTCGTTCCGAAAATAAGAGAATCAACATCACAAGATGAAATTTGGCCGACGACAAACAATTACGTTCAGGGCACACATTCGCGCGCTCATCGATCGCGTCCTCATTTATTAAATTTCATCCTCAAGTCTGGCATCATCTCCACACTCTATACTGCTAGTGGAAGAGAGGATGGAGATGGCAAACGGGAATCCAATCGCAGACAGGGATAAAACACATTAACAAATTGTCTTCTAATTAGATTGGGCACCAATCTGACGCGCATAACTAACACAGCTTCGTCATCCAATTAGACCGTCTCTCGTCAACATTTCCCTGAGAAATTAATAACAATTATTTGTATCTACGTAGAAGGTATTTGGTTCAGTGTGATTGGACATTCCCAGGAAAATGCACAATGGACCGAAATCACGACAGGAACGAGGAAAAGTCGAATGACACAATGGTGAATAACAATTGAAACGCGTGTCATGGCCCTATTGGCATTCCAGGCCTGCCAGGATTTAACAGGCTACCTCTCTTTGGGAACTATAAAACACTGGCTCCATCTATCACTTGCAAAGAAAACGGTCCTGTCAACAAAATGCCTAGTCATTCGGACGTGTTCGGATGCTGATTTAAGTGTAAATCGAACTTTGATATACAGGATGTTTTTTATTAGCTTCATTTTTTAACTTTTTGGTTAAGGGGGTACTACTGTATGAATTGATGAAAGTCCCCAAGAGGAATCTGTTGAAAGCAGCTCTTCGTTGTTGTCGATCGACAGCGATCAGAAATATGATGATCAAGAATCGCGAGCTCGAAAGCGATATAATTTAAATATAATGATCGTTTGTTCGGCACTTAAATTTAAATAAAACAAACATTTTTCTTCGGCATCGGCGGCGGGCATTAAGCCCCCGGAATCTTGTTACTGTTGAACGACACCGGAATAAATCGTTTGCCAATAGCAGAGAAGCGGCACATTTGAATAGCAATTTGGCATAAAGAGGGCGAATTCTAATCAGCTTTTATGGCGACGTCCTCATAATAACATCGTCACGAGATGGTTCTCTCTCTTACTTTTTCTTTTTTTCCGCAATTCGCTTACCTGTCGTTCTCACATTTCTAAACAATAAAACTAGATTAATGCTGCATTCAATGTCCAGGTGTAAATATTTCGTCAAAAAATCAAAAAAAAGTTTGTGCTTAGGTCGTGACATATGCGATTAAAAGTTCATGGATATAAAAGGCATGAAAGACTAATTTCCTTTTATGAAAAATCCAATAAATGAAACAAATCATCAACAAAGGTATGCGCTACTTGAGGTGAAGATCTTAATGTATTTAATGAAATGTGATTATGTTTAAACCATTAAATTGAGATGATAGAGTTTCAACAGAATAATACAAGAACTCTTATACCTTTCAAGGAAATTACTATTTGGTCCTGTGGTATTTGATTTCTTGGTCTCCACACTCATTATCATTGTATCATCGTATTCTCATTTATTTAGATATCAATACAATCGGTTCAAGCATTGGTTTGTCTCTGGAAAGACCTTTGCTTTCATTTTGAATTAAACAGTATAAAC
The DNA here is from genome assembly GCA_013372445.1 of Hypothenemus hampei. Taxonomy (NCBI): domain Eukaryota; kingdom Metazoa; phylum Arthropoda; class Insecta; order Coleoptera; family Curculionidae; genus Hypothenemus; species Hypothenemus hampei. Next base: position 841,422 of record JABRWK010000004.1, read on the forward strand.
GTCTTAATGTTGACATCAGACTCTTGCAAAACTAGGCTTAACCCAATTTGATAACATAATCATCATTGATTCTGGCGTGGTAGGTTAGGACAAACACACTTTAGTCTCGGGAGATTTTGTATGACATGTTCTTAAGTTAGGATTGCCATAATCAGTAACAGCTTGATTAAGCAGACTTTGCCTTGTTGTGGCTAACGCCTCAATTGCTATAGTTACAATGCTTAATACAGCAAGGACAAGTTTATCACGTTACCTTTGAATATATCTACCAGATTTAGCACTTGGATGAAACATCAAATTTAGAAAGATTTTTTACCAAGAAACTGAACGGTTTGGTTAATTAAGTATTTTTTTATATTATTCCCTCTCATATTAGAAAAGCAATAAATCACATGTGTCTAAACAAATCTATAAATATTTTCAATTTTACCATAAATAGAGTCCACCGTAGGTCACAGTTATATGGCGAGGTCGATGTCGTCGTACAAAAAAACAACAGATTTAAAACAGAACGGAATTCAATGTTATTAAACGACCACGTACATAGAAATTCATTATAGGAGAGTATTCGGTGCCGTAATTGAAATTCTTGTTAAAATTATTATTTCGATCCGCTTGATCTGGCATCGTCGACTGTTTTGCGTCGTCACGCAGCACTCTTTAATACAATCCCAATTTTTTTCTTTCACTTTATTCAAGTCATTTTTAATCGCTTTGGAATCGATCTTCGACGAATTATACATATATGTACGTTCAATATTTAAAATTTAATGGGATTAAATTCACTATTATATACGCTTTGTAATAAAACTACATATCTTTTTTTACATAACAATTAGCATTTCCACAGAATAGTAATGAATGGTAATGAATGTCAATGATGTTGAATTATCGCATTTCGCTTAGTTCACCTTTGTTCGTAGGTAGTAGTGGGAAACAACAAGCAAAGCTAAGTTAAAAGTAAAAAATAATATCAGAAAACTGGTAATCATTAATTCGGACAAAAACATCACTTATCGTCGTTTTATTTTCCACTATTTACAAACCTGACTGATAACATTTCGGAGTGTGTATGTGTTAGAGAGATAACACTTATTAAATAATAAGTACAGTAATAAAATATCTAAATCAGTCTTCTCAAGATTCTTTCAGAAACGTGCGCCAAATTCTTGTACGGAATGCCTTTAGTAACAGACCCTCAAGTACTTAGAGATATCGCCACAAGAATTAGGATCCTTAGTGTTCAATCAACTACCGCAGCTAACTCAGGGTAAGTAATTTTTTGGACGTTCAAATTACTTCCGTACGTGTGCACTCTTATTATTAAATTAAACCTATCTGTATATTTATTTTACGTAATTCCCTTCCAAAACTTTGTTTTCATGAAAAATGAATATTCATTTGTTATATTTATTTAAAAATAGAAAAAAGCATGTAAGGTCACAATGAGGTCAAAAAAAACGTTGATATTCACATGTAAATTTACGTAATACTTAATGCGATCACATTCAAGCTTTTAATTACTCCTTCTGAACTATTCGTGATATGACGTAACTTATCAATTGATAGCTCTTAATTGAATTTGACGCAAATCTACCACTATAGATCTTACTATTCTATATTCTATAGACATCCTACGACATGTGCATCAATAGCAGAAATCCTCTCTGTCTTGTTCTTCAACACAATGCGCTATACTGTGAATGCACCAAAAGATCCCTCAAGTGATCGATTTGTCTTGTCTAAAGGTCACGCTGCTCCAGCACTGTACGCAGCCTGGGTGGAAAATGGATTAATTCCGGAAAAAGAATTGATGAAACTACGACAACTTGGAAATGATTTGGAAGGCCATCCAACCCCACGATTAAATTTTGTCGATGTGGGCACTGGATCACTTGGTCAAGGTTTAGCTATTGCCGCTGGTATGGCTTATGTATGCAAAAATTTCGACAAAATTGATGCTAGAGTATATTGTTTAATCGGCGATGGTGAAAGCGCTGAAGGGTCTATTTGGGAATCCATTGCTTTTATCAGCTATTATAAATTGGATAATGTAGTGTTGATAATTGATGCAAACAGATTGGGTCAATCTGAACCTACAACTGTTGGGCATCACTTAGAAACTTACAAACAGAGATTGGATTCATTTGGATGGAATTCCCTGATCGTTGATGGGCATAATGTCGAAGAACTTGTAAAGGCTTTTGATAATGCTAGTGCCACCACAGGCAAACCCACTGCCTTGATTGCAAAAACATACAAGGGTCGAGACTTTCCTGATATTGAAGATCGAGAAGGATGGCATGGAAAACCTTTAGGCCAAGAAACCGATAGGGTTTTACAATATTTACAAGGAGTTCTTGTGAACAAAGGTACTCACGATATTTCAATGTTATTTAAGTACTAGAAATTTAAATAATTATTTTTATAGGCAAATTGAACTACACTATTCCGCCACCAACATATAAGATTCCATTAGTGAACATTCACAATATCAAACTGCAGTCTCCACCCAACTATAAGATTGGTGATTCCTTAGCTACGAGGCAAGCATATGGGACAGCTTTGGTGAAACTCGGTCAAAACAATCCAAGAGTCATTGCTTTGGATGGAGACATGAAAAATTCCACTTTTTCCGAACAATTGAAGAAATACGACCCAAGTAGGTACATCGAGTGTTTCATTGCTGAGCAAAACTTAGTTGGAGTTGCTATTGGAGCCACATGTAGAGATAGAACTGTGGCCTTTGTCTCCACATTTGCAGCATTTCTTACCAGAGCGTTTGATCAGGTGAGAGTTCCCTTAAATCTTATCAAATTTATAACAAATAAATAAAATTCAGATTCGAATGGGTGCAATATCTCAAACCAATGTAAACTTTGTGGGAAGTCACTGCGGAGTTTCCATTGGAGAAGATGGTGCGAGTCAAATGGCTTTGGAAGATTTGGCAATGTTCAGATCTATTCCTGGATCCACGGTATTTTATCCTGCAGATGCGGTTTCTTGTGAAAGAGCTGTCGAATTAGCAGCCAATACTCCTGGAATATGCTATATTAGAGTTAACAGACCACCGACGAAAATAATTTATGCAAACGAACACAAATTACAAGTAAAGTCATTTTCAAGCATGAAAGTATATTATATTGATGTTAATAATTTTTTAGATTGGTATATCAAATGTTATTTTATCGTCACCTAAAGACCAAGTTCTTTTCATCGGTGGTGGAATTACCTTACAAGAAGGAATCACTGCGGCTCAAGAGCTGGCAGGACGAGGCGTTGGAGTACGTGTTTTGGACCTCTTTACCATTAAACCAATTGACAGAGATGGAATTATAAGAAACGCTAGAGAAACTGGTGGTAGAATTTTGGTAGTTGAAGACCATTATCCCGAAGGTGGTATAGGTGAAGCAGTGTTATCTGCTGTGGCTGAAGAAAGAGACATTTATGTGAAAAAAATTGCCATTCCGAAAGTACCCAGATCTGGAACCACAGCTCAAGTTCTAGACTATTATGGCATCACATCTAAACATATTGTTAACTATCTGCTCGAAGTTTTGAAACATTAATTTGAATAAACACATCGATTATAACAGTTAGGAAAGTATTTAAATTCTTAAAAGTTCTTCTCTTCAGCGCGGTCATAAAGTTCCGTTCATTGGGCCCAATAATTCAAGGCAACTTTAAAAGGAAATTAGAATGGTCCTAAATCATTCCCGGTGAAAAGAGCCGAAGGAGCAAGAAAGCGGTTGCCTACATTATAACAGGGCCGCGGTGGCGGCGGCAACGAGAATCCAGAATAGCGACTCATTCATATCGCATAATTAATTAAATTCTAATTGCAGCTGTTCCGAGCCGGTTCGTTTAAAAGTTTGCGATGTTTTGCGATCGCAGGACATTCATCATTGGACTGACAATGGAGGACGCTTATCGGGGGGCCTCCCCTTCTCTCTTTCTCTTTTCCATCATCCCCAAAAGGGATTGATTTGATTCTGTTCTTTGTCTTTTCCCAAAACAATTTTCAGTAATTATCATGATGATACCGTCATCATGAATCTTTGATGGATCTAATACTTAAAAAAAATCCAAATACGTGTATTTTTTCAATATACCTACATCCTAGTTTGATATCTGAATCAAATTGAAAATCCTACATATCTGATAGTTTAGCTTAAAAATTGAACACTATGTGAGCTCTAGATAATTAAAATTTTTATAGAAATTAATGAATGGCTTGTTGCCACATCGAAAATAGGTGATTTAGCTTGCGGAACAGTTTGACTTTTTTTTATTAAGTATTTATAGGAAGTTGAGCTTTGCAATAATGTTGAATTGAACATAACAAGAAAAATGGTAAGAAAATGAAGCAATCACCTCAGATGCGAAAATGGATCCGAAAAAATGTAAAAAAATAAACACGAAACAGAAGATTAATGTTTTGCTGTCTAACAGGCTTCTTCAAGGTATTTTTCACGTAGTCATCCCCTGATACCTCGCACTCATACACACACATATATATAGAGGTAGTTACACCTATAATTTTCCTCTAATCCAAATAAATTTCATCGATTTTGACGAATTATGTTGTAATTTCCTCGTACGTTTTTTTCTTCTACCCGAAAATGAATGATGTCGACTCGACACGAACTTATTATTGAAAGCGCCCTTTGACAAGCAATCTGTTTTAGTTTGGCTTTCATATTTTCAGCGTTGCTGCAAAAAGATTTCTCACCGTCCCATTTACTCAATAAATTGAGCGTACGCTTCTAAGACGCTTTTAAATTTACCTCAAAAATGTTATATAAAAAATGTATCCATCATATTAAAAGAAATAATTTAATAACAAACGCATTTCAAACCGGTATTTTTACGCGGAATTGGGTCTAGAATAGAACTGTGTGTACATGACTTTATAGCGTAGGTGAGATTATGACATCAAAATTATTGTATTACATTTAAAATGCGCTATCGGCTAGGATATATTTAGAATTATGAGAGCCTATCTGTATGTGCGAGATTTAATAGCAAAACCGCACGTTACCACGTGTTGCCTGAATTCAGAAGCCGGCTTCACGTTTTTATATGAAGTCGGGTGGTACTAATGCAGATTTGTAAAGCAGGTTTTACACCTACAATTTCTTGGTCAATTTACTTGATCAAGTCGCTTTGTCAAGTAAATTGACAAATCTAATACTAAAACTTGGGTGCCCAATAAATTGATCAAGAACTTGGTCAAGTTATTGACGAATTAAAACGTGTTGTATTTTTCGTCAATTTTGTGGACAATTCAGTGGAACCAACTTTAAGAAAAATCTGAAAAATGAGGTTAGGTTTTGAAAAAAAAATTGTTTTTTTGTTAGAAATGAGAACATTATTATTATTATTATTATCCAAATGTGACCTTGAAGAAATTGGGGAATTAATTGATCAAGGAAATTGGCCAAGAAATTGTAGGTGTAAAACCCGCTTAACAAATTGCTTGCTACTCGGTTATTAAGTAGGATCTACATACCTATTTGTTGCTAAAATGCCAAGTGAATCTCGAACGCGAGCCATTGCTGTATGAGCTGGATTTACCTTTAGGGACACCACACTGATTTTCACCAAATTTTTAAAATGGCTATTTAGAATTAAGAAATAAAACTTTCAGAAATTTTGCTTTCCGAAATCCGATTTTCCTACTTTTTTTTGCACAACGCCTCGACCGTTAGCGGTGCATGCGTAAATGAGACTGGCACATGCGCAGTTGATATTGGTCTAGTAATATTTGGTGGAATTATAAAAATCCCCAACAAAACTTGACGGATCATTTTGGAAATATGTAAACTGTCAAATGGAGAGCATTAAATATGGATTTTTTTTGTGAAAATATGGACAGCGTGCAAAATCGGTGTGATGCCCCTAAAAGGAAGTTGAGTCATTGTTTTTTAAAAATGTCCAGGAGGTATTTGCTGGACTATTACAAATTTTATAGACACGACTATAGTAACTCATCTTTGCCTTTATGACAACCTTCTCAAAATTCACTGTTTATTCATGTAAGTTTGGATGGAGTTAAAACCCCCTTTCCACTTTTTTTTGTAAATTAGAACAGCAACTATTAATGGCATCATTTTTTTCTATGTCATTTTGAAGAAAATATCAAAAATGACTGTGGAAGAGTATGGTATGGTATGGTGCTATTCGATCTGGTCAAATAAAAACCCAATAACTATGACCATCAAGTTTGACGTACATTAGACGATTTTTCGCGAGTGACCGTATAACAGTCTGGTTATCTGACCGCTGTAAATTGCTCTGAATTGGTCGCTCGCGAAAAATTGCCTATTGTATTTGTGTATTTGACAGTTCTTGATGTTTTTGCGTTAAAAGACACTTGTCATATTTTGGTCAAGTGTTTTGACATGTTTTTTATCAATCTAAAATTTTGTTGTAAATATAAATAATTACATTATACATAGTGTTCGGTAAGTTTGACATTTTTACTTTGTTCAGACATATTCGGTCAATATAAATATGTTAGGTACAGGTTAAAAATACAAGTACAGACTTTTGGCCTCAAAAAAGCACGTAGTCCGTAAAAACTTAGAAATATTATATTAGAGAACACAACCTCTGCTTTGAACTTGCAATAAATATTTGGCATGAAATTTGGAACAGTTTTCCAGTCAGACAACATTTCTTTCTAACCCAAGAAACTAAATCCAGATAGATTCTCTCAGTCTTGGAGAACCATTTGCTCAATTATTTAAAAACTATTTTAAAACTATAACGGATAGATATGTATGTGGTTCCAACTGTATAACCGTCTCGCTCATTATCAAAGAGCTGCTTGGCTATAATTTAATCTTATTTATTCACAATTTTAGTTTGTTTCGGTCAATTGAACGTAAAGTAATACTAGGTACTAAAGATGTCCTAATCAACAAGCAATTAAGGAACCCGAACATAAAAGCAATGTGTTAAAGTGAGTGTAGAGTAGTGACTCTTATGTATTTTGTTTATTTCTCGCATTTTTTGTTATTTAAATGTGATACCCCTTGTACATTAAAAAAATTATAGCTTTTTTCAATGAAGAAAATAGAATATTAAAGGTACCTACAAGAAAGGTCAAGAACTAAGACAAATTGAGTCAATTTGACCTATGTTAAGCCGAATTAATGATATTTTTTCATAGGATATTGCTGAAATATTGAAATAGGAAATTATAAAACAAAAAGCCTCGATTGTGCCATGCCGCGTTCCAAAACTCTCCATTATCTTTTCCAATATCTCTTTCGGTCAATTTCACATCGGGAGAGGCCCCTGAAAGTCCCCAGGGAGCGATGCATCCGACGGCGATCGAGTGGCTACTTTTGCGATTGGAAAAGGCATTTTTCATCGTTTTGGCTCGGTCAAAGAACAGAACTTTTTTCTCGGAAAAAACTAAATATTATTCATAACAATAAAATTGAAAGGAAGCGAATAATAATCGCATTTTAATATTCACATTAATTCGTTCCAAATTGAACATTTGATTAATTAGGCTCATTTCTAAGTCAATTATATTTTTACATTAACTAAAGAACAATTTGCATAAACTCAAGAAGTGGCAAGGAAAGTTTCTTTTGCAGAACCACGTCCTGCATACAGAACAGTGTTTGTTGCTTTAATTTAGCGATAATAATTGTTGCATATTAAGAATATGTATGTGTGCGAGTTGGTTAATTTGCATTGATGCTCGTTGTTGAGTTTGGCTGATAACGGTTCTTATAAAAAAACTCCCACAGGGCGTTTGATTGATAAGCGAGTTCAATGGAAAAATATTATTTACCCACGGTGCGAGGTTGAAGAGTATCCATCTCCCGGACGTTATATAACACTTACATATACAACGTACCAAATTGAAATATAACAAAAGACCATAAAAAATCCATCCATCTCCCCGTGCGAGTCCCTCAGGATCTAGGAATAGGCGGAGTATCGATAACTGGATTGCGAACAATAAAGAAACAAAAGGAGATAAAGCGGAAAAGACAGCTGACAGGCGGGTAAAAGATTGCCATCAAGATGAATCGCTTAAAAAGTGACCAGAAGTGCGGTCGGTAATTTTTTTATGTTCAATAACAACCAACAAATTAAATAAACCATAACCATTTCAGTTAAATGTTTGAAGCCTGTATCGTTCCTTAAAAAACTACTTTTTTTATCTGAGGAGGACCCAATCTAAATCGATTTATATTTATTTTCTTACGGGCCAATAGGTACCCTTTCCCATGAACTTAAAACTCATTTTTTAAACATTAGACAGATTCAGATCGGCTTTCATTAAAGACAACACATAGTAGAGAGATAGGGTGCGCCGCTCAACCCTATGTATATTGCGAAACCATGACCAAGCAGATTTTGGTCACTTTTTTACTGTTTCCAAATTACAGAACCGTACCATCTTTACAATATTTCTTCTAAATATTTTTCGTTTTTATGTAAAGGTTTCATGATGTAGTCACAGTAGTACGAGTAGCACATTCAGCTATCTGTATGGTTTATTTAATTTCATTTAATATATGTTTTTTAAGTTCTTGTGGATATGGATATAGATGTATCAGTGTTAACACCAAGTGCTTGTTAAGACATACAACTTCAGACAAATCAAGTCTTTTTGGTACAAATTTAAATTGAATGTGAGAGTACCTGTCAAACACTGTTAACCAGTTACGGTCCTGTTCATTTCTTTCGGACTCTTCTACCCGACGAAAACATTTTAATTCAATGATATAATTGTAGTACGTTTGTATTAATAAAAAGGCAGTTTTCGTATGGAACGAAAATGTAGAGTCACTGACGGAGTTCTCCCCTTTTGGGACCGTTTCATCCTTCGAATCCCGAATGGAAGTGGAACGTGGCAGGGATTTCGTTCTATTGTTGACGTTCCATTTTATATTTAAAATTAAATTTAATATCGGATGACTTTTAGTTTTAGCCTTTTTTGGCATTTGCCGAGGGAGGAGAGGAAATATTTAAAGAACGATCCATTGAAAAATCAATGTTGTTACAATAACAATTTATTGAGATCCATCAACAGTTCGGGAATGATTTGAGTTGAAATATTTCATGTGGATTGGGAAACTGATGTTTCGATGCCATCAAAAAAGCTGAGGGACTGTAATGATAGGGTACCAGTATTGGTAATGGGTTCCCTTAAACGATCCAAGCCCATTTTACAAGATTTAATTTGTTTTTATAGCTTTGATTACCGCTCGCTATAATTTGGAAACGTTTTAATAAAAAAAATAAAAAAGTCTCCGTTTCATTGTATTTTTTTTGCCAGCTCGACTACAAATATGATTGATGGCACGTCTAACAGCCTATTTTTTGGCTTTATCTTTTATATCTCTCCGTGTTCCACTGTAATTTAACTTTAATATAAAAAAGTTTTTTCCTCTGTTTCTAAAGTATCTTTCCCAATTCCCTTCATGAATTATAACCGTTCAAGGGGTCGATCAGTTCTTAAAAAAAGGGTTCGCATTATTCATTTAAAAAGAAATTTTTTTAATGAATATTAATTGTTCCATTTGGTCATAGAGAATTTATTTTTTTGCAATAAAGGATATAAATTACTGGAAAATCTGAAAGGGTATTAAAAAATTCCTTTTCTCATGCAACAGGAGTATAGTGTTTGAATAATAAACCAGTTCCGAAATCGATTTGGCATACGGCAGAGGTCTTTCGATTGCAAATTCGACCCTAATTGCATTCAAAACACATTAAACTTCAGAATAAAGGGGTAGCGAGCTGAAGAAGTTACCATAATGAATAAGTTTCTTTGATGGTGTAAGCTAAAAACAAGTCTACGTTGGTTTATTGGCCAAAAATGTGAATGAGAACTAATTAAAAAAGAAAAACGAGCGCATATTTGATGCCGATTTTCCCAGGAAGAATATTAAATTAATAAATCTAAAAGCCGTCCTTCTAATATTCGCTCGTTTTATATGTCTCCTGCTAGCGTTCCGCTTTGTTTTACCTTACCTTCGAAGAATGCCGTACGACGAGAAGAAGCGAGACACAAAACATGAGCTCCGCCAACTTTAAATTTAATTTTAGTTAAAATTTCTCTGCAGTTATATCTTCGAGTTTTCAGTATTTTATGTCGGGCATCTTGTTTACTACCATTGACGTACTGTTTTCAATATTTCCAGTACAAATGTCACTGATTATTAATTATTACTGACTATAAACAATTCGTAGTTAGTACGTAATTGAATGATAGTTGGAACAAACGACTTTTTTTCCAGCAATGATAAGACAAATAAATTGAATAAAGAAGCTGTACGTCGCTGTTTAAATATAGAGACAAGTGAGATCCAGTAGAGCACTTGGGGGGGAGGAAGACGGCAGGGAGTCACCACCTTGACGCCGCTTTCAGCTCAGCTATCGACCCACCCTTGGAAGCGGATCCGGTCTCGCTCTGTCTTGGTCATTGAGAATTTTCACTAAAATGTTGCATTTGGCTGTTTTTTCCAAAACGAGAAGAAATTTTCAATTTTTAAAACTTCTGATTTGAGAAATTAGATATAGCTTATTGTAAAATAGATGAATGCTATCAGTTATAAAGGCTCTTTTCAATTTTCTCAAATTTTGCTGCTGATAAATCTGTTTTTCCAGAAATATATTTTCTCTAGTTTTGTAATTATTCACTTTTTTATCCGTTATTTAGCAAAGAAGAAGACGGGTGATTTCTGCGCAGTGTCCAAAAGAAATTCGCGAATGAGCAATCATAGAAACGCTCATGGAAATTATACAGAAAAAAAACGGTTGAGGCGTCCGCCAATGGAACAGAGCAGACGACGTCGCGCGCAATAAGATCCGCAGCAATGCGAGAAACTCGGGCTGCAGCGCCGAATGTTCCGATTGGGCGACGGCAAGTTTCTCGTATTGTCATTGGCCCCCGCCCTGAAAACGACACTCCAATCCAACAAAAGTCAAAATTACGGCTGCTCCTGGAAATCCAACCGAATCCGATTTCGTTTCCAGCATTCCCACGAATTCCGTATGATTCGGCGTCGACATCTTCTAAAATCAATAAAATAAATGGTCCATATGGCATTTTATTTATTTTCTACAGGGAACCGCTTCTTTTTTAATGTCTATTCCATAGTTTTGTCAAGATACTATCGCAAACTAGATTTTTCTTTGTTGGAACTAATAAGTTTCTAAAAAAATCTCTCAAATTCCAAAAAATAAAATTAACATTATAATGAAGATTTTTTTGTATATAAGACTCATCTTGGAAGAGTTTCTAAGACATGCAAAATGGAAAAAGGTATTATGGAAACGCTAATCTGAAATTTATCATACATTTTTGAAAGAGTGCCATGACCAACACTTCAAAATAGATGTGTTCATATACATTTGGGTTGATACCTTTTTGCCTGCAACATTTGAGATCGTTGGACAAAAAAAGTCAGTGTGAAAGAAAACGTTTCATTTTATTGACGTTTTTATGATACATTATAATTCAGCCTGGAGTTTGTGCTGGAGAAAGGTGGGGCGCGACCGCAAGGAGGTGGGGGCTATGGGAGGAACCGAACTGGAAGCGGAATATCAATAGTATGATCGCAATTGCGACGCCGAAGCTGAAATGTTTCCTGGAGAAGGAGTAAAGTAAACTTCTCGAATGGAACGTTCATTTTGAATGTGGAACTTTCTTCGAGTAACGTGTGAATCATATTCAGACACGTTATGACCATTTCTCAATATTTTTATATTGAATTCGAAACAAGATGTACTTGAATACCAGAAATATGTAAATGTCATTTCAGATATTGATTTTAATAGAACTTTTTGAAAAGAAAAACAACTTCAGGTTAAAACGAGCACTCAAATTGTACTCGTCTCGTATGAAAAGCGTCTCCGCATTGATTTATTGTTCGTATTTGTGTGTTTCGAGGAAAAAAGCTACCTTTTGCTGGCAGTTTTGCTTCAAGATTGATGCCTTCTATTTCAAATCCGTTCGATGTAGTTTCTCTGAAAAATATTGTAAACGGCTACAATATTTCTCTGGATTTGAAACTTTTTTTAGAAAACCCTCATGAAATAATATTTTTTTATAAAATCAAAATAAGTTTATCTAAAAAATAATCAAAATGAGAAGACTAATATTAGTACTCTCATCTGTTGTCATGGATCTCAATTGTCATAAGGAGTAGATTTTCTAGAGAGCGTGCAAATCAGGATAAGCAATTCGACCACAATCCTCTCTTCCCTAGTTTCGCGCTTATTTTCATCAAAAAGTTCCTAGATGTCGCCATCAAAAACACGCCCTGCAAAATCGTTGCTGTGTAAAAAAAATATATTTTTTTTACTATTTTACTATCAATAGTTGTTTGGTCAACATTAAAATACAATCATCTAGAAAATAATTGAACACGAAGTTTTTTTACAGAAACATGTGTATAAGCAGAGAAGTAGGACTCATTGTCAGCTTGAAGCCTGCGAATCAGTGATTGTATGGCAATTTGCTAAAGGATGTTGCTGTTTTTCTTGGTCAATTACCAATGATATAACACAAGTCCTGTGCGATCTATTGTAATGTGCCCTCTTCGTACAAAGCTTTATTTTTCAGTTCAGTCATTTGCAGGAGATACCATTTCTGTAATCAGCTGCAGTTCAGCGTTCAAATGACACCAGAGCAGGTTTTTCCATTAAGGAATAGAAACGCGCTCCCCAAATATCTTAAGTCTGGATGCAAGATTCCAGAGATACCTCATCAAAGATAACGCTGAACATACAAATTCCCTGGGTGAACATTAAATGAGACCTACTCTCATATGTTATAATGTCCAATATTATAACCACCACAGTTCAGGGCATGACTTAAAACATTGAATATTGGTTTCATCTGATCCTTATACGGCCATCATAAGTGTCCAAACAAAAGTGGAACTTATCACTAAACACTACCCTGTAAATCTCCCACTCACTTCAGATTCCCATGCAATTGCAAATTACATAATTCCAAGCTTTCCTTTTGGTATGGTGTCAAAAGTGATAACACAAGATATTGTTTGTTGGCAAACTAGATGTACGAAGTTTTATAGAATGACCATCAATCGTTGATCAGCAGTCAATTATAATTATAATTATTGATCAGCATTGATCAGGAGATGTAGGGATATTATTGATTAGCACTCAATCAGGTGCTGAAAAACCGGCCTATTAGTGCTATTTGGCGAAGGTTCTGCATATCATTTATTTGTTTTCGGTCACTGTTCCCTTTGTTATGACTCAATCTCTCTTTTACATTAAAATTATTGGTTTTTATATATCTATCATACTATTGCATAAATAAATAAGGAAATAAATAAATAAACTCACATTTACAACGAACACTAATAACTTTCTTACCGAGAGATGAAAGTAAAAGGTCATCAGCAATTGATCACTTGTGCAGCTCCCTGCAGGCATAGGTATAAAATATGGTTACAAAATAAATTTAACAAAAATAATCGATGTTTTGAAAATATCGATTTTAATCTACATCCTTATTATAGACATAACCTTAAATGTAGAAATTATGAAAGTTTCTTACAATCTAAACTAATTTCTCAATAGTTTTGATAATTTTAGAGGAAAAAGTCATAAAGAAAATGGAACCTATCGATATAGAAAGTCAAAATCTATCCAAATTAATGTAAGTCATTCTACTAATGATAAATAAACATTAACTTTTTGCAAAATTCCTACATTCTACATGAACACATGTCCTAACCTAAAAAGTTCGATTCATATTACTACCTTTTCTAGAGCATGTTGTATGTGTGGATTACAAATCGAACCAAATCCGTCAAACATGTGCGTTGGCTGTTTAAGAAATCAAGTAAATATCACTGATGGTATTCCTGAACAAGCAACGTTATACTTTTGTCGAGGTTGTGAAAGATACCATCAACCACCATCAGAATGGGTACACTGTGCACTTGAATCAAGAGAATTGCTTTCGTTATGCCTTAAGAAGCTTAAAGGCCTCAATCGGTTGAAGTTGGTTGATGCTGGTTTCGTTTGGACAGAACCACATTCTAAAAGAATAAAGGTCTGTTCAAAATAATTAAAATATACTGATATTAAAGTGTTGTGATTGAAGGTTAAATTGGTTGTTCATGGAGAGGTAATGGGGGCAATTCTTCAAAAAGAATTTGTTGTAATTTATACAATAAATCATCAAATGTGCGATGACTGTCATAGGTCTGAAGCAAAAGACTTTTGGAGAGCTTTAGTTCAAGTCAGACAAAGAGCAGAAAACAAGAAAACGTTTTATTATTTGGAACAAATGATTTTAAAGCACAAAGCCCATGAAAACACTTTGGGCATTAAGCCTATACATGGAGGATTGGATTTTTTCTATGCCACTGAGGCCCATGCCAAAAAAATGATTGACTTTCTCAATACAGTCTTGCCTTGCAAATCTCAACATTCTAAAAAGTTGATTTCTCACGATATCCATAGTAATGTCTATAATTATAAATTCACATATTGCGTGGATATTGTACCTATTTCAAAAGACAGTGTTGTTTGCCTTCCTAAGAAATTAACACAATCTTTAGGAGGAATTTCGCCAATTTGCTTAATCTATAGAGTGACGAATACATTACATTTAATAGATCCATCTACTGGACAGGGTAAAACTAACTTAAGTTATTGATAAGAACCATTTATTATAACATTTTTTGAACTTACAGTGTGTGAAGTAAATAGTACAACTTATTGGAGACAACCTTTCAATGCCATCTGTAATCCGAAACAACTTATAGAATTCATTGTAATGGATATTGAGCCAATAAACGATAAAAATCGCAAAACGTTTCCGGGTCAAGGGAATATTTCAAATCGACACGTTTTGGCGGATGTTTGGTTAGTGAAAGCATCTGAATTAGGTATTAATGACAATACCACCCATACTAGAACTCATTTAGGACACGTTTTGAAACCTGGAGATTCAGTTTTAGGGTTTGTTATGATAAATTTAATAATGAAAAATAAAAGTTTTTTTTGTTAAATTTTAGATATAACATTCTAGACAGTAACATAAATGACACTAATTTTGATAAACTGGATAGAACCAACATTCCTGACGTAGTCTTAGTTAAAAAGCACTTTGCTAATAGAGCCGCAAAAAAGAGACAAAGAATTTGGAAATTGAAGAGATTAGCCGAGGAAGACACAGGCAGTATTGATGGAAAGTAAGTTTTTCCTTATGTATTTTTTGAAGCAAAATAATAATGGAGTCATGTTTCAAATGAGGACACTTACATTTTCCAATATTTTTCGGAAAATAGATAGAAAAATCACTTCGACTCTTCCTGTTCTGATATTTACCTTTCTAGTTATTCACGATTAAATCAGTTTGTGAAATGACCTTATTTTAATCGAAAAGATATAATCATTACTTTTCAGAACCTGTATTTATCGGCTCTGCTAAATGAACATTTTTTTTAGGGAATTCAATGAATTTATGGACGATTTGGAGGAGGATCCGGAATTACGCAAAAATGTCAATATCTTTAAAGATAATTCAAGACCTATTCCTGTTGACATTTACGATAAAGATTATGATCCGAACTTTCCACATATTACGCTTGAAGAAATGCTTGATGATTTAGAAGTAAACGATGTAGAAATGACAGAATAAACAATTCTAATTTAAAGTTATTGTTTATTTTTCAACAAGATACGCTTTCAATTGCGTCAGATGCTGATGCCAAACAAACTATGTATTGTTTACATTTTAAATTGCACCCTTCCTCATTGCTAGGTTCACTGTCTCTAGACCTAAACCTATAATATAAATCAACTATTTGATTGTCAGTATTGTTACTTTTCATTTGAGTGTATAAGGTCTCTAACGACTCCAATGTTAAATCTGGTAAATCATAAGCATCTTTAAACGAGTATAATTTATACCATTTTGGAGGTGACAAACTGGAAATAGCTGCAGATACGTTAAATATGTATTCGCTGTAATCTGTAACAGTCTACAAATATATTTTAATTAATATTGAAAGACATGTTTAAACACAAAAACGTACCAAATTTTTGGAATCCACCTGATAAATCCGATAATTTGGATTGTTCCCTACGAAAGTGCTAAAACTAGCTCCATTATAGCCAACCGATGTAACTTTACTAGAATTAAAGAACAATTTGAACTCATCACTGTGCGTGTGGCCATTAAATTGGGCACTAATTGTACCAGAGAATCTGGAAAATGATTTACTTTTCATTAGTTTGTATGTTACTATTAACAACTTCTCACCTTAAAATAATTTTTGTTAATTCTCTGCTCCAGACTTGTGTACATGAATAATACTCGTCCGTAACTGGAACGTGAGCCAATAGATGAACTTTTTCACCATTTTTTTCCGCTTGACTCAGAACATCTACGAGCCACTTTAGTTGATCATAAGTGTCATTATTTTCAAAAACCAACCAACTGGAAATGTACAGTTTAATATAATATTCATTTTAATGGAAACAAGGCATTAACATCTAAAGTGCTGTGGTGGGTTTAACAAGCCCATCAATTTAAAAAAATATTTTTAGCTCTATTGACCGTTGTGGGTCACTATTAACCACCACGTATCGTTTCGGTTAAAGCCATGATGGAAAGCTGTAGCTCATCGAATCAATGTCAATGATATGGAAATGCATTCATTTGAGCTTTTAGCACGTTTTTCCCAATTTGGCCTGTGTGGTAAACATGTGTGTCTCACCATGATGACAGAAAAACAAAAATAATTAATTATTCGAAAAAAATGTTATTTTTTCTCTAAATTCTTGAAAAATATTGACTTTCCTTTCAGCTATAAAATGTTGACGAATGACAATCACGCTTATAAAAAAAATGTTCGGGTATTAGGTCACCCCAATTTCTTTACTACAATGACACTTTACGTCATTTGTTTATGCTACAAATGGTTGCCACCGTAAGAAGAAAAAAAAAGGAAGACGGAGTTAATTCATAAAAGCAGGAGCAAATATAGTTTTCGTTTCCGTTGGAATAGAATATAATTTAGTCTTTAAAAAATTGTCAATTCAGTTTTGAATAAATTAGAGTTATTGGTTGATTTCTCTTTTTTGTTTACACGTGTTAAACAAATGCTACATTTATATTTCTATGATCGATTTCCGGATTAAAAAGCCGTGGCCTAATAGAATTTGGTCCTAACGTTTCATTTACAATTCCGGTGAGCATTCTATTAAGACGATGAGGTAGCTGTCGAAATGCTCTTTCGCGTCCCTCGATGCTGATTGATGTGAATCAAACGTGTGGAAGAAATTCTATAGGACTACGGCTTAGTAACCTGGAAAACGATCATCATAATATTTCGACCTGCCCTGAACGCTTTCAAAGTTCGTTTAAATGTTATATTTGTGTATTAATATCGAAGATATTCCATTTAACCTCTTCAGAGCCAAGTAACAAAGAAGCATTGATATGAAGCAACAATAGTAGTATCATCATTTTTTGTATCTGAGATTTCAGATTCATTATTCAATTATCTGCATCAAACTCAATATCATTCCACGCAACATACTCGGCTCCATCTAACAACTTTATTATGGAAAAAATATATAACAGCTGTATTTGGGATTTAATAATCATATACGATACATGTTTCAAAATAACCAATTTTAATTAAAACTTAAAGTATCATACGTGATACCAGGAGTCTGAAGAGGTTAAATCATTAAGTATGGAATATTGATTGTTCCAAACAGTGCAATGTAATTGTGAAAAACTTACAAGTTCTGTCGGAAGCACACGTTACTATTTAATGCGATTATTCTGAATCCTGGTTTAACTAATACCGTGTAATAGCCACCTTTTCTAATCGTGGTTTGTGTGTCACTTGGTAACCATTTAGACCATTCTTCAGCCACTAAGTCAAAGAGCCATTGACTTGAAACATTCGAATTTTTATCTACACTTTCTGGTGAATATCTGTAATGGAAATGGTGAAGGGAAATGTTTATTTTATGAGTTAATGATTAATTACGCATCTGCTGGATGAGGTTCATGATTACCTAAAATTGGAAAAACCGTTATGTTTGGAAAATTTGTTTCCAGAACTCCTAAGAATTTTTTTATTGTTTCGGAGTTATTTTTCTCTGAAGTATCCCATATTCTATGACTTACTATATCACCAGTAAAATAAATATAATCCAAATTTTCCTAAAAAATAACACTAAATTTACCTATTAAATTCTACCATTTTATATCAATTACATTGGTTTTGTTAATTGTTTCCAACACGTTTTCCATTGTATGCCAAGGCATATCACAAACATGGTAATCAGCCCAATAACCTGCAGCGTTATCATCATTATCTGGAATTCCTGATTCACAACATAGTGGTTCAGAACATTTCGCATTACTCCCAGGAGTATACTGTGGATCAACATGAACATCTGTTATCTGTAGAATTTGAAGGAACTTGCCGTCATCATTCTATTAAAAAAACAATTTGATTATCTAAGAAAATGCAATAGTAATCTAATGAATGTTACTTTAATATCAGGTTTGACAACCTCAGCTGGATATGACGGTAATGGTATAGTCCAATCGTCAGCATTTGGATCTTTGCATTGGTATTGAATAAAATATATGGCACAAAATCTTTCTGGGCGCAAATCTTCTTTATGATCAATTATATACAAAACGATATCCTAGAAAGTGTTATACTCAAATCACAAAATACAGCACTTGAAAATTATTTAAATACAATTAGAGTATCAACTTTTTTACAGCCTACAGGACCATCGCGAGTATACAACAAACATAGATAATATAAATAATCCCTCATAACTTCTCTGGTGGCATTACTTCTTCTTAATGAAATTATATTTCCAATGACTTCTTCACAAATTTTACATCCAGTTGCAGGATCATTTGTGGGAGATATTGTGGAAGTTTTTTTGGCCAGTTCAATGAGACGTGGCGTGATCAGAAGCGAACTTTTATCAGGTACATCAATTTCTAAAGTGACTTCTAACAGCAATTTATTAGATCAAAAATGGATATTTAATATGTAATGGAAATTACAAATTCCATGGCTAACATACAGGCTGTTAATTAAGTACATGTAATAAATTTGGAATATGAACGGTCCCTTTATTGAAACCCTCTAATTATAGGGGAAAACCCTTCCCATATTTTGTAGTTTCCATTTAGGTTTCATTGAAATTTCGTTGTTAGTTATATACCACATAAAAATGTAGTACACACAATTTATTTATTTTATATTTACAATTGATAACTTGTTCGTACATGTACTTATTCGTTAGAACTCGGTGTTGTACTGATTGTATTATAATTGTATGGAATTATGATTAACTACTTACGTCCATTTACTAATTGACAAAAAATGGAACAATAATATACAAAACTGGACAAAAATATTAATTTCCAAATCATCTTAACAAAGCCGTATACCTAATGCTGTTTTTGGGACTTGCATACACCATTAACCTCAAACTAAAACAACATAACAGTCAATTTGACCTTTGAATTGTTGACATTTAGATAGGTTGTTCATGAAAAAATAGTTAATATATTCAGTTCTTTATTGTTACTAAAGTTAAGTGTCATTTTCTTCTCTTTTATTTTGGCTGACAAAAAAGAATAAACAAATGTTTTAATATGTTTTTGATTAAATTATTATCATGTATCGTTGTATTTGATTCCAGTTTTTTCGCAAATGGTGAAATGGAAAATTTTCACATAAAACTTAAATGCTCTCCAAATTAGTCTGATTGGAAACAATGGAATGATTTAATGGCAAACATATTAAAAGAGAAATAGAGAACGGTTCAGTTTTAAATAGGCTTTAATAGGAATCGATTTAATTACAAACATCGTATACAAATTATTACTTGAAATTTTATAGGTGATAGGATTCATTTTCAATCAGTTCACTTTAATTCGGATTGAATACCGTGAATTGAATAAATTTATTTATCAAAAGCTAACTACTTATGTTCCGATAGCGTTTAACAGTTAAATTGGGCAGTTTGTTCAAAATTTGTAATTAAAATTTTTTAAATATTCTCTTAATTCAATACACATTGTTGCAATGCCTCTAGGCCTTCTAAAAAAAATTGTTTCATTTTTACAGTCAATTAAATCCTCGTTGGAGGAATATTTTCGAGTTTGTAAACATGTAAATGTAGAGATTTGTTTTACCAATTCGAACATCAAATCGTGCGCGTGTATCTCCATAATTTTTGAACACTACATTGTTAACATGGAAAGCGTATAGTGAAGAAATTGAAGTGACCTAATGGCCGAACTTTTTTTATAAATGTGATTATTGTTCGTCAGCGTTTTATAACTGAAAGGAGGAAGTCAATATTTTTTCAAAAATTTAGGGAAAAATTATTTATTTCAAAGGACACCTATAACATAAAGAAAATTAACTTGAAATCGACATCAGAGACCGGTTATTCCCCTTTATTTTAGGTCTCCAAATCTGAATCTGACTTCAGATTTGCTCCATCACTTCACAAATATTTTCTAGGCGCAATATCCATCTAGGAGCACTGCTGATTACACTAGGTTATAACCCATATACCAAAATAACAAAATGTATGAAATTCTTATGTATTTTAGGCCGCCAAATCTCAATCTATCCTTAACAGTTTTCGTTTCCAAAACCGTTTTGTTTTTTTTTGTTTAGTAACTGAGCTTTGATGTCGATTTTAAACAACTTTTCTTTGTGTTATGGACGTATTTTTTGATATTGCTTGTCCTGTGGATGTCGCAAACTTGATTTTTGACGTTTGCGCGCATGTTAACTTTTAATCAGCACCTCCTAAGTTTCGGAAATTTTTATCGAAACCCAATTTCCATGAGAAAATAGCGGGATCTCAGATCATTTTTTCCGAATAAGTAATTACAGTAGGTATCGTTTATAACGACATCGGATATAACGACATATCGGTTATGGCGATGAAATATCGAAGTCCCGACAAAGAGTAATACAATTCAAAATTATAAAATAGTATTCGAATATAGCGACCTACTGTTATAACGATCAGATTTCTTTGGTCCCTTCGACGTCGTTATAAACCATACTTCCTGTAGGTATTTATTTTGCTGACGTTAAAAATTGATGATCAATTTCGTCAATTTTTAACCACAAATAGTAAAATATCTTAAATACGTACCTGTGCAACTTTCTGTTGTTTGTATATTTGGACGTTTTCACTGTTACACTGGTGATCTTCCCTGGTTTTGACAAGAGAACGTCCTTGAGTTCATTGATGAGGTCCTGAAGATAAAAATAAAACTTTTCGAAAAGTTGGCATAAATAAATACTGTAAGGCTCTCACTTTCTTTAGCTATATGAAGAACCCAAAATAAATACACATCAGCAAAATTTAAGCAACTATCCGTCATTTGCAATCTGGATCACTTAACAGGCTTACGGTAATTATTTATGTTTATCTGTCATCATGGTAGATCACACATGTCCACCATATAGGCCAAATCGGTAAAAATTTGCAAAAACTCAATAGAATATCCATATCCATATCATTAACATTGATTTGGTTGTTACAGCTTTCTATCGTGGCTCTAACCAAAACGCTACGTGGTGGTTAACAGTAACCCAACATAGCCGGTAAAACCAAATATTTTTTAGAAATTGGTGGGCCTGTTAAGTCTACCACAGCACTTTAGGTGTTAATAATGCCGTTAACAAGTAATATTTTCCGGTGATTGTTCAATTATGACAATAACTACCAAATTGTGCGTCTGCATCTCCATAATTTTTGTGCACCACTTTGTTAATAATGCCCCTAACGAGTAATACTTTCCGGTGATTGTTCGGTCATGACAATGATTACCATAAGATATGAAGGCAATGTTACACGCCCAATAATTGTGTCATTTTTTGATAAAATCAGATAACATAACACTTCAAATGACACAAAAACTTCAATGTTCGCAAAGTACCTGTAGTTATTTTAAAATCAAATGAAGAACACTTTGCAAAAAAACAAAATATCGATTTGTAATCGCGGTTAGTTGTCCGTGAATTGTTCCGGCGAAAACAATCGAAAAAAAAAATGCACAACTGTATTTTAATTAATTTTATTTATGTTTTGCTTTTAGGTGCCTTGATAGAAGGCAAAGTGATAGCAAGTAAGTCTAATTAATAGTGCTCATATGTGACTCTTATAATTTAACAATAAATCCTGCAACACATTTTAGAATTTTTAAAAAGCTTAAAAACTCATTCAGCAGTATATGTACTCACTTTCATTTAGTGTGTACTTAAATTAAGGTCACAATATGATGATTATAATAAGGCCGTTATCTATTCAATACTTAAAAAAGTATATTCAACATATTGTGGTGAACATAGACACACATTTTTTAGCACAACTAACACATAAACTTACTTGCAAGCGAAATGCATCCCAATTAATCGACTCGAAAAAAACAAATAACTGCAAATCTTAAAACAAATAGAACTGCTACGCATAGTGAATGCGAAAAAAAGTTGCCGCTCTAAAAAAAAAACTGATGTCCATTTAGATTTATGGTTAAGATGTCTCTGGATAACTGGATATAGCATTATTATTTTTAGATACCAGTTTTCAAATTCAAACATTCGATCAGACAGCACTTTTGATTACGCCACATTTAATTAAATCAGCAGAAATGTTAAAAAATATATCACCGACATCTGATCCATCTGAGGGATGTAAAATTTGTGAAGAAGTAATTGGAGGAATTATTTCATTACGAAGAAGCAACGCAACCAGAGAAGTGATGATGGATTATCTATTACGGCTATGTGTCTTGTATATAGGTTATGATCAAGAAAGTTGCAGTCAGAGAGTCAATATTGAANTCAAAGAACAATGCCTTGTGGACCCTAGCGGCTGTGGACCATGTGGTGGATATAAAAAGACGACCAAAAAAACTGCACCGATGACAAAAGCCACGAATAAACGTACCACCACAAAGAAACCGGCATCAAAAAAACCACCGATAAAAAGATCGATATGTGGTACCGGCTGCTACCCGAAGAAAACAGTTAAAAAGGTTTGATTTGATTGCCCTTTTTCTATTTTAAAATTAATGTTGCTATTAATATTTCCTAGAATTCCACAAGAAGAAACGTGCGTCGCTCTAAAGGCTGTTGTGATAGTTCCACGGACTACTCCAGTGATGATTCTTGTTCATCCTGTTCGAGTACCTGTACTTGTAGTGACTGCTATGATTCTTACAGCTCTTCTGATGACGATTGCCGTTGTTGCACCAGGCGATAATGTGTGTGTTAATGTAATATTTTAATGTTAAAAAATTTGTTTTTCTCGCTGGTCGAATTCCATGATTATTGTTACTTTGGACATTTTTTGTTCGTTTTATTTGTTGTTTACTTTTTTAAATCAAAATAATTATATGTTTTATGTTCGGTTAGATTAGGTTACCAGTATTTTATAAAAGACTTTGCAATTCTAAACTTTTTATAGTAATTTAAAAAAATAGTTATTAATAATTAATTCTTTTGACAACATATTTTTTGTTTTATTTATTCAAGAAACGGCAAAAAGTAAAAACAAATTCCAAAGACAATCAAATTTGGAATTTATCTCCGAAATACACAATGAATTCGAAATTCTTATAATCTATAGAAAGTCCTAAAGTATATTTGCTGAATTTACCACCCATTAAATGTGAACGTTAACAAACACTAAATCCTGCATTCATTTTAAGTTACAGTTGGTTCAAAAAAATCTCTATACTACAATTCATTAAGAAAATATTTGCATAATTAATAGATTTACACAAGGGATCAAAATAAGATAAATAACCCCCTAAGTTACAGTCATTGTCAAGCATACTGGAGGTATAATAAATAATTATATTTTTCTGTATAATGTACAATAAGGATCATAAATTGGGCGGCAAAGGCCCTGTACTTAAAACCACTCGATTATTTCCTTTGGTAGACATCATAAGAGTACATACGAGGGAAGGCTTACTTGACAACAAAACAAACAAAAGAGTAAACAAGGGTATTGAAGCTGAGGGTAGTATTATCGATAATCTCTAAGCATTTATATATTTTGATGTTTCTCTGTTCATTTTTATTTTCAACACTGGTAAAATAAATATTTATTTAAAAAAAAGATTTTTATTTATTTCAAAAATGGTTCACAACCGGACCATAAGCTATGCGTTTATTTTTTTTTAAACTCTGTGTCTATCGTCAAAATATTTCTCATTCCTCCGGAATCAACCTGTATACAAAACTGTTTGAAATAGTGTTCAAAGCAGTTTAGTTTAATTTAACAAAATACAAAGCAAAGGCTAAACTGCTTTGTAGAATGTCAGGAACTAAAACCTCATTCACTATAGAATATTTGAACATTTACTATATAAAGCATCGAAAAATATTAATAGTTTAAACAAATTGGAGTATCAATTGTTATTATATTCACCATAAAGTCTAGATTTAAATGTTTAGAATGTTTTTAACATGTTTCAAAGTTATGCCACCTTGACGTCGCCTTGCGTTCCAAAACAGAGTAAATTTGTTATTACATCCCAGTTTAAGCAACCCTTAGGTCTTTCTCATACATTTTCTATCCATATACAATTCTAGAGTTAATACAGTTTGAAATTTATATTAGGGGGACCGGAAAGTAATGTCGTACTTATACAAGTCAATATTCAGTTAATATTAATTAGCAGTACGTACGTTTGAATTATGTAATATTTGTTTGAGACTAAAAGTAACTTCTATCTATTCGTTTTAAATATAAATTTAATTATTATAAAGTTCATTAGTGAAATGTCAAGTCAAAAACTAGAAAAGTTGCATATTCGATGTTGCATGGTATCCGAATTTCAAAAAGATTATGGCGCAACAAAAGACACAACATTTATGATGTTTATTCAGACGCATTAGCTGTTGATTTTGAATTTTGACCTTTCTGGTTCACATCGTTCAGAAAGAGCGGTATCTCTTGATAGTGATGTTTTACGAACAGAAGTAGAAGCGAATCCTTGTCAAACGATTAAAAAGTGAAATAAAATCATTGATAATGAGGTGATTATATCATAGACTCGAAATAATAACTTATCTTAAAATTATTGGTTGCAATTTGATGAAAAGTACGACATTACTTTCCGATATCTCTAATATCTCTTGGTGAAAAACATCGGCAGTATATTTAATAGATTCACAATGAGCCATGTTTTGTGCACAATGTTTGCAAAACGAACATCATCAGGCCAATCTTGATTATTAATAAGCATTGTCCCTTTACCAATATTGTTATACAAGATGTAACCAACCTACAAACTGAAAAAAATTGGGTAGAACTAGATCCAAATGGAGTAAAACGCAGTCAAGCACACTTTTTTGTTTCAATTAGTTGCTGAGATAATAATCATATTATGATTTCTTGAAGGGTTAAAGAAAATATTTTTTTTGCTATTAAAACCTCATTTTCTCAAATCCAACTTAAATTTAACGCTGATTTCAAATATGCGGCCAAAGGTAGAAAAAAGTAGAATTGAAAAAACGCACTTTTTATAACAAAAAAATGTGTTTTTTCAACTCTTCAAAAAATTATATCTCTGTAATGGATTGAAATAGAAAACTGCGGTTGGCGGCATTTTGCTCCATTTTAGATCTAGTTTCACCCAATTTTTTTTTTGATGCAGGTCCGTTACACCCCGTATTTAAAGCATAAGCAAAAACAAGGAAACCCTTTCCTTACAATTTTATTAGGAATTCGTTCCTCAGCAAAACAAAGCAGAAGAAATAAAACTCCCCTCTGTAGACAGTCCTCTGCAGGGAACCCCTCAATGTCTGTTTGTATGTTTTACGTTTAAATGTCTATTGTATAGCATGCTTTGTGTCCACTCATTAATGGCTTTGTTAGCTGTAGACTCCCTAATGACATTATAGCAGGTGCTATCAAGTGCTCTGAATAAGAATTAAGTTGTAGATTCTTATTTTAAGTATTAGATTCTTCGATTGGTATTCAACTCTTAAAAACCCAATTGCCAAACTATGTTACAAGTTGACAATATTCACTAAAAAATAATTATTTATTTATATATTAAAAGAATGCCATTGGTTGTAAATTTATTTGTTGCAATTGACTGAGATGGCATTTTTTAAATATATGTTGATATCATATGAACCTATAATTTGATGACTACAATATTTTTATTACAATTTAAGTAGGCTATATACATATGTATATGTATTTATATTTTCGACATAAAATTAATATAGGTTTAGGAACCATATTGAGTTTCAGAGAATGTTAAATTTGAAAATTTAACAAACTCCTTTAGGAAAACACTCATCGTTTGTTTGTTTCTGTTCAATTTCAAGCAATATTCCCATAAAATATACCTATATGTCTACATATTATTATACACCTACATATTTGTGTAGTTAATTATTCACTATCAGTTTCGTAGGTTCAGACAGCCAATAATTAAGATTTACACAAAACATTTAGGAAAAAAAACACTCATGGTTGGAATCGCAGGAAAATGGTTAATGGGAAATTTCAATTAAAACTCTTTAATTAACCAACCCCCAAAGTGAATAGAAGAACTCAATCTTACCCTTTCGTTCGTTCGAACACGTTTCGACATTTACATAATCAAAAGTTAATTGGCAATTTCATTCGGTGTGTGAAATTCAGTGTTATTAAGTCGGATACCTGAAAAAGGAAATCTGCCGTGTTATATTAGAATCTGGATCTAAAAGTGATTAGTTTTCATATACATATAAGCTAACGGTAAAATCTTAATTTACAATTATCCAAACCCGCGTACATTCCATTATTATCCAGTCAGAAATTACTTGCGTATTCACTGCTAAAATTTCAATTTCATGTTGAAAGAAGAAAATTGAAAATCAACAAAATCAAATTTTAGAGCTGTTTAATTTTAATGAATATTTGAGCTTCAAATACCATTACTTTAAAATATTGGTTTCATTAATTAATAATTTTTATTGTAAATAGTCAATTTTGTTGGGTATATTCTTTATAATGGAAAGCTATAAAAACTAAAATAAAATATATGCTGTTGTAATTTATTTAACCATGACAGCCTGATAAACAAGAACAAATAAATAATAATTTAACGTTATAATAATGGCTTTTGTTTTTTTTGTCTTATGTTCGCACAACGTATTGTATCGAAATACATATAAATACCTGCTCTCCAGGTAATTCAAACCATTCAACAGTGGAAGATATAGCAGCAATCAACTAAAACATCAACATGTTTGCCCGTTTTCTAACCATTTTCGTTGCCTTGATGGTCTTAGGTAAATTGTTTATTTTTATATATTTTTCTCAATTTTATAATTCAACTACATGTAGTTGCAATTTACACTAAATCACCTGTATTTTAGAAAAAAAACACCAAAAAATTGATTATATTCACGTAATTTGTATAAAATTGCTATTTGTTGTTATTTAAAATTTTAACAATTTTAATTTCATTTGATGGAATACCGACTATAGAGTGTTTCATAAATATTGCACCATATTTCAGAGACTAATTGTTCAACGAAAAATAATGGTGGTAACTGTATTCCAATAATGGTTCATTAGAAAAATACAGGGTGTTAAAGTTTTATTCAAAAATTGAAATTTTATTAATATCTTCACTCAAGTATATAATTTTTTCTAAATACCTACTTACATTAAATAAAATCAGAATTCATATGAATGATGTAAGTATTTAAAGCTTTTCTTTGATAGGTTTCGTTCAAGCTCAAGACTCATGCAATGGTACACTATGTTCTACGACAAGGGTTTGCAGAGAGTCTAATTCTTGTGTCGATTCATGCAAATCGGAAGTTTGTCCTCTCTACCTAGTATGGGGTTGTTTTTGTCCATCCGGTCAATGTACAAATAACGCAGGAGATTGCGTATCAAGAAATTAAAATGTCATAAAATAACATTTCCAATAAATTGTTTTTCAATTTCTTACATGCACATTATGTAGTTTAATTTATAGCTCTAAAAACCAATATTTGCTCAGTACACAATTGCACAATAATCACCTAGTATGGCTGCCAGTGAACATTTTTTACACAATATATTCACTATAGTGAAATTTAAAGGTTCAAATTACTTGAAACGTTCTTCTAAAGTGAGTAAAATAATGCTAAATGTACGATTGTAATCATTTTCAAAATTGTTATAATTCATACATATCTAAGAACTAATATCAGCAAAGCAGTCGTACGGACGAGGACCTTTCAGTAAAGACTAGGACTAAATTTCACATGGTCCTGTGCGCTGAGCCAGTCAACGATAAATGTAAAAAATACCATCCAAGTTGGTTTCTTTTGTTTTGCAAAATGACGTTTATCCTTCCTATACCCGCACCATTTGGACTAGCACATATCGGGTGGAACAAATGTGTGGAAACTTGTAAATATCTAGAAAACCATTTAACTTATTTTAACAAAATTTGGAATACATATTTAGAAGATCTTTGGTGATACAACGGTGACTCAGTCAACGTTGCCAAGTTGTCCGTTTTTCTGATATTTAAATAAAATACGTTTTTTTAATGGAATACCCTGTGTACTTCTAAATTTTAAAAATATTAAGTTCTTAAATAGCCTTTTTTTTTAATACATAAACAGTTACCATGGCGACTAGTGCCATAATACTACTAACATTAGAGAAAAACAACTAATAAAATGAATTAATGACAATTGATTAAAATTAAATAATTAATTTTAATTGTTTAGTATAAAATTGCACTAGTCGCCATAGTAACTAACAGGCTTTAAAAAAAGTAATTAAAGCAGGCCTTGAATAACAAAAAACGTAGGTCTTTTCTTAATATTAGAACATAACTGTACGGAATTCCTTCATACACAACTGCTACTGTCACAGCTGTTAATTGTCAAGACAATGAACTTACACGCGACATACTTTTTTTTGATTTGTCAGAACTCAGCCTACTCTAATTGCCTTTTTTATTGAAAACCCGTTATTTATGTATTTAAAAAAAGGGGCTAATTGAGAAGTTGATATTTTGAAAACGGTTAAAGTGAGAAAAAAGTGTTCATATAAAATTTGTTTAGAATTCAATAAGGAATCGAAATATTTAGAAATATTTAGAAATATACAGGGTGTTCCATTTAAAAATTGTATTTGCTTTAAATATCAGAAAAACGCACAACATGGCAACGCTGATTAAGTCACACATTGTATCGCCAAGGATCTCCTAGATAAGTATTCCAAATTTAGTTAAAATCAGTTAAATGGTTTTCTAAATATTTACAAGTTTCCACACATTTGTTACACCCTGTATACCCCACGTACGGTGTCTCAGACCATAAGTTCGAATGAATGTTTTTCCATATTTTTCTAATTGTAGGTCAAATCAAACCATGCAGATACGCTAGTACTATTAATTAGTAGTAGCCACTACGCTAGTATTATCAATTATTGAAATAAAAGTTAAGACGAAATCTTTCGGTCTCACAGACCAACATGCGGGTATAGGAATGTTAATACAAATTATTTATTTGAGACTGACAGTGCTTGAAGTGGTGTTCAAGCCCTTCTAAGTATCATAATGAATGTAAAAAGATCAAAAATATGCCATCAAATTTTGTATTCGACTAGGAAAATCACCAACGAAAACATTTTCCAAGATTAAAACAGCTTTTGGGGAATTATCTATAGGAAGATCTGCTTGTTTTTCGTGGCACAAAGAGTTTACCGAGGGTCGGAGGAGCTGCGATTGGCGAGGAGGTCCAGGTGCTCCAATTATTGTGCTAATTGAAGAAACTATCAATATTCGAGCAGCAATTATTTACACAGATATCTGTTCTCTCAGGCAAAACAAGACCTTAAAGCACGGCGCTTTCGAACAGAATTGAATGCTGTCAAGATAGAGGCAATTTTGAAAAAACTGTCAAAGAATGGTTTCTGTCATGCTTTTGAACAATGGCAACGACACTATGTTAAAATTATTACAGAATAGGGAAGTGATAGAAGTATTTTTATGTAAGACTTATACATATGTATAAAAATAAGGTTTTGACAGTGCTAGTCCTAGTTTTTGTTGAAAAGCTTTCGTAGTACTAAATCAGGAAAGGTTTGTACAGAAAATGCTAACAGTTTGTAATTACGTGATAAATTCAAAATATTTCCTTAATAGGTTTGGTTCATTCTGAAGATCACCTAGGATGTGATATTCTTTTGTGTAGTGGTCCAGCTGAACTGTGTAGACCTGACACCAATCATTGTTTGAATTCCTGCGGCCACGAAATTTGTCCTCATCATGTTATACATGGTTGTTACTGTGCAGAAGGTTTTTGTCGAGATGAACACGCAGGATGTGTACCAATAATATAACGTAAAAAATAAATAAAATTGAATGTTTATCAAGTTTCTTTTCACGTAGAAAAAGTTTAGTTTGTAAGTCGTTTACAACACGGATAATAACCATCAAACAAGAAAAAAAAGGAGAAGAATGAAAAGAGGTTTTTCGTTTCTCGCTAAAAGGGAAAGCGCGCAAGAGAACCATTTCGTCTTTCTTAATGAACTAGAGTAGACAACTTAATTCGACCCAATAAAAATAATAAGTTTACCTCGAAAAGTCGTTTTATAGCATTCCTTGGGGGTACGGCACTAATCTAGAGGCCATCAAGGTGTGGTAACGACCTAACGTCAACAGTGAAGTATATTAAAGTGTAAAGAGAACGTAGAGAAGCTTTCTTACCAGGGTCGGAACAAACAAAGATAATTGTTTGCTTTTTGTCAATTTTTAATTTCATATAAAATATTTATGAAGATGAAATGAACAAGCAATAATCTTCGAAGAGGTCTCTGGAAGAGAGATCCGCAGGGACGCTTGTTGCAGCGGTTCATTTGTTCAGGTTTCGGGTATAATTTAATTTATTCTGCGAAAACGACTACGTTTAATAAAGCCCAACTAGCAAATGGTTATGTCGGTTCTATTCATTATTGTTAGTAAAAAGAGACCACGTCAACCTACAGAACAATGAATTGTCTTAAAAATCTTCGATCATATATTTTAATAGAAAAAAATTGAAAAGGGTATTTGTGTGCATGTGTGTAACAGCGTTATCAACTTCTTTGTTTTCTTTGCTCGACACAGTTGGAAAGACAAACTGTTTATCTAACTTGTGAGTATGAAGTTGTTAAACTCATTATTCTTATTAAAGAAAGTCGCTCTCAACTATACATAACCACTCTTAAGGGAATAGTTCATTCTTCTGGTAATGGAGTAGCAGCCTGATATAGAGTGACAGGTGAATACCGTAAACAATCTGGGCAGAGACAACATACACGATACTTGAATTTCACAGTTTTAAAAACTCGTTAGTGTATCTTAAGAATACGATAATCATAACTTGAGGGGTGAATTGCCCTTATAATAGAATTTTTATAATTGCAGGTCATCACTAAAGTTATGGTTTCTTTGTAATAGACAATTTCATTTTTATGCAAGGTATTATATGGATAATCACATGCTGAAAGAATCGTCTAGAAAATCGGTTTTAATTTTCTTGAGTAGTCAGCAAAGTCTAGATTTAAATTTGATTAAACTGGAGTCATCTTAGTTAGGAATTTCATTGGAATATTGTACCTATGTGGTCTATTTTAACTAAAAAATATGGCCGTAACCATTTCTTGCGATGTATACTATGTAGAAATGTATAAGCCAGTGACCCAAACAAAATACAATTTCTAAGCTAACAGTAAGTAAAAAAATGAGGTAATATAACGGTAACATACGAAATTTTCTTTATTCTATACATTTAGAAAACTACCTGGTAATATGAAAGAAGAGTTTCATAAACTTTTGTCGCGCAAATCCAAGTTTAGCATAACAAGCTGGGCTTTGTGCAATATGCTACGTTATTAAACTCCTATATTGATACTCCTTTGTATATCCATGAATTTACTTTGACAATTTTAAGGATTGAAATATTTTAACAAAATATAAAATTTATAAATTAAAATAGAACATGATTATAATATAATCAAAAGTTCTTGTGGGTTAGAACCCTTCACGTCTCACGTCGACGATATATCGTATATTAACAAAATTCATTTAGATACTGTGTTCGTATGAAAATTGAATATTATTCTTTCCGAAAAACAAAGTCACTATTAATTTTACAGAAGATGACAAGGAGATATTTAGAGTTCCACATCTCCTGAATTATGTCCATTAGATTTTTTCTCTTTACCTCAAAATATTAGCCAACTTACTATTAAATTTGCAGAGGAAAAAATCTGTACGAACTTCTTCAAAATGCATATAAAATTGCATAAAAGAAAAACTAACAATAAATCATTTATGTGTTAAGAAGGAAATTCTATATACAAAAATATAAAGAAAAGTTTATATAAATTTGGACCCAGAAAAGCTCCCTAAGAGAACTACCGGCCCCTTTTTTCGATTAATTACTCTGGAACCAAATTTCAATTTTGATTCATGAATCGAAACTGTTAATTGCTACTTTCAATAATTACAGCTCGTTGGATATTGAGTTCAAGATCGGACTAGAAAGAGGGGGACCTCTACATTTTTGGCCCCGATTTTTTTCAGTTCAATTTTCTGTTTTCTCTTCTCAAGAATATGATTTTTTATTATTTGTTACGTAAAAAAATATCTCCAAAACTAGTAATCTTCGAGAAAATCGTTTTTTGTAGGAAACGATGGCATGTATTTTCCTAATATATACGATTATTTGTTTATGAGTGTTTACTATTCACAATTTAAATATAAAAAGTATTCAGCTTTGAGTTTTTACTATCCTTTACTCGAAACCTAAATATATGTGAACTCTTTTTCATATGTCTACAATGTATACTATACATATATGTATTTATATAGAATCAACTCCTTTTTCCTGAACACTCTGTTTAATAGCCATGAGAATCTAATAATAAAAATAAATAAACAATAATTTAACGTTATAATAATTACTTTTGTTTTTATTTTTTTTATATCCATACATACACCATGTATTGCAACAAAATACATTACTGCCCTCCAGTCGATTCAAAACAAACAGTAATGGAAAATTAGCAATAGCAATCAACTAAAAGGTTGCCATTTATTTTAGAAAAAAAAACTGAAAAAGTGATTATACTACATATGTAATATGCATCAAATTGAATAAATACTGATAGAATTTATTTTTGTTTTAAATTTTAGCTATTTTAATTAATTAATTGGATTTTTTGGAAAATTTTTTAATAACTTTACAAGCAGTTTGCACACCAAAAGAAGAAAAACTTTCCGATCTCATGAATTAATTAATGTTTATAATAAATTGTTTTCATATAATACTGTGCATACCTACATGATATACATATACAGGGTGTTCAGTAAAGAATGATCTAAACTTCAGAAATAGTTAATTTGGACAAAAATAAGGTGATTTCTTGAATATCGTACTAGATTAACTTGACTTAAATTACCTTCCTTTTATCCAAACTAACTATATTTAAGGTTTCACCCATTATTTATTGACCACCCCGTAAATAACAAATGCAAGGAAAAAATTCTACAACAAATTTTTCAAGATATATTGAAATATTCCTATCTTTCAAAAAATATAAGAAGTTCTGTTCTTGCCATTTTAAAGTTAATAACAGTTTTACTCTATCGTCAACTCGTCTTGTTAAATACTAAGACCTTCAAACACCATTAAAAAAACTAGTTCATCAAAAGAAAGTTGAAATAAATAAGGATCAATAGGAACTTCGAAACTCTCAATTAATGATTTTGCAAAGGACACTAAAAAGGTTTTGCAGTAGATCAAAGTATAAATCATAAATGACCGTATCTCGACACTGAATTGTACCGATATGTTTTTAAAGAAACGAAGTTGCAGATGAAACTGATAACACAGTGACACGAACATTTTCTGCGCTAGCGCGTTCCATTTCGATGTGGTCCAGAGTTACTCTGCCAGAGAAACTCTTCTCTACATTTTGCCAGTTGTTCGCGACTTCTGGTTCGGCGCGATCACGAATCTTCTCGCTCTTTATCATTTCCGGCACGAATCAAGGCGAAACTTGATTATTTCTTTATATCCATTTATTGGTTCATTTGCATTTGATGGTAAGATTTTTCGTTTTAGTTAATAAATCTCTTTTGCTAGGCTAATTAGAGAAAAGTATGTCTAAATTTTTAAGTGAAAATAAAGAGTACATGCAGTTTCTTCATTGTTTCTGGTGCGAGCTTTCAGTGTACCAATTAAGCTGCTCGTTAAAACTTTGGTCTGAAAAGTTCAATTCAACCACCGACACGTTCGTGTGATAAAAGAAAAAATAAATATATGACAGATGATTGAGTTTTGTTGATTAAATTCGTGTTTTCCTTCTAGAACTCATTAGAAAGTTTCTATAACTATATTGTTGAAAAATATAAATAAAAAAAGGAGTAAAACAGATGCAACCGAAATTTGAGTTTCGCAAGTGCTGTTGAAAGTATTATAATGTTCTAAAGAGCGTATGTGTACCGCTTTTGAATATCCAAATAAATCTAAATTGAAGTTTCCCTGGGTACACAAGAGAATATGTCTCGCTTCACTGAGCATATGAACGCGGGGTGAAGAATTTTCGCTAAAGTTTTCTTTTTGAATGCAGCAAGTTATTAATGAGTTAAAACTTAACTTGGCAAATATTTACTCAAAAAAATCCATTGTATGTGGTATATTCCCATTCAAAGTAATCATATGATATATTGTTTCAGTCTGGAAGACCTCTTGAGATGCTTTCATTGTTTTCTATTTTGAAATTCGGTTAAAGAAAAAGAGCTTAAACTCGGAAAAAGACCGATAGGATGTTGTCGTCGTCGGTCAGTTGCAAATAGATCCCCTGAGAACCTTTTGGCTTTGAAATGTCGATAACAAGATACTTATTTTTAACCAACATATACGAATTTCTATATTTTTGAGCTTGAAAGATCTCGTCACTTTCTTTTTATTTCAAATAAGAAAAAATACAAATATACTTATTCATAGTATTATCAACTTCTTTGTTTCTGTTTGGTACACTTAAGAAACGGCCCTATTTAATACTAATTTAAAACTTTTTTTTTCTGTTATAGCAGCTGACTTTTAATAATAGTTTTTTTACTGTTTTGCTTGCCATTCGGTTCCGTTTCTATTTTCATGAAACTTTTTCTATTGAAAACGAAACCGTAATAAAGGCAGTAATCTAAAAACATTTTCTCCAGATATTTCTTTTTATCCGTCAACTACTTGTATGGAAATTAAATAAAATGTTTGCCCAAAAGTCAACTAAAATGCTGGATGTTCAGTCGAGTTTTTATTATTGTTGACAGAAAAATTATTTATTCCTTTTTCTTAACAATTTTTATTTCAATGTCCTCTTTAAACTCTCAGTTTTTTCTGACCTCAAACCGTATCTAAATTGATCCAGTGAAAGCATAAGAGAGCATTTTGTTATTGTAAGCTGACGGTTTTATCAATTAATTCTAATCTCATCATCAGTGTCAGCTTCCTACATTGGCGGGATGTAGGCTGATCTTGTTTGTGTTGTCGTATTCTCAAAAGCTCAGATGATTTCGGGAATCTTGTGCATGGCACGTATCAAGTCAGAGTTGCTTACAAAATGTCTGAAAGGAACAGCGCGAAAAGACTTCTTTGTAATAAAACATAGATTGAATATCAACATGGGATTACCACACTATACTACAGCAGCTCGGACATGTGGCTCATCTTCATGTAATCTGTTTTTTACGATTGAATTTATGACGCTTACCCGATGGACGCTTCACAGTTAATTTTGTATATTTTTAAAAAATGCTAAAAAAATCCAACATCTCACATATTAGTCAATCATGCCTATGGTAGTTAATTGAGAGCCTCCCAATAATACGTAAAATTGCATCTTTCCATGTTTATTGATTTCGAAACTCTGTAAAACTCAATTTGAATCCATTTTAGATCACGTCAAAGCAAAGTCAATCACATTAAAGCAAAACTATTGAAAACAAGAACCACAAATGTCATTGCTAGGACAAAAAATAATGTCACCTCTTGAAAAATTCCCTTCGCGTCAATTCACCGTCGAATGTTGAATACACTTAATATAGTACATATTTGTTATTTTTATGATGAAAACATGATGTTTTGGAAGAAGTATACAGGAAATACTTATGGATAAATTTATCGAATATTTTTATTTTTTTCCATTTAACTTAATATAAATCTAACAAATTTGCCTTTTATTCAGAAATTTTACAAAATAAAAAAGAATTCTCTCAATTAAAGAATATACAAAAGGGAATAAAGTTAAAGTCAATATTTACAATCATTAGAATTTAAAAATATGAAATAAAATTATTCCTATACCATGTAATAGGGTAAAATAAAAATAATATGTTTGTTATTATAACGGGAAAAAACCTAAAGCATCGGTTATTTTTTGGGATTTGTCCCCATGTCTTGTCCAGAATAAGTGTGTTAAAATGTATCTTTTTATCCGCCACCGATTTTGAATAAAACAGGAATTTGTATTCTTAAATTTGCATTAGGTTAAGTGGAAAAAATATAAATATTCGATATTTTTATCAAAGGCTATATCTGAGGGATAACACCGTTTATATTATGTTGTGATTTGTGTTAAGAAAATCAGCAAAATATTCATAGGAAATCTTTTAGGTAATAATTTAAGAACAAAAAGGAACCTAATTTTCCATCTCATTTTCCTGTAACGAGTTTTCGTCTGAGAGACCGAAATACCATTGTCAGACATTAACTGGCATAAAGTCAGTGAGTAGACGGCGCACCCACGATAAACTCGAATTTAAAATATAAATAGGGCAGTTTTTCAAATTGGGTTAAAACGCTCTTTTGTGCTGCAAGATCTCCTCTCCCCCCATGAAATAAATTGCGGAATTACGCCCCCGCCAAAGCGGGGAAATTGGCCGATACGGTTATTCAGTTGTTTGGGAAAGCAGACTAAGCTTTCCTATTTTGTCCGAAAATGAACGTTTTCCTTTCATATATGTATGCGCCAGCTTTGTACCTAATGGAGCCGTACAAAAGGAAAAGGCCAATTTTATTGTTATTAATTTAACTCGCGTAAATAAACTTTTCGTCTTCCTCAATTAGGATGGGAATTGAAATCAAGCAAGGATTAAATAAATCCTTAATAATAAACGATCTGCTGCTACCCGAAAGGGTATCTATCGGCTCCAACTTTATTTAAGCTTATGTTCAAACTTTACTCGAACTTCGTTCATTAATACATGGGTTAATTAATTCACCCTGTGTGTCCGACTATATCTCGTTATTCACTTCATTAAGCTTTATTGATGATTACCTCGCAAGCCACCGCATAAGAAAAATTCCCTATATTACGGCATCCAACAAAAAAAAAGTAACTGCCAAATTTTCAAGCCCTCAGTCAAAAACCCGTTCCAAATAACTCCTGGCACATTTCCAAAAACTTCCACATGTACACACAGACACATTTTAGAGTAAAATCCTTATGACCCAGTTCCCCGTGAGAGTAGTTCAAAATGCCATTATAACATGTCTTTTTGTAAATGATAATAAATTAATTTGCTTTGGTCGGTTATGTTGGTGACACGTCGTATCAACATGTATTTAATAGCTTCTGAGAAACTGCCACTTATTATTTGCCTTCCTGTTTTTTGCCCTTTAACATTAATTTTTTTTTCATAATTAATGGTTTTGAGTATATTGGAGGGAAAAAAACTTGAACCACTTATGTTTATAAAACATTTCAGTGGTACGGAAAACGTACATACATGTTTTGGGAAAAAGTAAAAAGCATATTTTTCTCTGAAATTTTATGAAGGCTTCACGTTATCGTTTAGAACTTATTCTAAGTTTAGAGTTTTTAATTTAATTTAAAATTATTTGCATAATTCAACAATATACGACGTACCTTTTTTTAATTCATTTTTTAAATATAAGTTACTCTCCTTTAGCACGGCAACCTGCAATATGGCTCCCTTTTACAACGGCTGTAAAATTGTGCAAACCGTCAAAAAAATTATAAAATTAAGTTCAGCTACTGTTCCTTCTGGGAGACCTAGAGAAGCTTCGTGTTTGCACATTTCCGATTCCAAGCAAAGCCATTTCAACAAGCCATAGCATCAAATATATAGCGGATTTGGAAACGAAATTTCAAATTGTTCCGTCTGATTTTAATAAAATTGAAAGTTAAACGCAGGAAAATCCTTTTGAGAAAACCTCTAACATAATAATCTGTTACGTTATCTCCTAAGAAAATCTCATCCACAAATTCTCAACGAAAATTAAAACGAGTACAAGAAAACGCTAATTAATTTCTACGTTGTAATTAGAATAATTAGCATGCGACGTCCTAAAATAAAAACACCAGTTTTAATTATCAGAGACCCGTGTCACAGGGGAAAATTGAATTTTCGCCTGTCAGAAGATCGTTTTAACAAGACCGGGACAAAGGCGAGCTAAAAATCTCGATATTCTGACATAATTTTTGGTCACCAACCCCATAATCCTCTTGATATCCTTGTTAACTTGATTCTCATGTCAATGCGTTATGTGTGGTGCTGTAAGTTCGTAAAAAAGTTATGAAAATTCATTGTTTTTCCGATTTTTTGATACATAATTTAAGTGAAGTATACCAAATAAACGTTTATTTTTATCTACTTATTGCATGGCACCATCAAAGAAGGTCTTTAACGGCGTATAAATTCCTATTAATGGTTTTTTATAGAAAATGACGCAAACTTTGGTCTTATCGGCTGTCAGATTATTTTGTAAATGAGCGACACTAGGATATCCGATACGCAACATTTATTAAGGTGACTGGGTGTTTCATCTTTAGTCAGCTTTTCTGGCAGACGATTTGTCTGTGCCCAAGTATAAAGTTGCAGCTTTTAGCTAACGAGGACGCTGCCATCGAAATTAATTGGCACATTAAACTAGTTTGGATGCCTAGTTAAGCTCGCCTAAAATCGCAATAATCCATGATATTTCTTGATTAATTGAGCTTCATTCAATATATGTGGTTTTAGGAAGTTTTCAAAATTTGATCCCCTTTGAAGTATGAATAAATCCAGTTTCGATTCTATTCGGGAGTTCCAAGTTTTATTTGTCGATGCTCGAAAGAGAGAGATTTGATTAAAAAGTTTCCTTTTTCTGGTCACGTCACTCGACTAGGGCTAAGACTAGTAAGAATTCAGGCAAACTTCGGGTAATTTCCCAAGGTTGAAGGGAACGACGCCTTTTTCAAAAAAAGGGAACGTGATTATTTTGGTAATTCAACGAAATATCTCGGATACTACTGAGGGTAAATCAACTTGAAATTCTGGATTCTTTGATCAGCGCCCCGAATCGGACCAATCGGGCGAAATAAAGTAAATTCGTTAAATAAAGCCAAATCGAATTGCAGAATATAGGAAATTCGAAGGAAATGACATGTTTAAACATTAATTTTATAGAAATTCATTTGTAAAATAAAATTGCAGCAATGACAAAATAGTGGTTTTAATATACATTCAATATTTTTACGAATATTGCAGGCATTTGTGGCAAGAATACACATAGCCTCCCGATCACGAGAACGGGGAAGAACACCATTATTAACCTACAAACACCGGTTAATGCCNCAGCTCTTTGGACCCGATGTTACCTTTAATGGACCAAGCTCCGTAATATTTTATTAAAAGAGATCTATCCTGGATCAACTTGTGGATTATTAATTTCAATTCGAAGAGATACATACTCTCTACCTCGCCGAAACGATCCGCTATTTTAAAAGCTTTTTATTTTTTCTTTTCAAAAGGTACGAGTGTATTTTTTTTTTATTTTTTCAGTCGAAAAACGATTTGTCACGGTCGAGGAGAAAACTTGTTTGTCCTAAGAGAGGTCTTTTCTGTTTTCTGGCAAATATCTGACTGATATCGAATGACGAAAAAACAGTTTCACAACAATGGATTCTCGTCCTGTCTATTCAGTCACTTAAACCCATTTCTCTTAAAGAACATTGGAATTACGTAGGATTAATTTAGAATTCTAATGAAGGTAATAAATTTAGAAACAACAAACGTCATTTACTGTAACTGAAATGCTATTGTAACATTGAACCTGTTAGCAAATATGCTGACATTCCGATACAGTAAGCTGATAATATGTTATACTAACATATTATGTTAGTATAACACAATCCGTAGTCTTTGACAGGATAATTGAAAAGAGAACAATTTGAGAATTGTACAATAGATTACCCTAAATAAAATGAAAATTTCCTTTTTCAACAGGAACGAGACGCTTCAAAAATATGTATTCCAATTGTAAGCTATTACCTTTAATTCATTCTCTTTGCGTTTCAGTTTCGTGCGATGAATTCCGATTGAATCCACCCCTCTCTGAAAGCTCGACGCGACAATGCAGGATCACAAAGCCTTTCTGCTGACGGTTTTGCTTCTTGGCTGCAAGTTTCACGTCCTGTTAGCTGATGAATGCATTACGTAAGTACAGTAGTTCACAGAGTTAAATGGAGAAAGTTCAAAACATAGGAAACTAGAAAATCATCCTTATCGAAATTGAGAATAATGCTTATGAAGTTTTTAATTTCAAAAAATTATTTATTGCTATAATTTTATGCTATATCATTAATATTACTTTGCGTTTGCGTTGGCTTTGCAGTCATATCGGATCTAGACTTATTAACATTTTTTAATAGATCATCAAACTTGTTAGCATGAAAGTTATTTCCGATACAATAATGTCGTTTAATTATAAGATAAATTTTGTTCTTGAACTCTGTCCGAAAGAATGACAAAAAATTTTCTTCACTGGGAGTTTATATTATCTTTATTAGAAAAGTTCCCGACCGTCTAAACCGTACTTTCCAATAATAACTCTCTGGGAGTTACTAAAATATGATAATTTTCTACAGTGGAGAGTAAAAGCGGCTCAATTTACATTTCATTTTGACGGATTAATGCAGCCTTTCTCCCAAGCATTGTTTGATTTGGCACCCTCGTTATCCGTTCCTTCGGTTCATGGTACAATGAAAAATGTAAATTTCTTGATTGCATTCTATTTCCAACCGATCCTAGATCTAAACTCTGTCAATTAAATACGCCTCTTAAAGTGAAGATGCATTCTAATACGAGTACCTCTAATATACTCGTATGTATACTTTGTTCTCGTTACATTTTTTTGAATTAAATTTACATTAACAGCAATTTTATCAGAAAATGGTTTTATTAAAAAGGAAGGACCCTTTGTTTTGCATCAGGAGGGAGCATTTTTTTTTGTAAACTGTCTACGCACAGTTGTCAGTTACAGGGTGGCGTCTTTTTTAATTAATTTTCCTGAGTTAATTTAGTGGCTGGTTTTTTATGGAGGCAAATGGAAAAGAAATGTTTAAACTTTGCCCTTCCTCGAAAAAGCCTTAGAAGTCCTAGTTGGAAAGTTAAGAAAATATATTTATAGTCAAACTTATTCACTGCTCGCCTTTATCGTCCTGAATATGTTAATTTCAAGGCTCAAGAAGCAGCGTTGCATGGATCTCAGGAATGCGTTTGTTGAAGCTACTTTTTTTAAGTTCAGACTCGTAATTACTTATTTACCTATTATTATTATACATATATTATTATATATTATTATACAAGAAATTTAAGCTCGTATATTTTTTACTATTACACTACCAGATTTTTTTTTGATAGTTGAAGAAGAATACTCATTTTCACTATCAACTTTCTCTTCAAGAAAAGTCAAGATCGATAAGTCCTATCAGTTCTAATTGTTTAGTTTTAAGAGTCCTGCCTAAGAGATGTTGTCTCAATAAAAACACGAAGTTTATAAATCTATACCATTTCGATGCTAATATTTTTTAATAAACGAATTGAAGTGATCCAGCTTATCATCTCACCAAAAAGTCAAGAATTAATGTTAGAAAGAAATAATCATTTTTAAAGTACATATCCGACCGCCCAGATTTATACTGATCGAAACTTTCTGGAATAATATGAGGGAAAAGTTTCAGTTACACCCTGTGCACTAAATTTTCAATTGATTTAATCGATTTTTATTACGAATAGTTGCCCAACTTCACTGAGATAGAACTCGTTCGAATTCTCTTGAGAGGTCAGAAAAACTATCCTTATAAGTATACTCATAATATTCATAGTATTTTTCTGCTATGTTTTATACAGTGTGTCCCCAGATGGAGTTGTCGAGAGGAAAAACATTTTTATTTTTGGATTTTCGAAAAAAAAGCATTTGTTATAAAAAGTTCTGCTTATACTTCAACTACCAAAGTAAAAATTGTCAGATTTTTATACAGAGCTCCCGAAAATTTGAAGAAAGTGAAAAAGTACCAAGAATAACGTACCTTTATTTTTTGATATTTAGAAAAAAATGTAAAAAAAAGTTCATTAAATTAAATTATATTTATTTTTTAAGCTTATTTAGAAAGTCCAACTAAAAATTTTCTAATAATTAAAATTTTCACATTTTTATTCTACAGTACAGTTGAGTTTGCATTACACACCCGGTAACTTCATAAATATTAAGATATTTAAATTTTTTAAAAAGCAGCTCTGAATAATTTTTCCCGCTCTTTCCAACCCTCTGACTAAAAATGATCTAATGAAAAAAATAAAAGAACAGTAAAATGTAGAGCAATTTTTTTTAATGGAACACGCTGTATTTTTTTTTCATTATTTGAAATCCTATTAAATTCTCAATATTACACTGTTTTTATTTTTCTTATAAGTGACAAATAAGTTAGGTAAGAATAATAAAAGAAATTGTCAGCATTACGCCATGTTTGCGATAGTTGAAAACAGGTTATGCAAAATAACCCATTCGAATGTCAGTTTGGTGTCAAAATTGGCAGAAATGAGTTTGTTTTGCTAGTCGTAATGTGTTTTTGTGAGTTAATGAAAAAAATACAGGGTGCTCCCTTTAAAAATATCACTTCACAGTTTATTGCTCTTTTGTATTTTTCATGAGAGCATTTTTAGTCGGAAGGTTGAAAAGAGCGGAAAAAATTATTTGGAGGTACTTTTTGAAAAATTCAAATATCTTGATAGGAAGGAATGATTGAAGGAAATTTACCATGGAATAAGTCAATAATCAATTGGTATGATGCATTTCCAGTTCCACAGCATTGTATTAAATGCACACGTTTATCATTACTTTGCATTTTTTTGAAATATCACCCCAAATCAAATTACTGATTGACATAAACTGTTATCATTGATATAACAACCTAATAAATTCCAATAATAATGATATGGAACTGAAAATGTATCACATCAATCTGCAATTATCAATTATTTTTTTTACATTTTATATTTAAACTAAGCTTTTAATTCCAAACAATTTCTCTTTAACATTTTTTTATAAATTTCAAAATATCAAGTCATTTTACTACTTTTGGTATTTTTGCACATTTTAAAAATTTTGGGCAACCCTGTACAAGGTGTTTCAAAAGCATAGGACCAACGGTTGGTAGGTTGGTGGTAGAGAATATTTAACAGAGCACAAATATGCAAAAGAAACATTTTTGATTTTGAGATGCAAGGTTTAAAAGATAGGAATGTTTAAGTGTGAGTAGAAATGGCAACATGAGTTGAGTGATTCATAACAAGTACTCAATAATAATAAAGCAATAAATTTGTAACTGTGATAACGAATAAAATAAAACTTCAAAAATTATAACAGCAAGGAATGTCAAATTATTTAATTGAAAAAAAATGTTTTAATTTAAATTGTTTCTTTAAAACAAATACTCAAAATTTTTACCATTAACTGCGACAGATCGGTTATTTCTGCACCTAATCCTTCTTTGAACATTGTTATATCTCGTGAACAAATTAACGTAAAATTTGTTTCGTACTTGGTTCGATATGCCCTATCTTCAACCGAGAGTTGGTCCGATGCTTTTGAAACACTCTGTATAGAAATCTGACAATCCAATCTTTACCTTGGTAGTATCAGCAAAAACAAAACTTTTTATGAAGAAATGACTTGTTTCGATAACCCAAAAAAAATGTTTTTCTCTCGTCAACTCCATCCGAGAACACACTGTATAATTACTTTTCCTCATAACGTGTTGTTGGACTACTCACTGAAATATGTGTCGTATGACATGAATTGCAATTAAACACAATCATTTTTCTACATAAAAATCCATTTACTAAAACATGCATTTTTAATTGCATGAAAAAGGAAATGT
This sequence comes from Hypothenemus hampei, assembly GCA_013372445.1. Taxonomy (NCBI): domain Eukaryota; kingdom Metazoa; phylum Arthropoda; class Insecta; order Coleoptera; family Curculionidae; genus Hypothenemus; species Hypothenemus hampei. Next base: position 885,717 of record JABRWK010000004.1, read on the forward strand.
TTGTACTTTCTCTCTCAAGTAGCTTTTCATAAATGAACGTTTCTTTTTTTTAACACACCAATAAACAATGTCCATTTCTCGTTACAGTGAAATTTATAGTGTTTTCCAATAAATAATAATTAAAACTTGCCTAAAAAATTCTGAACAAGTGTAATATTTTGAAACACAATGAAAATCGTATAGTCACAAGCGTAACAATAAAATTGTCTGCAAACCGAAGATCAATAAAAAACCCATGAATTTTAATTAATCCTACAAATAATGCCCTGGGCTGCTGGAAATATTCCTGCAGCCTCTGGATACCGCATGCAACGCATCATACCTACATACATACATAAAACATAACTCGTTTTCCGGCTTTTAATTTGTCAAGGGAATTTCTGAATTGCGAGTGCTAGAGTTAAAGGTCTCGAATTAGAAAAAAGTTCAGCGATGAAACATTTCCAATGTGCGATTCAATATTCCAGTTTGTCAACACTACCTGTCAATGGCCAGTGGCAAAAGGAGCTCAATTTATTTGAGCAGAGTTCAGAAAATGGACCGTGTTTCGGCTTTGTTCGTCTGTAAATACTCGTCGTCCATACTGATTCTAATGGGAACTTTTTCCCCGTCTCTAATTGGCTTTTTGCTAAATTAGTTGCCGAAACGGGAACTGTTTTTGCATAAAGCGTGAATATCGCGTCCTCAGAGTTCTTTCAAATTAGATTTTTTCGCAATCTCTTTATCAATTAAATTAAAATTTTAACGCCGACACGATAAAAATTAAATTTTGGATTTTTCATAGTGAATAAGAAATAAAAACGGGTTTTTACAGGGTAACCGAAACCCCGTTATCTTAATGACTCATCTCAGTTCTCGCATGCAATTCTGATTACAAAATATTTTTCGCTTCACACAAAAAAAACACAAGAACGGAGTAATTGTCTCACTATCGAAAAGCTTTTTCAAGAAGCAACTTTCGTATCTTTGAACGACCTATTTATCCTCCATGAAATGGAAGATTTTAGATAATGTTAGAAGGGTGGCTTTAAATCGAAAATGTAAATTGGTTCCGTATAATGTGCCATACAAACTACCCTCTTACACTGTTATTCAGACAAAAATCCAGTTCTCCCAGTAACCTTAAAATTTGCTCAGTTGCACGAAAAATAACTCGAAATGTAAAATTCAAATGCGACTTCTCAAAAGTCCATCAATTGTGACCCTTAGCAGCACGTGCATCCAAATTGCGTACTTAACCCTTCTCTAACACGTATTCAAAGAATTTCAAATTTATTTAAGAGGGCGGCCCCATTATTTCGATCAAAATAAATCATATTTGGAGGCCAAATACTTATATTTAAAAGGAAAAATAAGTGAGACATTCAAACCCCCCGACAAACACATTTTCCAACTCAATTACTGATTGACTGACTTCCTTTTCAATTGGATCGATTTGGGGGCGGAAAAAAGGTTCAAGAAGACGTTTGCTGACTTAGCAAATGTTATTATTGCTATAGTTTTTCCAAATAGCGGACAGTCCGAAATGCGGGGAGCAACCATAATTAAGCATTGATTGGGGGTTGTGTGAAAATTGCCATCTTAAATTGGTCGTTGGCTTTCAACTCTTGTCAGCATTCAGTATTTGTCCTCAGGACAACCCCTGACCGTTATTAAGGAAACTTGGAACACTACACTGTGTTGAGGGTAGTATTATTAAGTTCTTGTCCGATTTCTTTTGTGTAACCTTCTTGGTGGAGACAATATTTTAACCCAACAAAAAAGATTACATCAGCGGCGATTCGGATGATTGGTAATTATGAAGAGTCTCACATTTCGCATTCAGATTTTTCCAATTAGGGAGATATTGGAATTTATTTTATATAGAGAATTGAGGATGATATTTTTTATTGTATAACATATTTGTAATTTAGGGAAATACTGGGAAAATAAGAAATACAAGTATGAATACTGGTAACGGAACTCCGACTATTAACCCTCACAGATTTAAGCATCAGATACCTCTGGTACGAAACTAAGGGTTTTACCCTTAATGCGGTGAAACTATGGCGATTTTAATTTGAAGGTACAATCCTCAAACTATACAACTTATTAAGTTGTGGAGAGAATAGATGAAGTAGATGAACGCATATAAATATTTGGGTGAAGTTAGATCCCAAATTTAATTAGAACATCCATCCAGAAAATCTCACAAAAAGTTTATGTAGATGTAACTCTATGTAGAACTGCAGATGGGCAATAGACGGGACCTAAGGATTACTACTGTTAAAACTACTGTACGTTATGTTTATGTGAGGATTAAAGATGAGGATTAGAAATCCGCTGAATATCAAAAAATTGTAACGAGAAGTATAGGGACCACATCAAACGATGCGCAGAAATTAGCACTCTCGAATACCACTTCTGGACAAGTGAGGGCAGAAACTACATTGGATGCCACTATTCAAAACTTCTACCTCAGAAAATTACCATTTAGAGTAAAGAAGCTTAACTCCCGAAATTCAAGTGAAAATAAATTTGGGATAACTTTTGAAAGTGATTAGAAATTCCAATCTACAAAATTCCAATCAACTTTTCAAATTGACCATCTATGTAATTCTCAATTTACACGGGTTAAGCCGGTGAAAAATCACCAAAGTAATTTTCTGGGAACAAGAAAAAGGCATTCAAATTAAAAATAATATGTTGTTCATTTGCCTTCCCACATTTTCCACCTGAGGGTCGTAATTTTTGTCTAGCTATGATTTGCCGTTCCACTCTCATTTCGAGTAACATAACAGAAAGAGCGAGAAAACCAGAATATCTCGTAGGAAAAATAAGTTTGCCTTTAGCCCGTCAAGCGGGTAAACACTATCATAAAAATGCCTCCGGCGACCTTATAAATCGTCCGCGCTTGGCAAAAGTTTTAAAGTGACACCGAATTTCTGGCATAGAAAATACAATTTTGTGGCTCACGTATGCCATTTTATCCAGATTAGTATTTTACGTATCTTATGCTAATAAATTTCTTCTTGCTTTAACCAAATATGTTTTATATGAATAAAGATAAAGTCATCAGAACGAGCGATAATAATGAAGATAACTTGCCACGTTTTCCAGATTAATGTTCAAGTTAGCCTTTCGTTGGTTGGGGAAGTGATAAATTAAGACCCCCTGGTTACTATGTCTGTACGTAATTTTAGAAAAAGCAAAATATTCATTTCGCTAAGTGAATTCTTATGCTCGGTTTGTGATTTTTCGTTTTGGGACGATTTCATGTTATTCCATGCAGAATGGTTTGAAAATTACAACTTGGGTCTGAACAAACAATATTTTGTTTTGTTTCATTATTTCTTTTTCCAATTCAATCAAAAAAATTAGATTTTATCGCATTGCGGAGTTCTTTGCCCACAAAAAAACATTCAATGGAATTTTTTAAATTCGATAAAAAAAATATCTTAAAAAAAACGAAGCTTCATCCAATAGAAAAAGAAAACGAATAAAAATTCTACCAAGGTCGGAAGTCGTTTATAATCAGATTCACATGAATCGATCTTTTCCAAACTAATTTATTATTTCGGCTCAATTGTGCATTTTCGTTTTAAGTGGCATCTGTGCCAGTTTATCTAAAAGGAAATTTCTCTAATTTGGATATGACATGAGTGCTGAAATTGAATTTTAAAAAATCAATATTTTTTTGTAAATAATAAAACGATTTTCATTATAATGAATGGAAGGAACCGCTATGCTGGAAAAATTTTGCATAGAAAAAAGACCGACACAGTTGCAAAGCTGGAATAAAGAGAGAATCTTGTCCCAAAGAGGCTCTTTACGGGAAACACTTGACGCGTTATTTACATTTACTTTATTTTCCTACCACGATGGATTTGCACCTGTGCTACATGGAAAAATTAACCTTATCCTACCTGAAAGTCCTTTCAACTGAATAGAATATGTTTTCCGATAATAAAAACATCCAATGTCCAAAATTTATCCATTAGTTTAAATATAAAATTTGTTTCACGGATAAATTTATTCAAAAACATTAGATAACAGAGAAAAGTTTGCAACTTTATCACATACATATGAGTTTTGTACTAGAAATTAATTGGATTGTTCCAGAATATAATTTTCCAGGCGGAATATTTTCAACTTGTTATTTAAATTTTATTCGCAAACTGGTATAATTAGGTTTGTCATGAAATATTTCAAATAAAATATCACATTTGTACATTAGCCTATGGTAATGATCATACGATTATTTAACAACATACATATTCCTAATCCAATAAAATGGTGTTGGAATGAGGTATTGATCCACAGAAAGCAGACAATATGGAAATCTTATACTAATCAAACTGTTCACGAAAGGGTGCGGTAGTAATTTGATATGCTGAGACGAAGTTTGAACACGTTTAACAAACTTAGTTGGAGTAGTTGAGACCTATTGGCGAATTGAAAATATGTGTATGTATTTTCAATCAATGTGCATTCAGTTTAATAAACGAATTATATTAATATCATCGAACCTGGATAAGAGAGACTTCATAGGGTCCTCTTAGAACTTTCACTAATACAAGTTTCCTAGTAAGCAAACTTTCAAAGCAAAGGAAATTTTAAAAAAGTAATTACCTACGTATATGTATAATAAAAATTAAATTACATTTATTTTTCTGCCAAGAACATACATATAAAAATAATTTATTTTAAACGTATACATACAAATGAGAAGTACAACATGTAAAAAAAATTAATTTACGGTAACTAAATAGGTACTTGATTTTTCTCATTGAAATGTTTAAACAATATTGTATAGAGAGTGATTAAGTCGTTAGTGCACATATTGAAATCTCAAAACCTAGAGATGACTTAAAGGAACCTTTATTGTATTGGACTATTTTCGAGTTTATTTTTAGTTTATTGTTGAGAAATGAAAGAAGATTTTTCAGCACTTTTTTTTATTCAACCATCTTTATATTTTAGATTAATAATTTTTCTAAAAATTTTTGTTGATATCCATGATCAGCACATTACTTTGATCCGTGTCAACAGTTCATGATCAAACAGTACTAGCGATTTAGAATTCCTAAATATTTGAAACAAAATGATGCAAATTTTTCTCAATTGTTGTAACGCTGGCTATGGGTCGACCGTTCGGTTTTTCAAAATTGTGTGTTGTTTCATGTTTATTGCACACAAACACAAAAAAATATAAAAAAAGCGTTTTCTTGGAAAAGCGGACGCCATTTTGAAATTAAAATTTTCGAAAACCGAACGATTGAAGGTTTATTTTAAAATACAAATTAAATGCTTGGTATTATATGGTATTGTGTTCAGTAAAAAATACTTAATGCTCAGTAAAAATACTTAAATCTTCGGTAAAACGGATCTTTCTATGTTTAATAGTGCGCATTCAGCACTTTTACTGAGCAGTTAGTATTTTTTACTGAGCAAAATGTCACATAATACCGAGCAGTTTATTACTATCCTTTATTTTATGGCCAATACATTAGTACATAATTACGTGTAAAAAAGTTGGTTGACGCTGTCAATTTTGCAAAAAATAGTGAGAAAGTTAAAATTTGAAAACGAAAATTAAAAATCTCAAGTTTCAAGGCTTGTAACTCTTAAATTAGATCAGCAAGCCGCAATTTTTTTTCTTGTTATGTTGAAATATGGAGTTTTTAGAAACAAATGGTACTTAATTTATTTAACTGTCTTTTGTACTTACTATAAAAAATGATGATTCTTCGTAGCATGATACAAACTTTTAATTAAGTATGCACACTACATTGTGGAAATAAATTTAAAAAAAAATCATTAATTATTAAAGTCTTTTTTTGCTAACAAATGGATCATTTTGTTTACTATTGATCTAACCAATAATTTTTTTAATTTATTTCCAAAATGTAGTGTGTATACTTTATTAAAAGTTTCTATTATGTTACGAAGAATCATCAAATTTAAAGTAAGTACAAAAGACAGTTGAACAAATTTAGTACCATTTACTTTTAAAAACTCCATATTTCAACATAACAAGAAAAAAATTACGAGTTGTCGGTCTAATTTAAGAGTTACAAGCTTTGAAACTTGAAATTTTTAATTTTGTTTTTTGAAATATTAATTGTCTAGTGTTTTTTTGCAAAATTGACTACGCCTACCAACTTTTTTAGATGTCACTATTAATTACTAATGGATTGGTTTTAAAATAAACATTATTGCAAATTTTTGGCTGCTTCCTGTTAGAAGTTATATCATAAATCAGGAAGAACTGTAAATTCATTCTACAAAAACTTTAAAATGGTCTAACTAGTTGCAGGGTGTTTTATCAAATAAAAAATATCTACTTTTTGATATTTCAGCATGTGCAGTAACGAATCAAACACCCTGTATAAACATTATAATACAAAAAATCAGTTACTTTTAATTACTTAAGGTTACTTTTTTTCACATTTTCTTCTAATTGATTGATTTTTTCGAAAGGAGAATCAACACCAAAACAAATATTAAAAACCTTACAGTGCAAAAACCAAACGGTTTTGTTTTCATTTTAAGGTTACATTCAATGGTAAACCCCAACGAAAAAGTCAAAATAATAGAAGTAGATAGGAAAAAGCAGAGAACATCAGATAAATATAAGATATAATTTCATTAAAAAAGTAAAACGGCTAAATTTTCCCATTTATAGAGATAGAAACGAGACAAATTGTACTACTTATAGAGGTGGGAAAAGCCTCTGTTACAGAGATTTTTTAACGAAAAGCGTTGGGACTAAGCTTTGTATTCCAGGTATAGAGTTTTTTTTACTCAAGACCTACTAATCCAAATCCCACTGTAATAGAGTATATCTATTTAGGTACAGACACGATATATTATTTATTATTATTAATAATTAGTATCTAGATAGAAGGAAAGGTAAAATAAGGTTCACTTTCATTTAAAATGGATACTTAAGGCCTTAGGTATCTTGATCCAAAGGATTTTGTACCTAACATTTCGTTTACAATTGAGTAGTAGACATCTTTAGACAACAAATAGATGCTTTACGATAGATGTACAGTCATGTGCAAATAAAAAGCGTACACCACTAGAGAGAGAAGTTTGACAACCACATCTAATTTAAATGTGATTGTCAAACTTCTCTCTGAGAGAGAAGTGGTGTATGCTTTTTATTTGCACATGACTGTACATATACAGTACATATAGTATAGTACTGAACGGATGTTGCAATAGAAAGTGATTGCTTGTTGACTTATTTGGACTGCATATTTCAAATTTTGCTTTACATTAAAGAATTAAGTGAAATAAAAAAATACTTGTGTGTGTATTTAATCTTTGTTTCTCTCATTTTTAAAAAAGCATAAAGATGTAACTTGTAAAACACACAACGCTCATAATTTTAAAGGAGTTGTTTTCTCAATACAAACATAACCCAGTTTCGAACTAAACCTTACCAAAGACATAGGGCAAACCAAAATTATTATTTATCTATTCCCAAATATTCCCGGCTTATTCCCGAGGGAACCCAATTACTGGAGTGGAGTTTACCGCCCCCCTACCCTTTAACAAGAGGATATACATATATATTAAACCTTATGCCACGCATATGCAATTGAGCGAACTTCCTGTAATTAAGCTTTACGATAATAATTATGCTGTTTTACGTACACCCTGGTGATAACAGAAATGTCACCCTGGGGCAATTACTGTGTTGTATGGATCTCTGCAGTCATTTTCTTCTTGGGACGAATAAACATGTACTATAAGCTGTAAGTTTTCCTGTACCTACTACATAAAAGAGATTGGAAATAGCAATGACATTGTCACAAACTCCAACATATCTATTATAAAAGAAAGTAAAGTTTTCATATATGTGACAGTCACAATTTCAAATAGATTTATCCAGAAGTTATTTTTAGCTGTGTAGTTTTAGCAGACAGCCAATTGACAAGTTTATGATAAAATAATCAGAACACTGGATTTCACCTGGATAACCTTCTCCTAGGGGAATAAATCTAAAATCGACAGAAAAGACTATTACTTAATACACTTATTTTCTTTTCATTGCGATTTGTCAAAGCAGTCCATGTTAAATTGAAGAACCAATGGCTTTTAATCATCACGACATTCGAACATGTTTTCTTACTTATCTTACAACCCTATTTCAAAAATCTGGAACACTACTTTATTTCTGAAACTGTCAAAACGTATTCAATATTATTAAAGAGAAGATTCCTGCTTAGTTTTGAACTGTTTTGCAAAAATTCAATAAGACTTTATTGTTAATTAGTTCAATATCTGTTAATCATTTAACAAACGTGACGTTTTAATTGAAATTTCTTAATTGTTCTGTTAAAATCCAATATTTTCTAGAAACTATGAAATAGATTAATTGGTAATGTCCTTAGAGGAGGAGAAACAGATATATTTCAGAAATGATCTAGATTCCAAGATTTGTTATATAAGCTGGGCTGTTAGCCAGTTTAGTGGAGTTTAGTCAGTTTGACGGTTTTCAGTTGAAGTTATTTGATGTAGAAATTAGTGTCCAAATCACCTGTGAGAATTTAAAAATAAAGTGTTTGATTTTCTAATTCCCAGTTTAGTTTACTATTTGGTAAAAATTTTATTGTTATTTCATACAAATGAAAATTCTATCTATTATCATTTTTAATGTATGACTGGTAGAAAAAGAAAATCCATAGTTCCCTGCCCCATTACGTTACGTTTGCCCTCATTCCTTACACATCCCGGTCACGTTTCCGTTGAATTCATCTCGAATTCAAATGTACAAACGTGTTTTCTGTTTTCCTGCGTTCTATATCCTTAAATCGTTCACCATCACTTCCGTTCAAGATATTACCGGGATGTCATATTATTACCCAAAAGCAGATGAAAATAAAGTGCTTTTAATTCGGAAATAACCGTGATACAAAGATTATTTTAATGCCAAGATGGAATGGAACAGACGGAATGTTTAACTTCGTCATTTAGAATGTTTGCCTTGGAGTTGAAATCTCTAGAATATTTCGGATGAAGCTCAGATGTTGTTAATTATGAAACGATTATAATTTATGAGAGGGAGTTTTGTCGATGTCTAAGTGGAGGGTTAATTATTCTAAGCCTGTTCAAGGAATAATTGTTAATCTTTACTTTTCTTGTGTGTAATATATTTGAAAGAATATATTTCCCTGTATAGTGCGAAACAAAATTATTTTTTGACGATAAATTGAATTATGACTATGGAATATGTAGCAACGGCGGAGGCTAGCGATCCCAAAACCGAGAGATCCATTGCGAAAAAGCTGCCAGCGTGCACAACCACTTTTCGCATTTCGCTTTGTTTCAATAAGAAACTCACTTGTTTTTCAAGTGGCTCTAAAAGATTTCTGGGTAAATCTTCTGGTAAATTTCCCAACAATCGATAACAAATGCGCGTTGTATTGTTGCCTTCTTCAACTAATTGCTCGCCCATCCAGGCTGCCAAAGTTACGTGACCCTAAAACGTTATTAGATATGCCGTATAAAACTGAAAACTTTACATTAACACATTTACTTACAATTAAAGTAATCCAAATTAAAGATAAAGACATTACTAAAAATATCCGTCGACTGTCTTCATTTGGATTTATAATTTCATATTTCAAATATATAATTAAACTATACAAAAATGTCAAAATCGTAGAAAAGAACATCAAACTTAATGATACCTTAAATTTATTATTGTACTCGTCAAGTAAATCGCATAATTCGCCATATGTCTTTACGACAAATTTTAATTTAATCAAATAAATAAAATATAGTTGCTCATAATTAGATTTATGAACATTTGTTATTAAATCTGTTTCTTTCTTCTTAAATATCGCCAGTATATCAGTTTTTAAGACGCCATTCAATTGACCATACAATCCTTTTAAAATATCAGTAGTTGCCAGAAAAAACCAAAGCCAAAATTGAAAGAAACATATTCAAAACTTTTAAAGAACATGTATTGGGTTTTGCCGTACTCGAACACTTGTGAGAGTACAGTCATATTAATAATCATTGTTGATATGGATAAAATATGTAAAAGAAAGGTCACTATTTTAGAGGATATGCTCTGAGGACCAATTCCTAAGTTGTCTGTCATATCTACGAGTTTTTCAAAAAGGTGAATATTCTTTAAATAAACAGTTTGCATTAAAAGATTTGATGCTGCCAAGATCAATTCAGTGAACGCATCCATAAATTTGGCGAGATTTTCAGATGATAATATCGTACCATAAAAATAATAAAACTTTCCGTACATTGAGATTGTAGTTGTAACAATATGCACTAAAAATGTAATTGCATAAATTAACCATCGAACTTTAGGAGTTACTTGCAAAGAGTATATTATCAAGCGCAAATGGACCGCTTTATATATTCTCAATTCATTTAAGTTGACTTTTATAGATTTTTTCTCAAAAAACATTTTCACTTTTAACTGTTGTGTTGTCTGAATGTGCACTTATTATAAAGAGTGTTAGTTTAGTCGTTTGGATTACTACTGATAATCTATAGTAGCTGGAAATTACATAATTAACTGATTACTCAGATTAAATAATACAAACCAAAAATGCCTTTCCAATGGTAAATAAAGTAATAGAGTTATCGGTTTTTAATCAAAAAATACAAAGATATATGTATTCTTTTGGGAATACCTGTTCTCGTTGCTATAATAGGTATACGTATTCTAATATTTCATAATGTATGTGTCAGCTCTGCAGACTTTTCTCTCACCATTGTTCCTTGTCATTTTTAAGATTTCTATTACTGTCCTATTTTTTTTCTTTACTTATTCTACTTATTTAATTCCCATACTAGTTTCTTTAAAATCATTTGTTAATGTTTTCTTATTCCATACTCCTAAAGATTATAAGTATTTTCATTCCATTCGCATCAAGATTTACCTGTATTACCCATTTTTCCATATCTAATATTACAGTTTTACACAAAAAAATAGCATATTTTAACATAACTTGGAAAGTACTATTTTGTAGTCCGAACAGAAGTTCTGTACTGTATGCGATCTATAAAAATAAGAGGTGTTCAAAAAAGAATGTGTTTGGAGTTGGCTATGATATCGAAAACGTATGGCGTAGATTAATTCGATATACAGCAAGGCTCTCTGTTTTACATTTTCCGTTATTTTATAATTAATAATAATTTATTAATATTGGAGGATGATTACTTCGTCCGGATATTTTCCGTAAACTCCTCAAGACAGTACTCCAAAGAATAAATCCACACATCATCAACCTTTTGATCGTTGCGAAAATAACTTTTGCAGATAAACGTCTTCTGTTGTAAAGTGAATTCTATGGTAAAAAGCAATGAAAATTGCTATAAAAATTAGCATTATATAAAATTGCCGAAAAACTCGAATAACAAGAACCGTTAACATTTAAATCCAAAATATAACCCTTAAAAATGGACTTGTCATCTGTGCCGCGTTTGTCTGAATTCAAATACGACATACGTTTGGACAGTCATAGCCAACTCCAAACACGTTCCTTTTTGAACACCCTTACTTTTCTGCCAAAGTGAGAATACGATTTGTTTCCCACGTATTCCAATATATTTTGCACAATATATTATTTTATTGAATCTAATTTAATATCAAAATGTCATATTTGTCACTCCGATAACTCAACAAGTAGTCATCATAAATAGAATAGAGGTTTAGAAAATATGTATAAATACTTACTATATCTCATGAATTTTCCAAATGCAAAGTTTTCAATTTCTCAGATTTAAATGTGAAATTTTAAATAAATATTTAATCCGGTTAATTAATCTGTAAAAATGGCATGTAATAAGCTTAAAAATGCTAACAAATTCTCTAATACATATTTTAACGAAAATATGCATTTCTATCACATTCTTAAGGCTATTGTATTGTACAATTGATCAATAACAGGAACAGTATCAATAACATCAACGTCAATGTGTCACGATAACACAATTAATTCATCGACGAAAACTAAAACTAAACTAAAAAATATTTGGTTTTTAACAATTTCCAACTTTATATCTAATATATATTACTAAAATTCACTGAATTTGGCAGGGATTCTTCTTGCTGTGTGACCGTAGACGGTAGAATATGTCGCGGTAGCACAATTAATTCAGTAATAATTTGGCACATTGACATTGTTATTAGTACTGCTACCGTTCCTCTTACTGATCAACTATGTAGCAGCTTTCAGAGTTGTTTTGTGATTTCCATGTTATTATCTTTCATCGAATTTGATGATGCAGTTATTATCATGGAAATAGGTTATTTACGTTTCTTCTTTTTAGGTAAAAAAACTGCATTTTCTCATCTCAAAAGAAGGGGACAATATTAACAATTTTAACCAGCTGAGAGAAAAAAATTCGTTCTGACTTATACAAAAACAATGCAAAAAATTAGAAGAATTCAAAAGTCAAAAAAGAAGCCTCATCCCCCTTTTAATTTTTGAATCGCCGAGTATATTTTGATCAAATTTAGTCAATGGTACTGTAGATATTATTTCTTGATATTTGCAAATTTCATAGATTATTCAATGTGGCGACGAAGCGTCATGTTGGAATATTTTTGAAATAGGAAATAGGATGTGCCATAGGCTATTTTAAGGGTCTTCACGGTCTCTATTCAACGCACTATTGGTTTTAATGTTTTATTGGAATGTAAGAGAAAAAATACAAAGTTTAGTTTATGCACCAACTTTCAAATGACCATCCTAACAAGCCGTTTGAGTTCTACGAAATTATGGAATGGAAATTTCAAAGTACGAAAATTTTTCTAGTGAATGATTACTTCAATGAAGAAAGTACATTTTTCCTTAATGGATCAGTCCACAAACACAATATAAGATCTGTGTGATTAATCTATGTCTAAAAAATCCATATGAATTTCGTGAAACACCAAGGTACATAATTTTCTCAAAAACTGAATATCTGGACTGGAAAATGTAATAATTGAACCAATATTTTTGAAGAACAATCTAACTGGTTAGCGTTATCAACTGCTGCAACGAGACGTAATACTGAAAATACGAAAAGTTAGTGGAGCAAATTTTCATAACATTGTTTTCCAACAAGATGGTTCGCCACCGCATTTCTTTACGGATATTAGGCAATACTTAGATCAAGAATTCCTTTAACGGTAAATTGGTCGAAGAAATCCAGTCGAGTAGCCCGTCAATGTTGCCTGAATTAACTCCATTAGTTTTTCCTCGTCAGGTTACTTAAATGCAAACATTTTTCGAACTCTACGTTGGTATGTTCGAAACAAGGATACGAGACAAATGCCACAGAATTTCAGCAGACGCTTTTGAAAAAGTGCGTCAGAAATTAGAAAATTGTATTTATGATATTTGCGCCGGGGGGTGAAAGGAGGTCATTTCAAACAATTGTAAATTATTTTTTTCCATTTCAATGACACATAAAAACCGATAGTTCATTGGGTAGGTAATATCTTTCAAAAAAATTATGTCTCACACAAACTTCCTTTTTCCTAAAATATATATTTCAAAATGGCGCTACGCCGCTGTACTGAATAATCTGTCAAATTAGCACATGTCAAAAAGTGATATTTACTGTCCTGTTGATTTCGACCAAATTTGAACGTAACATATCCGGCTCTTCAAAAATTAAGAGTGAAAAATGACTTTTCAATCAGATTTTAGTAATGAAAGTGTTAAAAATTTTTGCATTGTTTGACAATATTTTAAAGAAGAGATATTTTGTGAAAACCAAAGCTGATTGCCCGTACTAGACCCCTACATGGAGTCAACCATTAATATGCAATCTATTCTTGATGCCGATTCGTAAGGGTTAACATGTCATAGATACCACTCAAGGTTGACGTTAATGGCGAGCTTTTTGTAAAAAGTAATGTAATTTCCTGATAATTAAAAAATACGCCTATTTACTGTATTGCTCTTCCTGTAGGTAATTTTTCTATGTGTTTTCTATCAAATATACCATTTTTCAAGCTTTCTACAACGCTTACATATGTCGGCGATGTACAGTGTTAACTACGAATGTAGATAGAAAGAAATACAAATACAATGTACTGAGTACACTGTACTCTCTCTTAAGCGGACACTGTCGGTCGCCGAAAATATGTCCGCTCAATAGAGACGTCCGCTTAAGAGAAAAATTTTTACATTGAAATCATATTTGCCCGTTCCCAAAAAAGTGTCCGTTTAATAGGGGTGTCTGCTTAGAGAGAGTTCACTGAATATCTATAGACCTATGTATACAGGGTGTTATCGAAATATCTGCGAATAACTGGTGAAAATTAATCATAATAATATTATGATTATGAGGATGCGGTTGTCAAGTTTTCAAAAAAAAAACTTATTAATACCCGTTTGCTCCGATATTGGTTAAAATTTAACCGGTACTTAACTGACAAATTTATAGCGTTTTCCTTTGATTGTACTTTTTGGCACTCAGTGTATTTCTATCCTTTATTACTGAAGGTATTAAAAAAGGATGGAAATACACTGAATGCCGAAAAGTGCAACCAAAGGAAAACGCTATTATACATTCAATCTGTCAGTTAAGTACCGGTTAAATTTTAACCAATATCGGTGCAAGCGGGCATAAAAAATGTTTTTTTTTGCCCTTGTTTCGACGTTCATGAACCAGTTGGCATTATCATGTAGTTGGAGAACATCACATATTTGTGCAACATTGCCGCGTTGACAAAAAGTTTAAAAATATTTACTACATTTGAATGCAAACTTCAAGTCGATTTACAAATTAAAAGCACAGAAACAGGTATTTTGGGAAATCGATTTCGATATTCGATCAGCTATATTATTTTTTAAACTGAATTTTAAATTTAAATTCACAAAATCATTTGGTCACACAACAGAAACGATATTTGTCACAAGAAGTGTTCAAAATGCCTACCTTTATTTCCAAAACAAATATGAACTCTTCTCAACAATCGATCAGTTCGGTGTCGGTCATAAGTTTGCTATGAAAAACTACCGGTGTCTCTTAAATGTTCCACAGCAGATAGAGACGTATGTGTGTTTGTTACACGCCGATTTTGAAAACGTTCTTCATAAAGGATGCGATCTTTGTGCGGATTTTCACGAAACGAACATAAAACAACATAACATCGGACAACTCTTCGTTTGAAAAGACTGCCATTTTAATTATTTTCATCGCAAAACAACGAATAACGCCGAATGTCAACCTTCGGGAATGATTTCGTACCAACCAGAATCCTTCAGGAATAATGGCGTATTGACAAGTGACATAAGCCTACAATTAAATATAAATAAACAATAATTTCTCAACAAATAAGGTAAATAATAATAAATAATCAATTCGTAACAATACTAACTAATCAGTCCGGCCATTGTTATGCTATGGATTTGGATTGGAACTTTTTGCATCTAATGATATGGTAACAACACGAAATTAGTGGTTTTCAGGTGAGTGATGTAAACACAATTTTACAGACAATTTTCAAAAGGTTGCTACGACTATATTAAAGCAATCTTTGTGAATTAAAAATTTTCGTATTCCCAGGAAATTCTGGAAATTTACTGATTCAAATATTCACAGACATTTCAATAACATCCTGTATAATAGTTATCTTAGAACTTACTAACAATAAATTGTTGAGGATTAACAAATCATTTAATAATTTCGTATTAATGAATGTTGAGTAAAGCGAGCAAAAAAAAATTGCTAAACGGATGCAAAACAATCAAACTAATTGCAATTAATTGCGGCCAATTAGTCTACATACTCAATGTAAATATTTATTTTGAACCTTAAACTGAAATTGTCTGACCATTCTAAAATTCAAATGCGGTAGGTAGATAAGATCGATACGAAAAGGGAATTTACAACCGTAGGCCGAATATGTGACAACACAAGGCATTAATTACATACAAAGAGGACAACTCTAACCCAAATCGCATTAAAGCTGTTCGTTTCAAACTCGTGGTAATGTTATTTTGGGCATTGATAAAGACTCGATAATAAGTCCATAGATATTTCTAGAAATATTGTTTATTACGGGCAAAATGTTTATGTTAATTTTATATACGGACATACATATGTACATACATACATAAATTGTTATTGTCTCGTCGCAATATTTCAATCATACAGGTTGGCCGGACCGTGAATTTGAACGAGAAAACAAAAGAACTGGGACAACAATAAATTTAACGGTAACACGAAAAAGAGAGAAAAAAAGAACAACAAAAATACCGAATGTTTTTGCGCGATCCGAAACAGGGCGCTCGACTTACTTTATATACAGGTTTTCAAGTGGAAAATAATATCAGAGAATGGTAATTTTGTCAAAAGTTTGGCCCATTAATACTCAACCATTTAATTGCTGTTAGATTTAACGATGCTGAGATAATTCAACTAATTGTTATTTAAATACAAAGTTGCTCAAAAGTCAAGAATATTATAACCAATGAATTTTAAATAGAATGCTGAAACACGTAAATTTCTTTTGGAATTGTACTGATTTCTTGTTAATAAATTATACATATATATATATATATATATATATATATATATACAGGGTGATTCAGTTTATAGTAGCAGGACTTTAACACTCGATAGAAGACCTTATTTTAAGAGAAAAATGTCATATAAACATTAGTCGTAAAAAGCTTCGTTTAACAGATACAGGGTGTCAAAATTGAAGAAAAAAATCACATTTTCTTTAATATATTTCGACTGCTTCCAAATAATTTAATGAAATTTCGTGTATGGGGGTTTTTTGGGATGAGGAAATCAAATTTATCGACGATTTGGGCGCCACTTCTAGAGGGCGCTACCGGTGATAATTTTGAACTATTTACACCGTTACAACTTTTTTGTTTAACCCCGTATGTTATTTTAGACTAGAAAAATCTCTTCTCCCACCTTTTCTGCATAAAAAACGTATACCTTAGTGAAGTCGCTAGGAGCAACCCTTTCCGAGAAAAACGCTTCTAAAATTCATGATTCATGTAAATTATCATAGGGCCAAAATAGCTTTTTTGACTTATCTTACTTTTTATTTGCAAAAACAAGGAAATAAGACTTCAGACATTAGAAACTATTAGTTTTTAGTTCAAATATTCTGCAATTTTTTGCAAAAATAAAAAAAAGAAATTTCAAGCTATACTGACCATCTAAAAATGTGCATGCACATCATCTTTAGATGCGTTTTTTTCCGGAAAGGGTTGCTCCTAGCGACTTCACTAAGGTATACCTTTTTTATGCAGAAAAGATGGGAGAAGAGATTTTTCTAGTCTAAAATAACATACGGGGTTGAATAAAAAAGTTGTAACGGTGTAAATAGTTCAAAATTATCACCGGTAGCGCCCTCTAGAAGTGGCGCCCAAATCGTCGATAAATTTGATTTCCTCATCCCAAAAAACCCCCATACACGAAATTTCATTAAATTATTTGGAAGCAGTCGAAATATATTAAAGAAAATGTGATTTTTTTCTTCAATTTTGACACCCTGTATCTGTTAAACGAAGCTTTTTACGACTAATGTTTATATGACATTTTTCTCTTAAAATAAGGTCTTCTATCGAGTGTTAAAGTCCTGCTACTATAAACTGAATCACCCTGTATATATATACAGGGTGAGTCATAACGGGTGACCGATATTCTACCAGTGAATAGAGGGAGTTAATTTGAGTCGAAAAGTACGTATGAAGAAATGTCCTCACTGTTACCATTGAGGAACTACAAGAGGTTGAAATTTACCCATTTTTTTTCCCTGCAGTGTACTGCATTAGAATTCGAAGTAGTGGGTGATGATTGTTGTTGAGAAAATAAATTGGTGGCATTTCATGACATTTGTCACTTTTGTAGTTTTTTAATTGTCAACTGTGATTTTTATTATCAAATAATTTTAACTTTTTTAGTAAAAATAAACGAGATTTCCAAACGTGGCTCAGTTTACTCCACTGGAATATGGGCGAATAGTATTTATTTTTGGCTTCTGTAATGGCAATGGTGAAGAGGCAGCTCGTGAATATCATCTTAGATTTAAAAAATAAATACTATACGCCCATATTCCAGTGGAGTAAACTGAGCCACGTTTGGAAATCTCGTTTATTTTTACTAAAAAAGTTAAAATTATTTGATAATAAAAATCACAGTTGACAATTAAAAAACTACAAAAGTGACAAATGTCATGAAATGCCACCAATTTATTTTCTCAACAACAATCATCACCCACTACTTCGAATTCTAATGCAGTACACTGCAGGGAAAAAAAATGGGTAAATTTCAACCTCTTGTAGTTCCTCAATGGTAACAGTGAGGACATTTCTTCATACGTACTTTTCGACTCAAATTAACTCCCTCTATTCACTGGTAGAATATCGGTCACCCGTTATGACTCACCCTGTATATATATATATATATATATATATATATATATATATATATATATATATATGTATATTTTTTTCTTAACTCATTTATGTAAAATTACATTCAAATCACTCCTTCAAAACTAAAACATAATGTAGGTACTATTTTTTTAATTTCATACACTTTTTCGTTGAAATATACCAAAAATAATAGCGTTAAGTCTGAGAACCTTGATTGTCATGATGATCTGGAAAAATTTCGTATGGGTATCCTCTGATATTAACACCAGTTATCATCTTGAAACCAAATCCCTTCATTGAGTCGATCTGAATCTACGAATTAGAGAAAATTGATAAAGGGTATTTTTCAAAAAAAAAACCTACATCATAATAGACAATTTTGATAAAAGATTGACCTATTTTCATTATTGGTAAATCATAAAATTTGCTGTGACAATTTTTACTTTATGTCGGTATAAAGGCCATGAAAAATACAATAATAATTTTTCAATGAAATATTTACGTTTCCTCAAAGATACTCATCAAAAAATACGAGCAACGTCTTACAAATTACAATAAAAGGGTAAACACTGGAAATTCAAGCACGGTTTTGAGTGAGACAACACAAGAAACTCGACGAGATTCCTTGTTTTATTTGAAACTACGTAAAATGGAACAGTTATTGTTATTTGCTTAAATGTAATACTAGTATTATAGTATCGGGGAATGGTTAGGGGAAATTGTTTGAAATTCAGGAAATTTTACTCATCAATTACACGGATCTAATTTCTTTACGAATTATGACGTTTTTATGATTTTTTTTAAACATAATTCAGTTACATAATATATAGCTTACAATTATCAAAATTAAGTTTCCACCGTTGGTGTCTTACTTAGTATTGAAGATAGGAATTTGATTAAATTATTGAACTAGTAGTATTTTGTAGGCTGATTAGAATAGTACATTCGATAAACAAATTCAAAGCTACGTCTCCGATTTATTCTACAAAACGTATTTTAATGTATTTTTAACTGAAGCATATTTACACATTATTTCCCACGGATATGACTCGAAAATTATCTTTTCTAATCCAAACACTTCTTATGTACCATTATCCTAAAGTGGAAAATAATAGAGATATGCTATGTTATTTGTACAATTTATTTTATTTATCTGATAATAAAGTTAAGTTTCACTTTCATTTCAAAAAGTGCTCAAAAACACCACTTCGTTCTTCATCACTAATAAATAAAAATCAAATAGAGGTGGTCTTTTTGAACACTTTTTAAAATGAAATTAAAACTTAACTTTATTATCAAATGAATAAAAGAAATTGTACAAATAACATAGCATATCTCTATTATACTCCACTTTCGGATAATGGTACATAAGAAGTGTTTGGATTAAAAAATAATTTTCGAGTGATATCCGCAGGAAATAATGTATAAATATCTGCCAGTTAAAATTAATACATTTTGTAAAATAAATCATGAACGCAGCTTTGATTTTTTTCAAATGTACTATTTTAACTCTTTGAAACACGGAATTTTAGAAAACAAAAAAACCCATGTTCTAGTAGGTATAGAATTTTTTTTTTCAATTGAACAAAATTGTTTTATTTTTAATAGTATGTAAAAATAAAAAAAAAATTCGGGGTTGTACAAAAAATAAT
The DNA here is from genome assembly GCA_013372445.1 of Hypothenemus hampei. Taxonomy (NCBI): domain Eukaryota; kingdom Metazoa; phylum Arthropoda; class Insecta; order Coleoptera; family Curculionidae; genus Hypothenemus; species Hypothenemus hampei. The sequence continues at coordinate 905,743 of JABRWK010000004.1, forward strand.
CCACCATTCATATTTACACAAAGTACTTATGATACAAGAACGACAATATTGAAAAAGGGGTGTCTTTGGTAGTTTAACAAAAAGATCTTGCACAAAAAAACTACTACGAACGAATCCTACTGGATTAGAATACCTAAACTGTTGTCCTGTTCGCCACGTTTTTTATGATTTATTTTTTACCGCCTCTAAAAAACACGCTGAAATTTCCGTCCTCATGTTGTATGTACTTTATCAAAAAGGTGGATCACTTTTTATCCTGCCGTGCCTCAAAGAGTTAAGCAGCGCACAAAATATTAGTAATTCCCCAATTTAACCGAACTTGTATCTTCAATGCTAAACAAGTTACCAATGGTGGACACTTTATTTTGAACAGGCTGTACATTTTGTTGAAGACTAAATCCTATCATGTTACATTTTTCTCGTTAAATTTCTTTTAGTCATTCTTTTTCTAAAAAATTGAATTACAATATAGTGTCTATGAAAATGAATGAATGTATTCCAAATTTCTAGGGAAAATTTTTATTAAAATAAAAGTTAGATAACAATTAAATTTTAAATTTCTCACGATGTACTTTGAGTCATACGGTATCAGATCAAAAAATATTTATAGTAGATAAAAAAAACATTTAATACAAAAAGTTAAAGAGATAATAGACATTGATTGCGTCTGATAAAAGATAGTATCGGCAAATTAACAAGTGTGTTGTATTGTTGCACAATTTTTATTAACAATAAGACTACTATAATTTTTTATATAAATATCTAATAAGTGTTTATTAAATTAATGAAACGCCAAATCATTCTTATTCTTTTGGTATAAGCACACAAATAGTTATGCAAATTATTTAGTAAAAATGAATAATTCGTAGATAAAATAAATTGTTGAGTTGTTGTGCAATCACTTCGTTACAAAAAATAAATAATAACTACACATCACAAAGATACATGGAGTACATAATTGGATTTCGAGTATAATTGAAAAAAAATACAAAATTTTATGGACATAAAGCTGTAATATTGATACTTATCGAAGATGATTTTACATTTTTCAGCAATATTTTTATCTAAATCCACCAATTTATTGGTTTACAATTTATGTAATAATGAGGTAGATACATAGACATGAAAATTGAAAAAATTAAAATAAAACAATGCATTTTTAACACAGAATAAATAAATATATACATTACAAGTGTAAGCGGTGCTTCAAAAATCTGACCACAGTTGAGCTATTTGTTTTGATTTGTTGAAATGAATGCCTCTGCGATGTCAAGGGTTCAAATGGGAGTGAAGTGACAAGTTAGTCAGAATCAGTTTATTGAAATCGGATGTAACTTTGTTCTGAAATAAATTCAATTTTGAGGTTTATTGTAAGTTTTCTATAAATTGAATTTACATTTTTATTGTTTACCCTGCTGTTTACACAAATCAGAAAGAAAAGTACAGTCAAAGCGGTAGATTTCATCTGGCGATGCAACTCTAACAAGATACAAGCGATAAAATTGAACAAATAGGTTTTTTTACTGATCAATGTAAAATTGAACAGTGTCTTCTATTATGTAAATATCAAACCGTCTCCAATTGAAAGATTTGATGTAGAAACCGGTCAATAATCAAAACTCCCAAATTTGAATTTTGGTTTAGAACAAATTCTTACCGTGTTTCTTGCATATAATTCGAGATATTGTCACATAGAATTAGTAAAATTACATTATTTAAACTGGTCAAATGACCAGTTTTTCTCGTTTTTCTCGAAATTGCATAATGTGCACGTGCATGTTTACCGCACCAAGCTCTTCAGTTGCATCACAGAACATTCTGTCAAATTCAATGTTGTTCTGTTAATAATATTTGTATCACACATGGCTTATTCTCCAGATTTAACAATATGCGATTTTTATTTTCTTTCAAATCAATTTGAATTCTAAACAAATTGCTTACGACACGTTAAAAATACACTGCAAAATAAAAATCAAATTGCTGAGTGGAATACAAATAACATTTTTCTTGTCTGGTGCAACAGCGCGTGCCCTTAACACACAATATAAGAACTTATCTTTCAACTCTCGTAGTTTACGTTCTTTTGTTATATCACTGAATTTAGAAGATGATTTTGTAGTAAAAATATACGTTATTAAAAACAAATTAACATCGATACAAAAAAAAAAGCTGACTGTAATTTTATTTCAATCTGCATATGTATTGTTCTAATGACGTATCTGATAAACGAGAGATTATTTAAACATTATAGTCGAACGCAATTATTATCTAACCCACAGAACGTTTTTGTCTCGCAAAATGAATGTACACGATTTTTTTTCACTCGATGATACATTGCGGAGCGAGTTAGCCTTGCCGGCAAATAAGAAACTTGAATATACTTTAAACGATAATAATGTTTTAAATGTGGAAAGTAACGATTTTGTGAAACAGTTCTTGTTAGTGAAAATATCGGGAAATACGAAACATGAAACGTCCAGTGGAAATTCTGCAGTGCTGCAACCGGAACTGATCATCGAAAATAAACAACAAGAAAATTATGGTGCGTTTCCAAATATTTTATCGAAGAATTATGATTTGGCTTCCGAAAATAATATCGATGAAATAAAAGTTATTTTGAGTACATTAGCGGAGATTCAAGCATTCAGTATTAAAAACCAATCCGATGATGAACAGCAACAAAAAGGATTTTCAATTACAGAAATTATTAATGAAGAAAATTTTAAGTCCATTGAAACTTCAATTATTAAAGAGAGAACGAAGAACCTTCAAATTCAGTTCGATAAAATAGTCAAGTCAAGTTTTTTGGTTAAAAATCTCTGGTCAACAAGGAGGAATGTGTATGTAAATAAAGAAAAAACACAAGCAAAAATTCTTGAAATTACACATTATGGAACTTTGATGCCGCCAGCCTTTGATGCTTTGCTTTATATTTTTTCATTGAGCAACGAAAAATTTAGGCAACATCACTTCCAAACATTGATTAAACATTACTTCGATGCCCTAACTGAAAATCTGCATAAAGTCGATGCGGAGAAAGCTAAGAAAATAGATAGAAAGTATATACAAACTCAAATTGTCACCTTACTTCCAGTAACAAAATTCGTTTTGGTTCACAAACTTGACAAAACAGAAGAAATCATATCAAACTTAGAAAAGTATTTCAAATATCCATCTTTCCACAAAGAAGACGTTTACTTAACTGTACACAATAAACTCAAATCTGACGAGTATGAGTTGTTAGATTATTCTCTAACACCAATAGTGGGACGTAATGGACATTTAGGCGAATACTTTAACTTTAATATAATCATTCAGTATGAAAATCAAGTTCAAGATTTTACTTTATTTGGAAAAGTTATTTCAAAAGAATCACAATTTGAGGAAATTATTGAGAAAGGTGTGGGCGTAAAGGAGGATTTTTTTTACAATACATTGTACCCAAAATACAAAGAGTACACTAACTATATTGATGATATTGCACCGAAATGTTATTTTTCCAATGTTTTTTCATTAGTTTTGGATAATCTCGTGGTTTCCGGATATAAATCTTTAACTCCCAATACAACATTAAACCAGAAAGGTATAGAAATTATTTTAAGCAAAATGGCAAAATATCATGCATCGTCAATCATCTCAGAAGAAATCATAACTAAGAACACTGGAAAGGAATTCCGATTTGACGAACATTATTCTGATTTCTTGACAGAAATAGTATTATCAAATGAAACGAAGATGTTTAAAGATTGGATAGATGGTGGACTTCTCTCTATGCAGCACGTTTTTAAAAAAAACTGCCACAGTTAAAGGAAAAACTGAAAGTAACAGAAGATGAGTTTATCAGGAGTCTTAGAAAAATGTGCGATGCCCCTCCCTTAGTAATAAAAAAATCTAACACAATTCGAAATGTTATAAATCATGGAGATGTATATATAGGAAATATGTTGTTTAAATTTGATGAAGACAATAAGATTATAGATGGGAAGCTAATTGACTTTCAAGTTTTACGATATGTTCCTCCAGCTTTCGAAATTCAACTTTTCATAATTCTCCATTCGAATAAACAAATAAGAAAACAACATTTCCGAGAATTTTTAGATTTCTACTACCAAAACCTGTCAGAGTGTTTGCGCTGTTACAAATTGGACCCGGAAAAAATTTATTCTAGAAAAGATTTTGAAAGCGACTTGATTCGCACGAGAGAAGCGTCTATAGGAGCAGCATATCAGTACGCAGCAATGCTATTTCTTTCTTCGGAATTACGAGAAGAGATCATGTTTAATAAAGAAAAATTCGAGTACTACATGTTAAAAAATAGGGATAAATTAACAGATCTAGGTTGGGAACAAGATTTTTATCGCAGTGAAATAACAAATTTATTTGAAGTATTATTCGATTTTATAAATGGTTATTTCTAATTTTTTTTTGTAAAATTTTGATGTAGCTGTAAAAAAATAATTATTCTGTAAATATTATTTGGTTACAAGTTAATAAATAAAATTATATTTCATTAATGTTAATTGTATTCCACTATTTCTCATTATTCATTTTTCGATGAATGGTTTCATTTTTGAATGGAATAATTGAGGCATGTATTCCTATAAATATGTATAGGTACAATACCCCCAGAAAATAAAGTGTGCAATGACTATGAATCGCATATTTATTATTCAATCTTCTTTGATGAATTTCTCTTAGTTCAACAATTCTGCAAATGCTTGCAAACGACCATAATTCTAACTTACTTTATGAAAAAATCTGGTTACGGTAATATGTTGCAATTTTGCATTTTCTACGACTCGTTTTTCGTGAATTGCTATCCTAGGAAGTAGATGCATTTTGTCACGAAGTTAGAGAGTTGACATTCCAAACACAGAATATAATAGCAGATTTTTTCAGCATTGAAAATCCATTAATTTTCGTAAGCAATAAAATGTATGGTACTTTAATTCAAATTTAATGAAATTTTGATGTTAGATATTTAGTTCAATTTTTTCATTAATTAATTGTATTTTGTGACATTTAGTTATCCACAAAATAGAAACAAAACCTTGCATCTACATGATAAAAAAAATATTTCGTAACACGTAGTACATAATTCAAGGTCAAAAATGAATCGCAACTTTTTTAATTTCACAGTAATAAGGCGAACACTACGACTACAGTATGTTCCATGTTAAAATTGTAAAATATAACTTTTATCTATTAAATTTCGTTATCACCATAAACATACATACAATGTATGTATGTATGTTTATAAAGAACAATTTTTCGATACATTTTTAAATTTGAAATTTTTTTCATTGAAATGAAATTCTTTAAATTATATATACTATAGCTTAACAACTCGATTTGGCTGGATCACCATGAACTTTTGACTAGAAAGTTAACATTTGCCTTGCAATTAATTTAAACAGCATGACTAGTCTATTAAGTGGTATTTCAGAGTTTAAAACGATAAATTCATTATTTATCATTTTAAATTCTGAAACTAACAATTAAGAGCTATTGAACCAATGCATATTTGATAAGGGTTTGTTGTCAAACCCAAGTAATACCCCAATTAAAATAGATATAGATACTAGAATTGAAATCGTACAGACCCTTTTAAGAAATTAAGCAAATAATAATATGACCGTTGTTTAATTTAGATAATCCGTTGTTCACAGGGGACTGAGTGTGGTGGCTTCCGAACTCGTAGTTCCTGGGAAAACTACCGCTGTTTTCATAACTTTGAATAATCCATCAGACCCCAAACAACCTCTGAATGTCACCCTTCGTTTGTTCAATAATGGACAGTCCGCTTCCGACAACTACTCCCCAATACTCGCAGAGGTTACTCAGGAAATTGTTGGTAAGCATATCAATTGCACAGACCAAAATAAATTTTAAAAATTTTAAAAATGTAAGTGTTGCTCAACCCAAAATCTTTATCTGGCCATAATAGGTCCTAATTAATGATCAAAAGTTATCAGCACATAAATGTGTAATTAATGGTCCAAAAAAAGGGTTCTCACTACTTCGTCGCCTCCCTTATATTGACATCTCTAAAAGAACATCATTGTTTTGGACACAGAATAACAATTAGGTCGCAAGTTGAACATCACTGGTCTTAAGAAATAATTATATTTGTAATTTATCACAATTATAATTTATGAACCCTTCTAATTTACATGTGCATCTTGTATCCCAATATTCGCGTCTTCGATTGTAAATCTAAATAAACGACCTATTATTCCACTGAATATTCCATGGAAATAATTTTCACGAAGGTCCATTACTTGACTCCCATCTATAAGCGTGCATAAATTTAAATACAATTATTCAGATTAGTTTAAGACCTCTAAACTCAAAGTTTTCAACTCAATTTTGAATATAAGAACAAAAATATTTTACCAAAACTAAGCATACCACACTGAGGATAATTCAGGATAAATGCCTAAAAGAGATTTCAAATACACAAGCCAAATGGATTTCGAAACGAATTGCTACTGATTATTTTGATTGTAGATGATTTAAAGAAAAAGACTCTGTTGTTTAAACTGTCTTTCAATGTTCCTGAACATAAACCCTATTAAGGATGCTTGTAATATACTTTCTAGAAAGGCTCACGCTAATGGAAATCCTCCCCGAACTGTTCTGAAGCTTGTGAAGAATAATAGAGTAATTCTTAAAAAAAGAAGCTTCATCCTTAAGTTTGCACCTATTTATCGAAACCTAAAAATATGTATAATTTCAAAAATATTTTTTAAAGTCTTAAGTATTTTGAATACATAGGTACGGTAGTGATTTAATTATTGTTCCATTTTCTTTTTCCTTTAAATCCACTGCCAGTGTCATATTTTAGCAGTGTTTATTTATTAAACTTGTTATGCTATTATTTAATTCAATGACAACGAAAGGAAATAATAAACTTTTAAATCTTTGTATGTGTATTATAATAATGTATCAGAGACTGCATACAAAAACTTGTGCTAAGCAAGCTTAAAAGTGCTAAACAGGTTTAAAAGTTAGATGTACGATCGTATAGATGTTAGGAACTTTTAATGAAATTCCAGAAAGGTGATACCAAATGTCTGGAATGAAATTATTTGCTCACAGGATACGGATATTTACTTTAATTCCCGTCCTCTTTGGTGCAAATTAACGTCCATTTAACGTCCAGAAAGGTTTTTATTGCGACCACTATCACCTGGAAATATAAAACGTCCTTAAGAAGATTTAATGTGTATCCCTCTTTAACGTTTAGGAGAGTTTTTAAAGAGAATTTAACTTTTAAGAACTTATTAACTTTTAAACTTAAAAATTTTATTATCCCTGTCTGTTGAAGGGTCTGTGTGAAACCTGCATCTCTAACGGTTCCAGACAAATTAATCAAAAATCTCTTTTGGAACGCCATCTTTAAAACCTTTTTAGGAAGCATATCCATCCAAATCTAAGTTTATAAAAAAAATTTTTATTATTTTAAATTAAAGTACTCATCCTTAGAATAGTGCTATGCAATTCTGAAACACTTTATAAATTATATTTACTAAAAGCTGTTTTTAGCTAAAGCATATTAATGTGTTAATTCACAAAACTTCCATTGCAATGAAGTAGGTACATGCATAAAGTTAAAATTCCTTCTTTATATGCAGATCTGAATCCAATCGAATCGGGTCAAATAGGGAAACAGGTTAGAGCTCTGAATCCACAGCTATTAACCAGCAATGATAATTTGCATGCTCTTAATAATATTCAAAGTGAGTGAGCAAGAAGTGCAAATAGACTTGGAACAGGCGATAATAATTATTTTCTTTGCAATGGGGTGGGTAAGAACGACAGAAATTGAAAGTTCAATAAGGGTAGAAAACATTCTTAAGAGCCCATATACCCTTGTATGTCTAGCAAAGAAATTTCTGGAAGAAATGAAAGGGAGAAAATGTTGAGCCACAATGTTTGATATGGACGAGCCCCACTGTTGTGTGTGACAATAAAAACGCTGTCTAGATATATAGTTTATATAGTATATAACGGGTGTCTAATAAAATTCCTGGTCAAGTAGGCTGTGGAAATAATTTCGATCATAGCCGTATGTCTTAGCTCATTTATACACTTTCAAAAATGTAAACAAACAACATAACCTTCAAATTGGGTACCGATATAAAAATTATATTTTATGAGTTTTAATTAACAAAAAAGATGAAATTTGAAAAAATATTTATTATACAAGATGTTGAATTTGCCCACCATTTTCTTGCAAACATGTCCTAATTCTTCTTTTTAAACCACTTATANGGCGGGGGCCGTTTGTTGCAATTTTGACCGTTAATTTCTTATAGAATACTTTATTATCTGAGAGCCGCCACAATTAGAGGCACAGCTTCTCTTTTAAATTAATGGAGCCAGGTTACGGAAAAGAAATACGATGTGAAAACGGATGCGTGTTTGAGCATTGAAAAATGTTTTCTTTCTTATATTTTATACCTAAAATGTAAATGGGTTGAGTGGGAAAATTGAATATGGAATCACTTACCTAAAAATCACAGATCAAGAGAGATGGAATGTTGTGATTTTTATAATTTCAATGGTATGTATATAAGGACTGTTCATTTCAGGGCACTCGAGTTCTCGAGCTCTAACGATTTTTTAATAAAGCTCCAATATAAGGATATTAATAATTTTAAGACCTATAGATTTTTAAAGCAGTAGCTCCTAAAGTCAGGAGTAAAAATGAGTGAGGTCAATATGCAAGGGTCTTCCTTGGAGTAAAATAGAAGAGAGAAAAAAGAATATGCAAATGAATTTCTAAAGTGTTCTTTTACTTAGCAGGAACAAAAAGCATTTCTAAGCTGCTTGGTTAGCTATCTGAAACACTTTGTTTCAGAAAGTAAACGGTCAAATTGAAAATGGATGCCCAAAAAAATAAAAAACCGTTCCTTCAGCTGGAAAAGTTATGGCGACAGTGGTTTGGAAAGTAGAAGTTATGTTTATAGATTTTTTGACACATTGTCGAACCTTTATTTTCCTCCCTATTTTTGTCAAATATTACAGGCTGACCAAACTACATAGGGAAACAGTTTCGCATCCTATTACGATTTATCTTTATGTCCAATATCCATTTATTTGAAACGAACAGCTAAAAACATTCTGTAATGAAGGAAGTTTTCACGAAAATATTAGAAATGTCTAGAGGTGTAAGGAGAGTAGGTCAAAAGGTAATATACGTTTTGTTTAAAATAAAAATTTTAAAGAAATTTCCGGCGATTATGTGAAAGAAAATTTTTATAAATTTAAATTTGCCTTATCTAATTTAAAATTTTCATCATAATTTAAAAAATTCTTCCTTAAGATTCTTAATTTATCTCCACGTCTTAAGCAATTAATTTTCATATCGATAGAAACTCTTTTCGTTCAACTTATCTGGTAGGAGTTTATTTTTTTGTCGTAAATAGCGTCACAATATTAATCAATTGATAAATGTTCGAAGGGATATAAATTCTAATCGAGCCTGTCCAGAAGGACACAATAGTTATGATTATATTGTCCACCCAGAGAATTAACTCATTTAATTTGGATAAATTGCTTGATTAACATACTCCATTTGCTCAGGCTGATGGTAATTTTCTCTCGGCTAATTGCTTTTGAATTTAAAACGACCAATTTCATTAAATCAAAACCTAAACAAATACAATAGAATCCTTTATATGTAGTTGTAAGAATTACATTTGTTTAATTTTTGAGTTTACATACAATTGAGAAAAGGTTAAAATACTTTTTCTCCCTTTTTTTCTGAACTGTTAAATAAAGTAAGTGCATCATCAAATTATTCGCCTTCGAGGCAAACAAAAGTGAGTGGGATCCAGTTGGGGGGCGAGCATAATAATTAGAATTTATACGGCCTGGGCGCGTAATTCAGGGAAAACCCAAGCAGCAGTCCCGTTCCGACATCACACCGCCGGCCTCATAAAAGTTCACCGGGGCCGTTAAATTGGCCTCATATTTCAGCATTTTTACACTCCCGGCTTGTTTATGTGTTGGTCGGAAAGCGTAAAAGTCCTACCCCTTACTCTCCCTCGCCCTTTTTGCATTTCACAACATACTGCGAGGTTTCCAGATTGATGAGAACTTAGCCACTGGATATTACGAACATTGCATGGATTTTGAATGTCTGTAAAAGAAGTTTTTAAGAACCTTGAACTTGGTTCAGACTAATTATATCAATTAAACGTGTTAGCATTACTACTTGTATAAAATCAAAATTTTTCCACCAAAAAATTTTTCAACTCAATTTAACTTTTCGAAATACTTCGGATAATGTTCAAGGTTTGTGAACATTCTTGGCTTTGATTTGTAACTGTAAATGAGACTTAAACCCAGCATTAAGCAATACTATAGTTCAAGCAGTACACAATAAAAGCCAAACAAGAAGGAAAGCAAACTGTTTTTCGTTGATCGAAAAGGTTAGGGCACCCATATTGTTGGGATTTTAAAGACATAACTTTGAGCGGTTATCTTGAATAAGGTGGTGCTATATATACTTAAATAGCTCTTTCAAATAATTCTGAAGAAAAATTTTGGATCAATAAAAAAGGAAATCGTGTTTCACCTGTATAATGCACCATGTCACAAGTGTGTTAATGGGAGCTCTAAAATCCAATAATTGGGCTTTGAAATAGTGTCTCGTGCATCTTGCTCACCTAATTTTCCTTCTTCTGCCTAAAGTGAGTTCTCAAACATAAATTAATTCCGTGCGGACAAATCTAAGATTTCCAATAATTGCAAGAATTATAAGGAACAACTTCAAAGGTTCATTAAAGCAAATATATTGAGCTAAAAGAAGACTATTTCGAAAATATTGCACTTCTTATGAAAATATTTCTAAAAATAAAAAAATAATAATTAAAACTTCCATCTTCCCTTCAATATTTGCCAACAGAGCCCATTTTAGCGTTCTCATAAATCTCACTTTTTCAAGTTGTAAATGATATTCGGAACTTTAAAGCGATTTCCTTTCTCAATGGTTATTTGGCTTGCAAAACTCGTAGCAACATCGTTATTTCCTTCTGTCTTTTCAATGACTAACGATTTATCCGAGACACTTTCATTAACTTTTAGAGAAGCTGTCTGTATCTCTAATTTAAAACTGGTTTCAGGTCATGGTATTTTACCTTTGGAGGTGCCCATCGATGCCACTGGTACCTGTCTGCTTCAAACTCAAATCAACTGTACGAAACCTTTAAAAGAAACATTTGAAGACATTAATCATTGCGACCTTCAAAGTTCAACGGAGATAAGAATCGTGGGCCCTGTAAGAGAAGTAATCGTTAGACCTTCAAAACATGCTTATAGACCAGAAGAATCTGGTAAAACATTAAGATTTGTGGTAAATGTTTTTTAATAAATATATGTGTTTATTAGTGAACTTTTGGGTTCTTGCATTGGATCATGATTTACAAATTGCCAGTGGTTCTATTGGAACGGTTAGTGTGAAAGATCCACAAGGAACGAAAGTAGCGATTTGGGACCAAGTGAATCTCGATGAAGGTAAATTTTAAACGAATTGAACTGTAAACAGACACAATTGGTAATAATAGCCAATCGAATAAATTTCCCATATTGATCACGCTACAAATTCGAGTAATAAAACCGGGAATGTGTGAATTTTCCCTTTATTGATCCAATTATTATGTTAATTTCTACGTTCATTTACTAAAATGAAATTTTACATTCAAAATTCACAGTGTGCCTTACAATTTTTGTTGGAATTTAAAAGGAAAACAGTTAAATGTCTGGTATGTCTTGGCCACATATCCTCATACGCTTAGCGTCAATTTTTCTTTTACTTCTCCAACATATTTCTCCTTCAACGGAAAACATTATTTCCATATTTCTTCTCCAAATTTCTGATTTTATTCCGAATGTATCTCACGTACACATAATTGGTTTTGTGAGATATTGCATTTGAAAGCCTCGCGTTCCGAACTTTATTTGCACACTTCGAAAAATTTGTTTTGTTCCTTTTTTCCAGGAGTGATTTCGTATTCGTTACCATTAAATCCTTACGCTTTGAATGGGCGTTGGTCCATAGTTGTTGGAGTTGAACAGGCCGAATTCGTTTCCACGTTCGAGGTAACTCCAAGTGCCGGTCTGGATCAATCGGACGTGTCCGTGGCTGAAGAGCATTATGTCGAATTGAAATTTGGCAGCGAAATGCGCAGGAGGTACAAACCGGGTTTGCCATTTTCGGGAAAGGTAAGTGACGAATTTTAGAAAAATGAACTTCCATTTGGCAAACCCATAAAAATGTATTATTAGGGTAAAAGGTAATAAATTTTTGAATTTCTTTGTCCATGAATCTTTTAAATTGACTTCCAAGCAGTAACTGTTGCATTTTGGGACTTTTCGCAAAGATAAATGACATTCTCGTGCATTAGTCTAAAAGGTCATAATTCTACTGTGTTCCCCAACATTTATGGCATTTCAGTTTCTCCATTATTCTAATGGGTTATAAAATTAGAAATTGAATTATACGAGAGGAAAACAACAACAACTTCGCGAAAAATATATTGATATTTCGCCTACAACAGACATTTCCGTTTCGCACACTAAAAGCAAATAAACATCCGAGAGATTCGGGCAAATAAATTTACATTCGAAAGAGGAGAAAGCCGTTGAGCCGACGATATTGAGAAATAAATGCAATAAAAGATGAAATGGAACGTTGTTACTCGCTAAATTTTCTTTTGCAGTCTCCATTTCCATTCTTTCCATTGAGTATTTTTTTCTTTTCGTTTCTATAAAATATGTACATGGGATAATTTATGAATATTTTTCAGGTCGAAGCAATGAGCACCGAAAAATCCGTGAGAGTGAGAGTAAAAGTCTATGACAACGCCACTTCAATTTACTCTCAAGATATTGAAATTCTCAATGGTGAAGGTACCTTTGTGGTTCCTGCAATCTTAGCAGATAGCGATGTGATTCATTTACAGGTAAATAAAATGGTTGTTCGATAAGCGCAAAACCCATAGTATACGGTAATTCCCTCAATAAAACTCCTATAAATCAGGAAAAACATATTATCTGGATTATGTTTCTCTACTATTACGGCGTATTTGTTCAAGCCGCAAAAATATATAGCAGTCGTAAAATTCCAGCTTGAGACATGGCTTCTAAAAAGTCGCCGAATTTCGCGAATTTACCATAACTAAAACATTTTTTTTCTGGAAAAAGTTCTTGGTCAATACAGCATCTGTTTCCGCAAATGTGAACACGGAGCGAAACAAGAAAACGTACACCACCACCAAAAGGAGATTTCGAAAATTTATGACTGCCGCGACAAAAGTTATTGTTGTTGTTTGTTCCTTGCGAGATTTATGTGTTAATCGGATTAGTTCGTAACCAGAGAATTTCCAAAGAAAACAAAGAATGGATTCGTTCGCTTAATATTCGTTTCGGTTGTAGTAATTTTTGATTTAAAAAAAGCTCATGAACAAAAATCCAATGTTTCTTTTATTATCAAATAACGAATGGAACATATTTTTACGTTAAAACCGTTATGGTTAGTTAATTCCTCTCTATTTCTTTTTGTTACAGGCGGAATTGGTCTCTGTGGAGAGCAAAGAGATTGAGAGCCATTACGTTTTGGCCAGAGAACCTATCCGCAAATGGAACTCCTCGTCGGATTGTTATTTGCTAATAGAAGGAGTTGAACACACTTTACAGGTATTTTTGCAAATAACCAAACTAAAAAAAATTCAAAAACAAACAAGAATAACTTTCCTCTCAACTCTACCAACTTTCTTGACAAATAGACTATGTGTTTGCCGAATTTCTATCTTTGGCCCTGGAGAACACCTCTTGATGACACAGATGTTTTCTTTTTATCCCGGAAAACTGAACAATGGCTCAATTTTTCTGGATGACACAATATTGCCCAGATAATTTTGTTATTTAGCCGAATGTTATGAGTTAGAGGTCTTACAATATTTGTAACACCAACTTCATTTGTGCCTTTGAGACTCGCTTTTTTGCTTTAAGAACATTCTAACTAAATCAACAGTGGTTTATTATCGATAGTGAGATAAAGTTTGCATTTAGAAATGATTCCACGAATAGTTGTAAGAATTTTGCGAACAGACAATCCGCAGATTAACCGCAACTGATCTATTAATGATAATATGAGATTTTAAAATTGGTAAAATAGCCTTTCCACAAAGTTCTGATAAACAAATATCCTAATTTACGAAAATATTCTTCCAAACAACGTTCATGACAAAATGTATAAAATATGTCCTCCACTATATCACATATAAAAAGTATCGTAAATAAAACGGAAAGAGACCACTCAATTATTCAACGTCTTGATGGCATCAGCCACAGACTTGTTACTTCGTGTTTCCTAGGATTTCTTTTTCAGTCTCTGCGTCCACAAAAAAAAATTCTCTATTCGAAATGATGTCGTTAACAATTGTCAAAAAGGATCAATCCCCGTTTGCTACTAGGAAATTTGTCTCTGTCTATCTTGATTTAAATTTGAATGTGAATTTCAGCCTAAAGAGGAAGCGTACGTGTCCATCTTGTCGACATGTCCGTGCGAACGGGACATTCATTATGTGATAACAACGGATGGAAGGATAACTCATTGGGCTCAAAAGCAAAATGAAAATTCCATCGTAGTGACCACAACCAAACAGTCATTATCATCATCAACATCATCAATAGAGTCTCTCGACACCGGGCCAAGTTGCAAACTGAATTTTAGGTAAGCCGCTTAGCTTAGGTGCAAGCCGAGATTCATTCGGCAACATACGTTAGTAGTAAAAGCGAAATAATCCTTATAATCTTCCCGAAGAGGGAATGTAATAAGGGATAATCTGTACAAACGATAGAACTAATAGAGAAAGGCTTTAAAAGCCAAAGCGCTGAACTCTTTATCGAGTCGCGCAAGATAGACAATTAGGTATTTTAAATTGTCATTTCGAAGTTGGAAATTTCAATGATGCTACGTTACCTGTTTTAAATACAGCGAACTGATTCGACAATAGCTTCGAATCTGTTATATTCCTATTGTTTGTCAACGGTTCTATTAAATATGTAGGCGTCTAACAATAAGTATTAAATATCTTGTGTATTCAACAATGAAAAACCGATTGGAATTTTAAAATGTTCCTCGGATTTTCCTCTTTTGTTTGAGATTAAAATTTACAATAATAAAATGTCAAAAATCTTAAGATTTCCTTTTTTCCTCCTACTAAATCTTATTTTTTTAGTCCTTGTTCCAATTAACTTCAACGTTAAGAGATCTTCCCTTGCATTATCCAAGCAAAAGTGAAAACTGTCTACTTTAATTTCATAATCCTTTTAACTTGATTGAGGTTCCAACGGAAATTTAATTTTATAAATTGAAAATAAAGCATCTCATGAAAATATATCTACAAAATGACTTTAATAGAATTATTATATAAAAATTTCAAATTGTATACTTGATATTTAGTTCTGTTCAGAAAGGGTTTTTATTCTCAATTTTTATTCTTTGCTCTGTCTTGTTAGTTTTTTTTTATTTACTTAACGAACAAAT